>OY997268.1:73077532-73107532 GCA_963921465.1 Triticum timopheevii | reverse complement strand
TCGCCCTCGCCGCCCCCGCCGCCCGTCATCGTCATCGCCGCGCGCCCCCGCCGCCCGTCGTCGTCGCCGCCCCCGCCGCGCCCGTCTCGTCGCCATCCCCGGCCCCCGCCGCCCGTCGTCGCTGCCCCCGCCACCCGTACGTGCCCGGCCCACTCCATACACACACACGCATACACACACACACACATACACACACACACACACACTACACACACACACACACTACACACACACACACACATACACTATCTAGTTTATTTTTAGAATGTTAGAAATGTTATCATCGATGAATTAGAAATATTTTAATGTTTAGTTGAACTAGTTGAATTAATATATAGAACGAACTAGTTTATTTTTAGTAAATGCTTATTTGAACTAATTGAATTAATATAACTAGTTTATTTTTAGTAAATGCTTAGCTGAACTAGTTGAATTAATATATATAATTAGTTTATTTTTAGTAAATATAATGCTTAGTTGAACTACTTGAATTAATATAATAACTAGTTTATTTTTAGTAAATATAATGCTTAGTTGAATTAGTTGAATTAATATATAGAACTAGTTTATTTTTAGTAAATGCTTAGTTGAACTAGTTGATATAATATATAGAACTAGTTTATTTTTAGTAAATGCTTAGTTGAACTAATTGAATTAATATAACTAGTTTATTTTTAGTAAATGCTTAGTTGAACTAATTGAATTAATATAACTAGTTTATTTTTAGTAAATGTTTAGTTGAATTAATAGAAGTAGTTGAATTAATTGAATTAGTAAGTGTTTAGTTGAACTAGTTGAATTAATATATAGAACTAGTTTATTTTTAGTAAATGCTTACTTTGAACTAGTTGAATTAATATAACTAGTTTATTTTTAGTAAATGTTTAGTTGAACTAGTTGAATTAATATATAGAACTAGTTTATTTTTAGTAAATGCTTACTTTGAACTAGTTGAATTAATATAACTAGTTTATTTTTAGTAAATGTTTAGTTGAACTAATTGAATTAATATATAGAACTAGTTTATTTTTAGTAAATGCTTAGTTGAACTAATTGAATTAATATAACTAGTTTATTTTTAGTAAATGCTTGGTTGAATTAATAGAAGTAGTTGAATTAATTGAATTAGTAAGTGTTGAATGTTTCGCCTAATATGAACATAGGAAATGTCGTCTGACGACGGAAAAAATTTCATTATGTGCGAATACTGTGAAGACCAGTGCGGCCAAATGCGACAGAAATTTCCTTATTGATGGTAGGGATTCAACATCAAGCTAGATGAGACTTTCGAATTCGATACAGTAAGTCACAACGACAAGTCTGTTTTCATAATTAAGCATGACTTATATATGCTTCATTTGCCTGACTTATAATTTTTTATTTTCACTATTCTACTAGCGCATCGCCTGCCATGCAAGAATTTTTGTCTTGGATAAGATAGGTTTCAAAGATATGAAAACTATGGAGGTAAAGAGAGCTTACCTGAAAACTAAGCATGATGGTTATACTTTCAACGTCAAAGTATATAATGCACACACGTACACCTATTTTGAATGCAAAACTTGGCAAGCACTATGCAAGGCTTATGCATTTGAGCCTGGTATGGTTATCACCTTTGATATTCGTCCGGAAGATGATATTGAAGGTAATAGAGACATATGGGTCGATGTGCAGACGCCTCCAGTTCTACCATTATGTGAGTTCTTCTCAACTATATTTTTCTCTTTGATATTGCTTATTCAAAAATAACTGACAACTAATTTCTATTGATAGCTTATCTCCATTCAACCAAACATGTCCGGCGCTTGGTAGACAGGACCTACTACTGTCCTGGCGCTGAACTAAACTGCGAGGAGATAAGTCATTATGTTTCATGGCTTGAGGATCTTCATACTGTCAAGACAAATTTTCTTCCTGCACTTAGAAATGTTAGTACTCAAAACGTGCGACCAATAGTGATGGTATTGAACTACGGTCACATCTATTTAGGAATGGTGGTAAGATATTTACTATTTGTCCTCAGTGCATATTTTGCATACATATTTTTTTTGCTAAACTTTCATTGCTAAGTATATTAATTAAGTACTATACGATGTTCTTCAACAGGGACTCCCGATGACAGTTGTGTCTCAGGGGATCGAGACTAAAGGTCAGATGTCAATTGTTAGCTTACGGCCAAGATATCCTGCATTGCACATGAATGCATTCAGGATTTCTAGAAGCGATGAATGCTTAATAGTGAAAGATTGGAGAAAAATTGTTAATGATCGCAGAGAAGTACTAGGGGGCAGCAATGAGAAGCGCAGCCCACGATTAGGAGACAGGTTCATCGGCATGCTCCAGTATGATCAATCAGGAGAGCTATACATGTTCTATGCTATTTTACCAAAGAGAGAGTAGCTAGCAGGAGTGATTTAGCTAGTCTTCATGCTGCTCTTAATCAGTACTTGTCCTTTCATGTCCGTGTTCTTCGTTCTGAACTTAAGTGATTTGCTTTTGTGGTGTTATATATGAACGCTTATAATATCATGACAATCATGTTGAACTCGATGATTGGTTCTACTAGAAATTCTATATATATATATATATATATATATATATATATATATATATATAGGGAAAATGCATCCTACTACCGGGTGTAGCTACACCCATTTCTCATATACTACTATGTGGTAGTATATATACTACTTTATCATTTTTAGTATGTTCATATACTATATATAAGATACTCCAAAGCGAGTTATGTGAAAAAATTGCATGTGAGCCCATGTTTTTATCATATTTGTGAAAATACGTACATATTTTTATGTAAAAAGAAGTATGCTAAAAATATACTACATACTACCTAAAAAATAGTATATATACTACCTAAATATTCTTACATACTACATACTACGCATACATACACTGCGGTATGGTAGATACTACCTAAAACGTACAAAATAAAAATGGGTGTAACTACACCCGGTAGTAGGAAAAAATTGTCCTATATATATATATATATATATATATATATATATATATATATATATATATATATATATATATATATATATATATATATGTGTGTGCATAACGTGTACAATGTGTAGTATCGTAAAATACCAGCAAACGAAAAAGAATTAAAATAGAAACACAAAATTAAATGAAAAAGAAATCATAAAACTAAAAAAACCCCAAACCTTATAGTACCGGTTGGTCTTACCAACCGGTACTAAAGGGCTCCAGGCCCCCGGTGCTGGCTCGTGCCACGTGGTTGCCCTTTAGCACCGGTTCGTGCTGAACCGGTACTAAAGGGTGGGGGCCTTTAGTGACCACAATTTAGTGCCGGTTATGTAACCGGCACTAAAGGGCCTTACGAACCGGTGCTATTGCCCGGTTCTGCACTAGTGTATGTTGCTATTGCTTTCTTCATGACTTATACATGTTACTGTGACTATGAGATTATGCAACTCCCGTTTACCGGAGGAACACTTTGGGTGCTACCAAACGTCACAACATAACTGGGTGATTATAAAGGAGTACTAAAGGTGTCTCCGAAGGTACATGTTGGGTTGGCGTATTTCGAGATTAGGATTTGTCACTCCGATTGTCGGAGAGGTATCTCTGGGCCCTCTCGGTAATGCACATCACTATAAGCCTTGCAAGCAATGTAGCTAATAAGTTAGTTACGGAATGATGCATTACGTAACGAGTAAAGAGACTTGCCGGTAACGAGATTGAACTAGGTATTGGATACCGACGATCGAATCTCGGGAAGGAAACATGCCGATGACAAAGGGAACAAAGTATGTTGTTATGCGGTTTGACCGATAAAGATCTTCGTAGAATATGTAGGAGCCAATATGGGCATCCAGGTTCCGCTATTGGTTATTGACCAAGAATAGTTCTAGTTCATGTCTACGTTGTTCTCGAACCCGTAGGGTCCGCACGCTTAAGGTTTCGATGACAGTTATATTATGAGTTTATGAGTTTTGATGTACCGAAGGAGTTCGGAGTCCCGGATGAGATCGGGGACATGACGAGGAGTCTCGAAATGGTCGAGACGTAAAGATCAATATATAGGACGACTATATTCGGAGTTCGGAAAGGTTCCGAGTGATTCGGGTATTTTTCGGAGTACCGGAGAGTTACGGGAATTCGCCGGGGAGTATACGGGCCTTATTGGGCCATACGGGAATAGAGGAGAGAGGCCAAAAGGAAGGAGGCCTGCGCCCCCCCTCTGGTCCGAATTGGACAAGGGGCGCAGCCCCCCTTTCCTTCTTCCTCTCCCCCTCTTTCCCCTTCTCCTACTCCAACAAGGGAGGTGGAATCCTACTAGGACTAGGGAGTCCTAGTAGGACTCCACACTTGGCGCGCCCCCTCCTAGGGCCGGCCTCCTCCCCCCTTGCTCCTTTATATACGGGGGCAGGGGGCACCCCATGACACACAAGTTGATCTACGGATCGTTCCTTAGCCGTGTGCGGTGCCCCCCTCCACCATATTCCACCTCGGTCATATCGTCGCGGAGTTTAGGCGAAGCCCTGCACCGGTAGAGCATCATCATCGTCACCACGCCGTCGTGCTGACGGAACTCATCCCCGAAGCTTTGCTGGATCGGAGCCCGGGGATCGTCATCGAGCTGAACGTGTGCTGAACTCGGAGGTGCCGTACGTTCGGTACTTGGATCGATCGGATCGTGAAGACGTACGACTACATCAACCGCGTTGTCATAACGCTTCCGCTTACGGTCTACGAGGATACGTGGACAACACTCTCCCCTCTCGTTGCTATGCCATCACCATGATCTTGCGTGTACGTAGGAAATTTTTTGAAATTACTATGTTCCCCAACAGATACTACCTCAGACGGAAACTCTGTGTGTCATCAGGTACGACACTGAAGAAGAAGCGACAGGCGTCAACTTTCTGCTTAGCCCGGAACCTGCCCAGAACCTGGCCCGGAACTTCTGGCCTGCCAGGAACTTCCGGCCTCCTTCGACATCGACCACCCCGGGCATGCCAACTCTCTGCTTAGCCCGGAACCTGGCCCGGACCTTCCGGCTCCCCGAAACTTCCGGCCTGCCCGGACCCTCCGGCCCCCGGACGCCAGCCCTGCTTCACCCGCGCCAACTTTCGGCTTAGGCCGGACCCTGCCCGGAACCTCCGGCGCCCGGAACTTCCGGCCTGGCCCGGAACTTCCGGCCCTGCCTGCGCGCAGCCACTTGGGCCGAGGCCCGTGTACCCTTCCGCCCCGTAAACTATATATACTCCCTCATCCCGTACGTTTTAGGGTTAGCATTGGATAGCTCATATTTGTGTGAGAGCCTTGCTCATCCACTTGGATAGTTCTCCTTGGAGTTCAGGACCTCTTCGGAGAAGATCCCCCAAGCGGATTCAAGACCCCTTTCTAGGGAAGATCATCAAGACCTCCGTACAGAGAAGAACGGTCCATTTGTATCCTTGCTATTGTTGATTGTGGATCATGTGTATCTCTTGGTGTTCGGTGATCTAGCACTCGTGTGATTGGTTCTATGTCGGTTTCGTGATTCTCTCTCGTTTTCCCCCGTGTTTTCCCCTTTGTGCTTCCGCGTGTTCTTCGTGATTCTTCGTAGGATCCTATCCAAACGTAAAAGATCGTCCAACTAGGGTTCCACCCTACATCACGATGTCAACACTCCATCGGCCATTTTGCATGTTCTTAGGACGATAATTTTATATCGGTCATTGCTTGTGTGAATATTATGATGCAAGCTTGGGTGAAACTTTCTCAACTTCATTAATCCGGCTATAAAGTTCCATAGATATGCATGTCAAAACCATCCATCGACCATATTGTCCACCCTTCTGCTAGGATCTTACAGATAATCAACAATGAACTTCCTCGAATCCTTGCTTTCACCTGCATAAAAATTTCATAAGTAGCCGAAGCAGTGGATTTTGGTCACGAGCCCAATAAGCCCAGATGGAGGGAGTTTCTTTTTAGAAAAGGAGGAGGACCCCCGGCCTATGCATCTGGACGATGCATGCAGCCACTTTATTAATTATTCACACAAGACCTTACAGCCACCGTCTAGGCAACATCTGACACTACTCCTATCCAGTTGATGTAGGGATGTTGATAGTCTGGGCCTAATACCAAACAGACCTCGCAGCCAAACCTAACGTCTAAGACCTGAGGTCCGAACCAGGACGACTATCGGGTATGGGGCACCCACCAGTCCGGCACACTCCTCAACCAGGACGCCTACCGGGTATGAGGTCGCCGCAGCCACCTGCCACCAATCCATCTTCAATGATGTACTGCTGCATCTACCTTGTCCGGTCTAGCTGCCGTCGATGCCACCATGATGCCAGACAACGCCACCATCCCGCGCTCGTCCATCCTCGCACGCCCACCGGTGAGACCCCACTGCTCCATGCCGCCGAGACCCGCCGTCATCGACGCGAGAGAAGGCACGCCACACCACCTCACTCCTCTTCCATCCGGCGCCGCTCCACAAACGATGCCCCCAATAGGGAACACGACACCGCAGCGCCGCCATCATCTGATCCGCTGATCTTAGGATTTCTCCCTGAGCGACACGAGCAGGTTAAAGATAGTTGCTCGACGATGCCTTCATCAAGGTAACGACGTAGACGCCGCCATCGCCCGCCATGACCGGAATCGGCTCGGATTTCACCGGCGACTATGTCTCCCCAATTCGCCACCGGTGCTAATAGTGGGATCCAAGATCCGTCACTACCAGCCTGGCCAACCACCTTCAGTGGAGAAGGCGGCCACCACCACCATGCCCGGGCCAAGAGACCCGGACGTCCTCGTGCCACAAAGATTACCCAGGGGGTCTCCTCTTGCCGTTGTCGAGACGAGGTTCAGCCGCAGTGGATCTCGGTCTAAATCCCTCGGGCCCAGATCAAATCTCATTGCAGCCAAAATCTCTTCCGCCAAACGACCGTCGGAGATCTCCTGGCCACCGCCAAGCCGCTGTGCACTACCGTTGGAGGAGGAGGGAGATGGACGCCGCTGCCCCCGCGCGTTACCGCTGGCCGAGGACTGCGCCGCCGCCACCGCCTCACCACAGGGGCTTCACCCCACGGCGTCCTCAGCGACGGCGACGGTAGTGGGAGGCGATGGAGGGGGAGGGCTAAGGGCGGTTTGGACAGGGACTCCCCGGGGCGGCACGGCGCCGCCGCCTCGGGGGAGAGAGGTCCCTCACCCAGATGGAGGGAGTAAGTTTCAACAATCAAAACTTGAAAACTTAATGCTCCCTCGTGCGGGATCCATCTACTTTGTGGATTGCGATGCAATCGGGTGCCTGGAGAGGGGTTGGCAGGTGCGTGTGAGGGAGTCCTGGATTAGGGGTATCCGGACAGCCGGACTATATACTTTGGTCGGACTGTTGGACTATGAAGATACAAGACTCAAGACTTCGTCCCATGTCCGGATGGGACTCTCCTTTGTGTGGAAGACAAGCTTGGCGATTTAGATGTTAGATCTCCTTCTTTGTAACCGACTCTGTGTAACCCTAGCCTCCTCCGATGTCTATATAAACCGGAGGGTTTAGCCCGTAGGAGGAAGACAATCATAATCATAATCATAATCATAGGCTAGCTCCTAGGGTTTAGCCTCTACAATCTCGTGGTAGATCAACTCTTGTAATACTCGTATCATCAAGATCAATCAAGCAGGAAGTAGAGTATTACCTCCATCGAGAGGGCCCGAACCTGAGTAAAACATCGTGTCCCCTGCCTCCTGTTATCATTAATCTTAGACGCACAGTTCGGGACCCCCTACCCGAGATCCGCCGGTTTTGACACTGACAGCATGCCCTTGCGAATTTCCAGTCTTCATCCTTACGTTTAAATGACAACTACATAATTATCTTTTATCCTTACTGACAACAACATAATAAAAGATTTTTTTACACCTTTTGTCACCGCATTAGATTTTTGCAAGGTTGAGTTTATCTATCATACACAGCTCCCTCTTGAAGATAACTGCTTTCTTATTATTTGCAACTGTACCTGTCTTATATTCAGATTTGTACTCCGTCCGTTCTAAATTACTTATCACAGAAATGGATGTATGTAGATTTAAAATACATCTAAATACATTCATACCTGCGACAATAATTCGGAACGGAGGGAGTACTATGCTTTTGCTGCAGAAGTAGCTATTTCTCATTTGTCTTAGAAAAATAGCAAAACCGAGGCGATAATTATCTGATGAGCTTTAGTGGGCGAATCATGGCATTGTCCTCATGATCCAAAATCTGCGAGTAGTAAAAGCAACAAAACGTCAATGGTGTACGTCTTGGCAAGTTTTGTTTTTCAAGGTGTACGTTGGCAAGCAGTAAAATTTTGTTGTAGGTGATTAATAGAGCACGTACGTGACAGTGATAGACGTAGCCGGGCTCGGCCGTGGCGTCGAACGGGTAGGCCTCCCCGGAGTCCACCATCAAGAACTTGACCACGATCGTCGTCACGTACCCCGGCGCCATCTTCGCCACGTTCTTCCACGTCCTCTCGTGCTCCGGCACGGCCACCGCGTCCCCGGCGGCGTGCTGGCTCACGTTGCACTTGGCCGCGTCATTATGCCTGGCCATGCAGCTCCTCAACCCGTCCAGCCCGATGAGGCCCCGGGCGCGCATCGCCTGGAACGTGGCCAGGTGGAGGTGGAGCGGGTGGTCGTCCGGCGTGAGGTTGATCACCTCCCACACCTCCGTCGCGCCCACGCGCGGTGTCTCCGTCGCCGGGTCCTCCAGCCGCTTCCCGTTGATGTACAGGTGCGTCGGGCCGCCTGTTGCACCGTCGTCGTACTCGTACATCACGATGTACCGATTTCTTGTCGCCTCTTCCTCGGCGGCCTTCGCGTGGTACTCCAGCAGCCTCGTCGGCACCATGGAGTGGTCCCTTGTCTTCGCTGGCTCGACGATGAACTTGATCACCTTGCCGGAGAGGCGGCCCGGCGTGGTGCCGTCGGGGAACGGGTACGGCGCCGTGTTCACTAGTTCCACCTCCGGGGCGTTGGACTCGTCCTCGGAGAAGTCGACGACGACGTCGAACGACTCGGACACGCCGAGAGTCACGTGGGTGGCGGCGACCGGCCGGGGCAGGTAGCTGGTGTCGGAGCCGACGACGTGGAAGGGGAGGCCGTTGCTCAGCGAGAGGTTGAAGTAGCGCGCGTTGCTGGCGTTGATGAGGCGGAAGCGGTAGCGGCGGCGGGCGACGGGGAGGAACGGCCACGCCTTGCCGTTGACGGTGATGGCGTCGCCGAAGTACTCAGGCTGCCACTGCGGGTGGACGCGCGGGTTGTCGCCGGTGGAGTTCATGTAGAGGGAGCCGTCGGCGTAGAAGCTGCGGTCGGCGAGCACGAGCACCCGGTCGAACTCGTCGCCGCAGGGGAGGCCGAGCGGCGACTCGACCGCCGGATTGCGGATGACGTAGGCGCCGAGGAGGCCGGCGAGGAGGTTGGCGCGCGTGAGGCCGAGAGCATGGTCGTGGTACCAGAGGACGCCGGGGGACTGAACGTTTGGGTACACGTACGTCGGCGTCGTCCACTTGGCGCCGGTCTCGCGGAAGCCAGCGGTGAACCAGGCGAAGGCGCTGCCGTCGGACTGGGGCGGGTGGACGCCGCCGTGGAGGTGGACGACGGTCGGGACGCCGCCGTGCCTGGGGATGGCGACGGGCACGGTGGGGTCCCACGGGAGGATGTGGTGCTCCGGCAGGTGGTTCTCCCACGTTACCGACAGCGGGACCCCTTGCAGGGCCTCGATGGTGGGCCCGGGGAAGGTGGCGCTCTCCGCCGACTCTCCGAACACGAACACGGTGGTCGCCGGCAGGTCGCGGTGGAACTTCTGCACGCATCCATCCATCCACACAAACGAGGTGAGCCAGTGAGGTGACCAAGTGATCACACCGTACATACATACACAAATAGAAGAAGAACGTACCCATTTCTTGCGGTACATCCCGACGGTGAGGTGCACAGGAGTGGCGCGGCCGTGTTCCAGGGAGTAGCCGTGTATCTTGGGCATCTGGGGAAGCCTGTCGACGTACATTTCCAGCGAGCCGGCGACCTTCTCCAGCGTGTCCTCCGACACCGCCGGCGGCGGCGCCGGCCTGGTCCCGGCCGCGAGGCCGGCGAGCAGGAGAAGGACGGCGAGCGCCGCCTTGCCGAGCATTCCGTCCGGCATGAGCGTAGCTTCCTCTGCAACAAGGCAGTTTTCTCAAGGCAGAAACATTCACTATGCTAGTGCATGCGTGCAGTATATGTGAACTGCCAAGTGCTGTCCGTGTCAAGATGCAAGATACAAATAATGTGGTGAGTGCACTATGTTATCTAGCTAGTTTTGGTGAGCATCTATTTGTATGATGATGTGTGGAGCTTCCACTAGCTACCCTTTTTCCTTTTTCTTTTGTCGGTATGTTTGGCTGGTGCCAAAATTTGCCCACCCAAAATTTTGGCAGCCCATGACATTTTGACTCTTGATTGGTTGGTTGTCCAAATTTTGGTTGCATATGGAATCTTGCAAGCTCTCCTCCCCATTCTCCTCACAAAATCTTGCCAAAAATTTTGGGTCAGCAAAGGTTCAAGGAATCTCCGCGCTAGCTATTTCTCAGTTGCCTGAAAACACAATTCAAATCTCGGCGCCGAGGTCGAGACATCAAGAGCGAGCCGGAGCCGGCGACGGTGTGGCCGACCTCGGCGTCGCATGCGAAGGCGAGCCAAGGGTTTGATGGTATATAGGGTGAACGGGTGCGGGAGCATGCGGCAAGGCAGACGGCGGCGAGGTCGGTAGGATTCCCAGCGGCGAACAAGACGTAGTACTATACGGCGGGAGACGATGATAGGCTGAGGGACACGTGCTTTTTTGTTTGGGTCTGTCTAGGTCTAAGTCGACTGAGACTTCGCGAAGTCTAAGTCGCTGACGTCATTTTTTTTCTTCCTTTTGATAGTGTCATCCATGTTTTGTACGCAGCCTATTGTTTGTGCGTTCTGGCGTCCGTTACTTCTTCCCGTGTTGGGCTGGGCCCGCCTTTCTCTTTTTGTGTACCCTTTTCTTCTTTTGTATTTTGTATTATTAGGCTGGGCTTGTCTCACCGCAGATTTTTGTTGGGCCGGTTTGCCTTTTCTTTTTCTTCTATGTTGAATCTTCATTTTTCTTGTTTTGCTGACAAACCACCGAGAGGACCAAAAATATATTCGCTCACTTTGTATAAAAAGTTCTGAAGAAAAAGGTAAACAACAGAGATTAAGATGGGAAAAAACTGGAGGAAAGGGACATACAAGTTGAATCATTTTGTATCATTTCAAAAACATTTATGTAACTGAGAAATTAAAAGGCAACAGAAAAAAAGTAAAAAAGCAAGAAAACCAGTGTGTACAAAAGATGTCATTTCTTTTAAAAGTTGCACACTAACAATGAGAAATGCAACTGCGTCATTGTCGATGTGTGTGCATCCAGGTGGTGGTACCTTTGAAAATAAAAACAACTAAATTGCATATATACTTTAGACATGCAAATGCACGTGGCTAATAGACATATATTAAGTTGCACAAGGATGGTAGGCATTCAGACGAGATGCGTACAACCGAATGACAATATTTAAAAAAAAAAGTTGCACACATATGGTAGGCATGTAATTGAGTGTAGTCGTCGAACATGCAACTACGTGCGACTGAGTGTATAACTAGTGGCACAAATTTTTGAAAAAGAAAAAATGTGTTAACTTGCACATGGGCGAAGTTGTCTCTTTTATTAAAAAACATAACAGCACTATTTAGAAAAAAAATACAAATCCAAGACACAAACTATATACATAAATAAAACAAAAAGTAGAAAATAATAATGAAAAGTCAATAATAAAACCACATACGAGGCCGCCCAAGCACCCAGCCACACCCCCCTTGTTGCGCCCGATTAGTGTCGCTTGCAGTTGCATGCGAGTACAACATGGACGATGTTCAATTGGTTGTTGTCGGGCTTGCAACTGGCCCACCCCCTCTACCGGCGCCCCCTTCGACAGAACAAAAAATTCCAGTTGCGTGTGGTTACAAGACATACAATTGCGGTCGGGTGCGACACTTGCAGTTGCATTCCTAGTGTCGGAAATGCAACTAGCCCGCCCCCTCTCCCGCCGCCCCCTCCGACAAAACAAAGGTTCGGTTGCAACCATGTTGGGGCATGCAGTTGCGGTCGGGTGTAGTGCATGTAGTTGCGAGGCTATTGTCGGGCTTGCAACTGGCCCACCCCCTCTACCGGCGCCCCCTCTGACAAAACAAAAAAGTGCAGTTGCGGTCAGGTTACAAGACATTCAGTTACGGTCGGGTGCAACACTTGCAGTTGTATGCCTAGTGCCGGACATGCAACTGGCCCGCCCCCTCTTCCGCTGCCCCCTCCGACAAAACAAAGGTTTGGTTGCAACCATGTTGGGGGACATGCAGTTGCAATCGGGTGTAGCGCATGCAGTTGTGAGGCTGTTGTCGGGCTTGCAACTGGCCCACCCCCTCTACCGGTGCCCCCTCAAAAAAGTCCAGTTGCGGTCGAGTTACAAGACATTCAGTTGCGGTCGGGTGTGACACTTGCAGTTGTATGCCTAGTGTCGGCCGTGCAACTGGCCCGCCCCCTCTCGCGCTGCCCCTCAAAAAAAAGGTCCAGTTGAAACCATGTTGGGGGACATGCAGTTGCGGTCAGGTGTTGCGCTTGCAGTTGCAGGGCTGTTGTCGAGCTTGCAATTGGCCCGCCCCCTCCGACAGAAAAAAAGTCCAGTTGCGGTTGGGTTACAAGACATGCAGTTGCGGTCGGGTGCAACACTTGAAGTTGCATTCCTAGTGTCGGACATGCAGCTGGCCCGCCCCCTCTTCTGCCGCCCTCTCCGACAAAACAAAGGTTCAGTTGCAACCATGTTGGGGGCATGCAGTTGCGGTCGGGTGTAGTGCATGCAGTTGCGAGGCTGTTGTCGGGCTTGCAACTGGCCCACCCCCTCTACCGGCGCCCCCTCGAACAAAACAAAAAAGTCCATTTGCGGTCGGGTTACATGACATGTAGTTGCGGTCGGTTGCGACACTTGCAGTTGTATGCCTAGTGTCGGGCATGCAATTGGCCCGCCCCCTCTCGTGTCGCCCCTCCGATAAAAAAAGGTCCAGTTGAAACCATGTTGGGGGACATGCAGCTGCGGTCGGGTGCATCGCTTGTAGTTGCGGGGCTATTGTCGGGCTTGCAACTGGCCCTCCCCCTCCGACAGAAAAAAGACCAGTTGTGGTTGAGTTACAAGACATGAGTTGCGGTCGGGTGCGACACTTGAAGTTGCATTCCTAGTGTCGGACATGCAACTGGCCCGCCCCCTCTTCTGCCGCCCTCTTTGACAAAAGAAAGGTTCAGTTGCAACCATGTTGGGGGGCATGCAGTTGCGTCGGGTGCAGTGCATGCAGTTGCGAGGCTGTTGCCGGGCTTGCAACTGGCCCACCCCCTCTACCGGCGCCCCCTTCGACAAAACAAAAAAGTCCATTTGCGGTCGGGTTACATGACATGTAGTTGCGGTCGGTTGCGACACTTGCAGTTGTATGCCTAGTGTCGGGCATGCAACTGGCCCGCCCCCTCTCGCGCTGCCCCCTCTGATAAAAAAAGGTCTAGTTGAAACCATGTTGGGGGACATGCAGTTGCGGTCGGGTGCGTCGCTTGCAGTTGCGGGGCTATTGTTGGGCTTGCAACTGGCCCACCCCCTCCTACAGAAAAAAGACCAGTTGCGGTTGAGTTACAAGACATGAGTTGCGGCCGGGTGCGACACTGGAAGTTGCATTCCTAGTGTCGGATATGTAACTGGCCCACCCCCTCTCCCGTCGCACCCCCCCTCCCCCCGACCAAACAAAGGTCCAGTTGCAACCATGCTGGGAGACATGCAGTTGCGGTCGGGTGCGGCACTTGAAGTTGTTGGGATGTTGTCGGGCTTGCAACTGGCCCGTGCCCTCTACCGGTGCCCACTCCGACAGAACAAAAAAGTCCAATTGCGGTCGGGCTAGAAGACATGCAGTTGCGGTCGGGTGCCACACTTGAAGTTGCATGCCTAGTGTCGGACATGCAACTGGCCCGCTCCCTGTTCCACCGCCCCCTTAGACAAAACAAAGGTCTCGTTGCAACCATGTTAGGGGACATGCAGTTGCGGTGGGGTGTGACGCTTGCAGTTGCGGGGATGTTGTCGGGCTTGCTACTGGCCCGTCCCCTCTACCGGTGCCCCCTCTGATAGAACAAAGACTTCCCGTTGCGGTCGGGTGCGACACTTTCAGTTGTATTCCTAGTGTCGGACATACAACTGGCCCTACCGATCTCTATTCGAACTAGAAACAGAGTTAAAAAAAACTCAAACCAGAAACAAAGTCTAGTTGGCCGGTGACAAATATTTTTGAGAAGGAAAAAAATGAGTTACTTGCCAATGACATACATACAATTGTGTGTGGCCGATGTGCATGAGACTGTGCTCGACGGGCGTTTTGGCGATAATATTTTTGGAAAGAAAAAAAGTTGCATACGGACACAGACAATAAAACATGTAATTGCATGTGATTTAATGTACATGCAATTGTGTGCGATTGACGTATGTGTAAACAAGTGACAATATTATTTTAAATAATAATAGCAATAGAAAAAATAAAGAAAAAACAAAAAGAAAATGGGAACAAACAAAAGCGAACAGCCCTATTAATCCCTCCTGTACCCAAGCAACACGACCACTAACAAAAAAAGCAGCCTAGAAGAAAGCCCAAAAAACAGAAAAAGGAAAAGCCGAACCACCCCTCACGGCCAGCCCATGGGGCATCTCTGTCCAACACAAAGAATAGAAGAGAAGGCAAGAAAAGAAAAAAGAAACAAGGCAATGGGCCGGGGGCACAACTAAAACAGGCCGGTACATCACATGGAAATAGCGATCCTGAATCTTCGATCGAAGGCTAGGTACATCGACTGAGACTTCCTTAAAACTCAGTCGACTGAGTTTTAGCCGTCCCCTTTTTGTTTGTTTGTTGGATCGCTAACTTGAACAAGGCCCCGGTGCCCGGGAACAAAATTCCTAGTACTTACTGAACATCCACAAACGAGTTCTTGCATGCACTTTGTCCCTTTCACATTAGTCCAGCTTTTGCAATATCTGATTCCAAATCCACATTCCCAAGAGTACATGTTGTAGAAATAGTACGTCTCACCCACAGAATCAAATGTTAATCCAACAGCAGGGGCGAAGACTGGCTCTATTTTTCTGTCTGCGAAACCCCTGAATGCCTTCTCCAATGGACTAACACGGCCAGGCTTTGTGTTTCTTTCATCCCCCATCTTCCCATGCCTTGGCCTGCAAAATAGAGAGTCCCGGCCGCGAAGCAGGAGAGCAGGAGAAGGACGGCGAGCTCCGCCTTGCCGAGCATTCCGTCCGGCATGAGCGTATCTTCCTCAGCAACAAGCCGATCCGGAGAGTGTTTTTCCATTGAAATCAACCACCCTCTGATAGCCAGCGAACTCACCGGGTTCATAGTCCACTTCGCTTCTTCTTCTACAAACGAGTCATCGTCGCCGGAGCGGCCTGCTCTCGCCTCACCCTCACCCTCATCATCACCATCACCATCACCCAAGCCCCCAAGTCCAAGTCACACGCGCACCCCGCACGCGGATGAATCGCTATGTCTAGTATATATAGAGATAGAGATGGTTTTAGAAGGTTGGTCCATGGCTAGAGTGAGGTGGTACAAGCCAGGGCGCATGATGAAGAAAGGTCGTGTCGTGGATCGATGAGGTGGCGCAAGTCAGACCGTCTGAAGACGATGATGGCAGGCTTGCATCCTTACTATTTCCAAGAAAGAGGCCTTGTTTTTTTAATGAGTTGGAAAGAGGATGAATTGGTGCCTTTACAATGGTCTGCTTATTTATTTTTCTAGCAAACTAACCATTTCAAGTCGGTCGAGCAATTATATTCTGCTTTCTTTGAGGATGTTGAAAATCCATTGTTTTGGACTTTGTAATATATTTCTTATGTTCAAGTCCTTGGTTGAAGTTCATTGGCATGGGCAGTCCATTTTCTCTTATTTCACAAGAACAACAAGTGTGTGCAAGCAAAGCCAAAGGAATCTGCTAGCATTTACAAGCAAAACAAATGGATGGATCTGGTAACATAGGGGTGGATCATCAAACAAGTTCTATAGATCCTCAAAGAACCTGACAAGTTTGGTTTGATGATGCATGATTCAATCAAACTTGCATATACAGCATCCATCCCTTGTTACAAACCAGGTTATATCTCTCTCTTTCTCAACATCACGAGTACAAATTGCTCGTTGTAACAGGATCATGCTATCATAAAAACTGATCATCCACACAACGAACAAACTATACAACGCCTCCTCAACTGGCTTGGTGGGCTAAGGCAGTAAAACAACAACGCGTCCATCAATCAGGGCCTGGCCCTGACCAACACAAACATCGCATTCAGCGGGCAACCAAAAACGACAAAGCTATGGTCGAAAATGTAAAGGAAAACTGGTGCGTCTTCTCGCGCTCCACAAGACCAAACTTCCAGCAGTTAACCCACCATCTCTAGAGCACCACCAGCCTGCAATACACAAAGACAGTTGAAGGAACTGAGAATACATAACTCAACACAAACTGCTAAAGCGACTGCAAGCAAACATACTTGCGAACTTGTCTGACCCAACAGTGATGTACCAACGGACATAGTTAAAAGAATTGACAAGGTTCTTCCTAGTAGCATGCCACCTTAGCATTTCATTTCAATAATACAAAGATTATAAAATGTTGCAGGTGAACAAAGAAAAAAAAGGAAGAAAAAGAGAACAGCACAAGTTTAGATCCGGAGACTGGGGGTAACAAGAAGCATCAACACTGGAAGCGCTCAAATGTTCATTCCAACATGTGTACTTTTGACTATACAAGATCTAGACCAAACTAAGTGCATCAAGAAGCCATATTCTCCAGGACAAGGACCAAATTAGCATGGGGGTTTTGGCGTTTCGCCTAAAAATGATACAGATTCCAGTAAATTGCAATCTGAATAACTAGTCCCGTTGTCAGAAAATAAATGTGCAGCTCCCAGGTAAATGACATTGCTGCCGCTGCTATAAATGCTTGATGACTAACCCAAAACAAGAAGGGTTCTGACTACAGACAAGCACATATCATGCATGCCATGGAAAAATAAATGGTCACACGCTGTAGCAATTTCCACCAAAACAACAGAGAGAGAAGCCGCCACCTCGTCAAACTTGTCGGTGTTTGTCATGATTTTGTTCGCGCCGTCATCAAGGTCTCTGTTGGGCAAACATCAACATCACAGCAGAGAAATGGAGTTTCAGCAAGGAACATGGCCAGTGGCGGAGGCAGTACCCGGCGAGCCGGGGCAGCTGCCCGGGCTCACCGGCGAGCTGGCATCTAATGGTCGCGATTAGTTCGGTACTAACCAGCTGGATTCACCGTAATCTGCCCGGGCAAAGAGTATGTGGGCCATTCTTTGTGGCAGTTGCTTCTAGCTCTAGATGGGCTTACACGTACACGGCTGGTCCTAGCCCATCCATGGCTGCACGCATCGCATGGCCTATTGGGCTAGCGCGGTACTAGTAGGGCAACAACTAGCTAAGCAAGCCGTGGATTCTCGAGAAAAAAAAAACCTAAGCAAACCGTGTCTCGTCGTATCCTGCTGGTCGCGCCCCCCTCAATCGATCGCGACGGCTCGAGTACCCTAGCAGTTAGCGGTCTCGCAGAGGCAGTCGTCGGGGGCACGGGCGCAGCTCCTCCCAGCACAGGCAGGCCGGCAGTCGACGGCGCAACGATGTCTCGATTTCGAGGTGAGTGATCCTGCTTATTCTGGATTGATGCCTACAATTTGTGGCCTAAGATTTCACTCCTCGGATTTGGGGATTCTTCTAATATCGGTTTGTAACTTGGATATAGGCAATTGGGGATTCCATCGTTGATTGTTCCGAGCAGGTTCATTGAAGAAAAATCAATCTCCGTTTCATTTAGGTATTGCTTCTTCTCGATTTCTCTAACCTAACAATTGTTAGTTAGTTCAATTATTCCAAGTCATAGAGTTTTCATTTTAAGTCATTGCCTTTTACATACAAGGAGGTCCTGGTCCTAGAGCAGGAATAAATATTTAAATTTCAGATATGAGGACCTTTGATCAAGTCTAAACTGCACAGATCAATGATGATTGGTTCAATCACTTGATAATATGCTAAACCGAATATGAAATAATTAAATCACTCCATGATGATGTTATTACATGAAGGCTCCAAGCCATGAAGACTCAAAATGGGATTTTACCGAGGCGTCAATTTTTATGTTACATTTCATGCTTTTCAAAGTGAACAAGTTTTTACAACTCCACTAGTATGAATTCCTAATATCTATTTATTCACGAGTACTAGTATCTTTTATTGAGCTATTAGTTGTCATATTTAGTTTCTGTTTTTTTATTGTGTGCATGGACAATACAATATCAGTTGTTTGATCACTTCGTAACTATCGTGAATCTGTGGTTCTCCACTTTAGTGCCTATAGTTGCATAATACGTATCCAAATATCTGGTTGTGACTGTAGGTTCTTTTGTTAGCTTTGAGTCCGCCCCGGCTCCTAATTTTTCCTGGCTCCGCCACTGAACATGGCGGCATTCAAGAAATGGAAATATATAACTAGTATCTCTGGTGGTTACCACTGCAAAAAATAAAAAGTCTTGAACTGGTCGCTAGGGAATTGCTAGACCTGGAACATGATTGGGCATGACGTACTCAAACATACTAGACACAACACAAGAAAAAGAATGTGCTGATAATGACACACAAATTGGTGTATTACTAAAAACAAGCAACATCTCCCGGTAATCGATGGCAGGGACATGCAGAACAGAGTAGAGCGGGGGATGATACCTAGACGAGCTCCATGATGTCGGCACTTGGGTCGGAGCAGCAGCAGGAAAGTGGCGTCCAAGGAAGAGGCACACGGCTGTGTGTTGAAACAAAAGATATGCATTAGTAGCGTGTGATAAAATTTCAGAACCAAGGGATATGCTTAGATCTATTAATCATCACTATTGAAGATAACCTGCTTATGAGATGGTCTATGTGACACTGCTTATTTTGTTTCATGATATAAATGAAAAAAATTAGCTATCCTAATCCATTTGGTTATACAAACAACACAAGCCAAGGAACTCAAGATTCTGGTTTGCAAATCCATATGTAACCTAAGCAGTAAAGATTGGATGGTGTATGGCCTTCGTCCTTGACACACATGTATAAAAGAAGAGGCATTCATCTTTTTTCCTTATAAAGTAAATAGCGGTTGCAACCAGCAGCACCACTTTGATGTATCTATCATGAACAGATCAGAGCTTGTTTGATGTGCCATGAGCATAAATGAAACCCTGAAAGTCGCTACTAGGAACGCTTGTAGATAGAAGGAAATGAACCATACAGCTAGCCATAGTTGGACATAGCCCTACCCCACGAGCTGTACCCTCGCCCAGCCATCCATAGCTAGCCGTAGCCAGTCGTAGCCGGCCAGTAGCCAACCACGTCCAACCATGATAGGCCATAAGAGGCCACAGCTAGCCAACGGTGGCCACAACAAGCTAGAGCAGACCACAGATGGTCAACGACAAGCCAAGTAGCCCAAACGACCTTCCCTTCATCCTGCGGCTCAATCTCCACTGGGTCTCACTCTAGAATTCCTTGTATCGATTTCATAAACTTGAAAAAGGAAAATTCCCTTTTCCTTTTACCTCTACATTTCGTCTATTTGAATTCCCTCTCACTCGCTATCAATTCTTCCCAATTCGGCATCTTTGGAACCCCGTTAAATTCTCTTTGAACCAACTCGAATATTGGAGTCATGAATCGTAGAAAGAAAATCCTTTTTATAAAATTCTCTCTCAAGTCGTCATGGCAATAGAAGAGTATCTCCTTTCTATTCCTCTTGGAATTCTCACTACTACGGTGAATCTCAACTCAAACAAATGGAGAGAACCTTTTTCACCTCAAATGCCTTTGAATTCTTCTCAAATTTCATGGATCTAAATCATAATCAATAACGGGGAAATCTCTTTGTCTAGCTCTCCCTCTAATAATAAATAGTAAATGGAGAAATTCCTCATCTTATTAACCTCTTTTCGAATTCATATCAAGTTCCATTGAATCTCTCCCAACCTTAATTTGAATCATATTCATACATTCCCAAAAATCTTATATTATGGAAATAAAAAAAAGCCCTTCTCTCTTCATGCCAATCCGCCCAGCCTGCTCCTGCCCTCCTTGGCCCGCCTCGCGATTGGAAGCAGCAGCAGCCCAGCTCGCCTCCTGCACTCAGCTCGGCCGGCCTACCTGTTCCTCGCCCCAGCGGCCCAGCACGCCCTGCCTGGTTCCAACCCCCAACGCCGCCTCTGGCCTACTGGCCTGTTAGCCAGCGCCCCCTTTGAACCCTAGCGCCTCCTCGCCACGACGCCGCCGCGACCGCTACACCGACCACACTTGCGTCCTCGGCCTCCTCTGCACTGCGCGTGGAACCTGCGGCACCACGTCGCGCCTCCACCTTGAAGCCAGGCCGACGTCGGAGTAGCACCACCATCTCGATGTCGTGCACGTCCTCAACAGGGCCGGGCCCATAGTTGTACAGGCTGTGCGGCCCGCACAGGGCCCATAATTTTTGGGGGCCCCAATGTTCTTATATAGGTCTAGTATTTCTCGAAAAAAGAAAGAACTGTTCGCAAAAGGTCTAGTCGTTTCTATGTTGTTGGGCCGTGAGCAGCACCTTGTTTGGGTCGTACCTTGCGCTCTGTCCTTATCTGTTCAACCGCACCGGCACGAGGAAGATTGGATCGACTCGCACGAGGCACGAGCTCGCGCCGCCGCCGCCTAGAGTGGCTCGCCACCGCGCCCGCGGCCGCCGCTCACCTCGCCGTCGTCGAAACTTGCCTAGCAGCCGCCTCGAGTGACCTCAGTCGTCTCCGCCGCCGCCGCCGGTCGTCATCAATAACGAGGTAATTGACCCCGTCCGTGTGTGCTTGGCTGCAGGGGCGGAGCTGGGCCCGGGCACCCAGGGTCCAGGCCCGGGGCGTAGAATTTTTACTAGCCTATTATATATGTATGATTTTCTGCAGGCCCGGGGTGCAGAGCCCGGTAAAACGAAGGCCCAGAGCGGTATTTGCTGTCTCACCTCATGAAACAGACGCACGAGCACAAGGATACTTCTCTCGGAAAATAAAAGAGCACGAGGAGACCTCCAACTCACGCACGCGCAACAGGAAAATAGGAAACTGACGGGCGCACGCACATCACGAATCTTCAGGAGACGCCAGCGATCGCGAGGCCGACGCCGATCTAACGCGCACACGACGCACGCAAGATCAATCTGCAGAAGTGCAGAGTCCAGACTCCAGCGCTCACGCCGGCCGCCGGCGCCGGCGTTCGCCGCCGTCTCGGCTACCGCTGGATCTACCAAGGTTCGCCCAATCTACCGCTTCTTGACTGCCGTACCTTGGTATTTTTTTTATGCTTTCCCAGTTTCCCTTGAATAGCTGATGCTTCTGCTCGTATCATGTTCTACAACGTCGGTGTGTATCAGTGTATATAAACTTATAAACTGCTCTTAATTGGAATAATGTGTGTATGTGTATCAAGTCATATATCTAGTGTACTGTTGAACTCAAATTAATGTAATTGCCAATTTCATTTTATATTGTAGAAAAACAAGATGAAGAGATTTTTTTCACCGGTGTCTGTAACGAGTGTGTATGTGTATCAAGTCATATATGAACGTTAAATTTTTTTCCTTGTGGCAAAATTTTTTTTTAGGCCCGGGGCTTGCTCCAATCCTGGCTCTGCCGCTGATTGGCTGCTTGCTGCCGCGTATGTGTGGGCTACTGCTTGATACTTGATGCTTGCTGTGTGATTGACTGCTTGATGTTGTGCTCGCCGCCGGTGAAAATAGCTAGACTGGAGCTTTCATTGCCTGATTTTCTAGATGCCATTAGATTTATTATCAGTATGTTTTTCTATTGTTTTTTTTTAAGTTTTAAACAATTTTGCTAAAGCACATCTAGATGTGCCATAAATATTGGATAATTCATCCTGAAGCCCGGACTCATCTGCTCCCTCTCAGCAAAAACATCAAAACAAATACTAGAAAAATTCAAAAAATTCCAAACTTTTTTGTGGTGGTAGATAATTTGACGCGTGAGGTGCGCACCAAAATTCAACTTATTTGGACATCTGAGTAGCTCTCAGCAATAAAGACAAATCGGGTCAAAACAGTGCGTGAACAGTAAACATTTTTACAGACCCTGATTTTGTCTTTTTTGCCGAGAGCTGCTCAGATGCTCAAATGAGTTGAATTTTTAGGAGCACCTCACGGGTCAAATTATCTACCACCACAAAAAAATTGGAATTTTTGGAATTTTTCTAGTATTTTTTTTGAATTTTTTTCTAAGCATGGGTGCAGATGAGCCCGGGTGCAGATTAGCCGCACTCATTACACATCTAAACACTATATCATTGATTTTACACAGAGATTTGAGGTATTTTCTATTTAAATGTGTTCTAATTTTCATTATTTTATTAGTATACTTATAATCCAACATGAAAGTATTGGTGTGCATTGTTAATTTGGTGGACTACCTACATTGTGCATCAAATTTGTTATGTGCTTAGATTCTGCCCCATCTCAAGAAAAACCCGTCCTCCGCCACTGCATTATAATTGCTTGTTAGTTTATTTTTTTAATTAGACACGGCCTCATTTTTTAGTTTCGCACAGGGCCACGGATTTTGCCGGCCCGGCTCTGGTCCTCAACCACAACAGCATCCCGCCGCCCCGATCTGCGACGCAGGAGCTGCCGATTTGCGAGCTAGGACTCCACATTGCAGCCCATCCTAGATGGCAGTCATGATCATCAACACCAATGGTCAGCTCTTAGCCCTGCAGAACCTCCCCGGTTTGATTCGGGTCATAAAACTGGGGACGCTGAACGATCTGGCGTCGGCGCCCAACATGTACCAGCACCTCCACTCCCTGGTGAGAGCAAGGATGTGGACATGTGAGAAGCTAACCGTTCTGGAAGGATTTAGCTGGTTGGCTCTTGTTGTCCAACACCTCCGCGACGATCTCAAAGGCCTACAGCCCGCCATGAATCCACATGCCGCCTTACAGGGGCCTAAGAGCGTTCTCCACACGTTTGCTTGGATTAAGTACCAAGCGGGCCAGCTAAGACGTGCTAAGACCGAGATCAGATTTAGGGCTGGAGGGCTAGCAATGCAAGTTGGAACTCTGGGCACAGACTTAAAAGGTCAGTCAGACCAGGTTCTGTTAGGCACCATGACCATAGCGGAGTTCCAGGCACGTATCCCCGAGCACGTCGTTCAGATCGACAATCTACTCCATGCGGGGATGCAGTTCTGAAGGATTGAAGTCTAAGGTGAGCATTTTTTTTCTCCTGACTCCTCCTGAACTTGGTGAGCCGATTGTGTGCCTATTTGACAGTTTTTATCCTGGCCATTTGTATTTCTATTAATGATCTGTTTTGTTGCTCTTAGATGGACCCGAGGAACTTGTGTTACTCAAGGAAGGGAAATAAGAAGAGTGGTGAAGCTGAGGCAGAGTAAGATGGTGGTGGCTGAGTTTGCGGCGACAAATGCCATCTCTTGTATCGCTAGAGTCTTAGTTGTGAACTTAATTCTCACTTCTGTATGATCAAAGGAGATCCATCAATTGGTACCAATGTGTTTTTTTGTCTTGTTGCCTATCTGGAATTTAATTAAAACCATGACTTGTGTCCTTTTGAGCATTGGGCACTTGATTTGTCATTTTCGCTCTGCTGTGATCTGTTATCACCAATTTACTTGCCTCCTTTCATGTGGGTTTCGTGGCTTTGGTGGTCATCCCCACAGCCTTGCACTGCTGATCTGTGATGCGAGTTGAGCGTGCTTTGCTTATGGGTTATAAACTTTCTCTGCTTGCCCAATTGTTTGTATCCGCTAAAGCTGAAATGGATACTATCAAATGGCAAAGGCACCTTGACTGCCTTGCCTGTTTTGCAGCACAAAATCTCTGATCTTAGCAGCCCAGTGATATAATGCCAGCTGATTGACTTTGTTGGCACCTTTGCGGTTTTGCCTGCGAGCTGGACACTCATCCTCGTCACATATCACTGAGCAGTGAGCACCCGTACCTGTTGTCTGACCGTCTCTCAGTTTCACAATCCAAAGGTGGTCTCTCAGTTTCACAATCCAAAGGTGATGTCACGACCCCATTGCAATTTTTTTTCCTTTTTTTTCATTCGGGTTTGTTATGAATGTGCTAACCAATCTTATTTATTCAGGTTTTCAGAAAGTTCTCCATTTGCCTATCTGACCCAACATTGACCATTTTTGCCACTTCTTTCTTGACAATTTGACATAGATATGAGCTTACCTCAGTGTGTCAGTATCATGGGTTTTGTGAACAACAAACTATGTTTCTGGTTTCAGGTAAAAACCGACAGATCGAGCAGAAGCGTGCTTAAAAAACATTCACCGACTTGAAGCGTCTAAGGTAGGTGGTACTCCTGGTGCATTGTCTTGCCATTCTATCTCATGTGTTTCACTTTTTCATATTGTTACTTCGGTTTGTAAAAGGTCCTCTCTTTGGTCCCTCCAAATGTGGTTTTCTATCATTGCGAGTATCAAGAAAATGTTTAATTATGCACGAAAGCCACTGGAACTACATTACCGCTGTTCCATTCCATCGTTACACAGCTCAGAGCAATGAGGTATAAGTAAAACACACACTTACATGTACATTGTCCTGGGAACTTTTTTTGACCAAATTGTCCTGGGAACTTAAGACTGTAAAAACAATTGTGGTTCTTACAATAAGGTATCAGTACCACAGGTGCTTTGAATCAAGGAAAAAAACCTTCCATACTTTTTTCACCATATTGCTGTTTTATTGACTTCCAGCTGAATTAAGTGAAAGGAGGCTTTCATGTTTTATTGCTGTTTTATTGTCACACTTCAATAATATATGTCCTGCAAGTAAGGTTAAATGTTCTACTTCCATGTCCTGAGGACCAATTTTAATGGCTGAAAATAACTCGCAACAGCAAAAATGATTAGTGGTTGATGACTTTTACGTTGACACCTTGGACCCTTTTTTAATTATTACGCGAACTTCTACTATATAGGGTGCTCACAGTGACGAGCTTGCTGCTGCTTCAAGGCTGGAAGATAGCATCAACTTTTATCAGACTTCGACTCCTGATGTTGCTAAGCTTTTCCATATCGACACAGCTGCAAAGCGTCCATCAGTAGTACTTCTGAAGAAAGAGGAGGAGAAGTTGACCTCTGCATCTTTGCTATTGAAGGGGGAAACAACCCACTATCTTGACAGCTTTAAGATAAGAATGAGTACTGTTAGTCATTTTCTGTGTGAATGGATACTGTTCATTTAGTACAGTAGTAGTAGATGATTATTTATTTTCTTCGCAGTTAACTCCAATGAACATCAAACACCAATACGGTGAGACATACCTGTTCCATATAAACATGCGGAAAGTAGTAAATCCATTCACCTTGGCGAGACACTGTGACCAACGGCCTAGCCCAAGCATTGCCATAACTCTTGTATAATGCGTCGCCAGAACACCCTGCACACAAAGGATTCATTATGTGAACTAACATGGCAAGTTTACTTTGTAGGATGGTAAATTTAATTTTATAGCACGGTTAAAATGCTATGTCAGGTATATATAGGACAACAAGAACAACATCAACACATCACGTGAGGTATATGTGATGTCAAGGGTCTAAAAAGACTGGATTCCGTAACTGTAGCTTCAGAGCTCCAGTAATTACATAGCGCCAGTCTAATTGGTGGAGGAAGCTCATGAACAGCTTCAGAATTCATCCCCTGAAAATTCTATCCAATGCTCGCATACTCAACTCACCACGACGGTTTTTGAGATGTCGTCCTCCATCTTGAGCACATGCTTTGTGAAAAGAAACTTGCGCGATTCCTCGAGCACCACCCTCTTGGGCCGTCGACGAGGAGGTCCCTGGACACCACGAACCTGCCCCGTGTGCTCACCTTGCCAATGAGCAGCACATACCCGTCAGGTTCAGCACCGGCGGCAATACTACAGCCTACAACACAGTCGCTGCAACATGGGTAAGAGAGAGACCACGTCAGGGCGGCCGGCTTGCCTGCTCCCTCCCCATGCTTCCATCCGTGCTCTCACTTTATCCTACGGCTGTTCTTTTTTCCTTTTCCTTTCTAATCTAATCATCTCCTCCCTAATTTTAAGGAGGTGGGGCCGGGGCTTATTTTGTTCCAATCAAATCATGCCACGTATGCGGGAGTACGGATGGGCGCACGCGAAGGGAGCAGGTAAGTCTCGTCCCGTTAGGGAGGGGGGGGGGGTGTCTGAAAATCGGGGCACTCGCGCGCGCGTCGCGAGCCGCCGCTCGGACAGCTACCGGGGAGGCGGCGGCGTACCTGGGTGCGCGGCGAATCCCCGGGAACTCGGCGACCAGCTTCCTACTGTACCTGCGTGGCGCACGGAGACGTCGGCGACCCCGGCGAAGAGCAGCTCAGCCGCGAGCTGCACAGCCTCGTCCCTCCTAAGTCGGGACCTCCGCGCGAGCGTTGCCGGGCCGCCGCTCGAATGGCTTCTGGAAGGCGGCTGTACATGGGCACACGGCGAATCCCGGCGAGAGCTGGCCGTTGGCGCGTGCAAGTAGACGACGACCTCCCCGACGAAGAGCAGCCCGGCCAATTCGCCTCACTCTCCTTTTGATTAGAAATGAAGGATTGGGAAGAAGCAGACTTGAGCCTGCAGGGAAAGGATAAGGTGCCGATGGAGTGTCCACTCGTTCGGGGCGACACGCCTCTGTACCCAACATACGAGAAACATGACGTGGCAGGCCACCAGTGTCCCAAGATACGTGCTACGCCACCAGTGGTAGATAAAGCGTTTCGGAGGAGGAGCCGAGTACCAGACGTTCGTTATTTATATATATAGCAGCAGATTCTAACACTTGATTATGAGTTAATTTAACCAGTATTACGATGTAAACTGGTATTGCATGCAGGGATCCACCACTTGCGTGGTAGCACCAATTTACTCCCTCCGTTTCTAAATATAAGTCTTTGTAGGTATTTCACTATAGACCACATACAGATGTATATAGATGCATTTTGTGTGTAGATTCACTCATTTTGCTCCGTATGTGGTTCATAGTGAAATCTTTCCAAAGACTTATATTTAGGAACGGAGGGAGTACAATATAACTATAAGATTTTATTTCTCGAAATACCTCGCCTGCATCAATGAAACAAGACTTTTACAGCTTGTAAGATTCATCAATGAAACAAGACTTTTACAACATGTAAGATGCCAAGGTGTACATAACTATGGGAAGTTGAAGATAAAAATACATTGTGTTAGTTTAACATCAAATTTGAGAATTTGAGGTGAGATCACTAAATTGAGCATTTGTTTTCCCATTGGGCAAATCAGAATCATAAACATCCAAAAGGAAAGGAAAAGATGATGTATCAGCCAAACTATCAAAATTATAATTTCTCCTTTTTTACATCAAGGCAGTACAAAAGCGCCAAACCATCAACTCAGACAATAATATTGAAAACAATGCCGAGTCGCCTCGAATTATACCCAACCCAAGTCCACGTATCTACTTCTTTAGCATCCACCCAGGAACTCATTCGTCTCTAACGATGAAACACACGACAACCAGAGACAGAAAGCGAATCAAAGGAACCGAAACTGAGGCGCCGAAATTTGCCATCTCCGCCACCAAATCCAAACGATGCCCAAACAGGATTGAGCTGTGTGGGCCGATATGCTCGCCCCATGTGCAGCTCCACACGACGCCCAAACAAGATTGAGTAGTGTGGGCCGATATGCTCGCCCCATGTGCAGCTCCACACGACGCCCAGACATGATTGAGCAGCGTGGGCCGATATGCTCGCCCCATCTGCAGCTTCACAGCTCTTGACCCACTTTGTGGCCATGGCGACGGCCAGCACGGGGCACACGCGACACTACAACGGTGAGCACGAGATCATGGAGGGGATCAAGTAGCGTGTGGCAACAATGAAGGTGTCTCACAGGTCCATCGTGGGTGATGGGTGTCGGCAGAGCTCACATGTGGTTCAATGCACGACCAGGCGGAGCTCGCTCTGCGATGACGGCTGGTGCATGCGAGCGCGTAGCGGCCGTGAATGGAACCTGTGGTCTAGCTGCCGCATGCCATAGTGAGGCGTAGTGCAGCGACACATGGCAGAGCTCGGCCCCTTCGTTGTTCCTCTCGATGTGACCCTCCACGATGTGCCAACACTAGCACATAACCGACTTTTAGTGCCGGTTCGTGACGGGCTTTAGTGTCGGTTCTCCAACCGGCACTAAAGAGTGGGGACTAAAGGTCCCCTCCCTTTAGTACCGGTTCGTCACGAACCGGCGCTAAAGTGCCACCACGTGGCACGAGCCAGGCCCTTTTGCGTGTAGGGCATTAGTACCGGTTGGTAACACCAACCGGTACTAAATGTTTGGTGTTTTTTTAATTTTTCTTTAATTTTATGTTTTCAATTTAATTTAGTGATTGTTTTACATTATAATGAGTTGTTAAATCATTAGGTGAAAGTACCGCGGATTAGTTTCGACTGGATGGATATATCTCTAGCTAGCTAGCTAGCTAGCAAAGTGATCAAGTATATGACATATCCATATATATTATACTTGATCAACTACAGTGATCTGCGGTTTCTTTCATTAAATGATATAATAATTAACTAGCTGATCACCACCAGCACTAGCTACTAGCTTAAAGAAGAAACATTCACTTGTACCAGAAGCAAAAATATCATCGAGTTCAACATGATTGTCATGATATTATAAGCGTTCATATATAACACCACAAAAGCAAATCACTTAAGTTCAGAACGAAGAACACGGACATGAAAGGACAAGTACTAATTAAGAGCAGTATGAAACTAGCTAAATCACTCCTGCTAGCTACTCTCTCTCTCTCTCTGGTAAAATAGCATAGAACATGTATAGCTCTACTGATTGATCATACTGGAGCATGCTGATGAACCTGTCTCCTAATCGTGGGCTGCGCTTCTCATTGCTGCCCCCTAGTACTTCTCTGCGATCATTAACAATTTTTCTCCAATCTTTCACTATTAATCATTCATCGCTTCTAGAAATCCTGAATGCATTCATGTGCAATGCAGGATATCTTGGCCGCAAGCTAACAATTGACATCTGACCTTTAGTCTCGATCCCCTGAGGCACAACTGTCATCGGGAGTCCCTGTTGAAGAACATCGTATAGTACTTAATTAATATACTTAGGAATGAAAGTTTAGCAAAAAAATTATGTATGCAAAATATGCACTGAGGACAAATAGTAAATATCTTACCATCATTCCTAAATACATGTGATCGTAGTTCAATACCATCACTATTGGTCGCACGTTTTGAGTACTAACATTTTTAAGTGCAGGAAGAAAATTTTTCTTGACAGTATGAAGATCCTCAAGCATGAAACATAATGACTTATCTCCTTGCAGTTTAGTTCAGCTTCGGGACAGTGGTAGGTCCTGTTTACCAAGCGCCGGACATGTTTGGTTGAATGGAGCTAAGCTGTTAATAGAAATTAGTTGTCAGTTATTTTTGAATAAACAATATCAAAGAAAAAAAATATAATTGAGAAGAACTCACATAATGGTAGAACTGGAGGCGTCTGCACATCGACTCATATGTCTCTATTACCTTCAATATCATCTTCCGGACGAATATCAAAGGTGATAACCATACCAGACTCAAATACATAAGCCTTGCATAGTGCTTGCCAAGTTTTTGCATTCAAAATAGGTGTACGTGTGTGCATTGTATACTTTGACGTTGAAAGTATAACCATCATGCTCAGTTTTCAGGTAAGCTCTCTTTACCTCCATAGTTTCCATATCT
>OY997268.1:72665032-73072532 GCA_963921465.1 Triticum timopheevii | reverse complement strand
CATTTGGTTCTAGGTTTTAATTGGGCTATCATGCTACCATAAATATCTTATTTGCATGATTTAAATACTTGGTTTGCTCTCCCTTTCCGCATCAGAGGCGCAACGACCCATGCTACCAAAGTCATTTTTCAATACGGATGACACGTGCAACAATCACTCTACCTAATATTCATCACTACTCACCACGAGTGAAATGATTGACGCTATCTATATGATGCATTTCCGCCAATGTAGATTGTTGGATAAACGCAATGTAAATAAGCTATGTAAACTGATCCCATGCCTTTCTTACAACATTATGTATCAAATTCATACCTAAATATATATTTCCTTATGATCCAATCTATAGCTAAATATTCCAACGTGCATGGTTTGAATGCTTGGTTTGCTCTTGCCCTTTAGCTTCAGAGTTCAGAGTTCTTTAACTATACCATATAGTCTAGCAGTAGAAGGGTAGTTAACATAGAGAACAAGTGATGATAAACTGCTCTTGACCATAGAGATAACAACGAGATTTAAATTGGTACAGTACTTTTCACCAAAGAGGCAGCAATCGAAGGCTAAAGACTATACATATATATCTTGCTCAGTCTGAAGATCGCCATGACACCTGAACTGTTCTGCTGAATAATTGCTCGCATAGTTTATATTATCTCATTTGCATCTACATATAGGAATACATATGCGCCAAGCACGAATCATTCGTTTTAAAAAATAGTACATAGACAACCATCTTATGTCCAGTTCTGATACACTTGCAATTTCATATTAATGGCCTATCAAGTTATGTCCAATAATAATCAGTCTCACTATATTAAGACACATGCATCACTGTTAAACATCCCAACTGAAACCACATGCAGATAAGTGAGCTTAATTACTCTACTACTTCTTTCCAGATGACATCAGTTAAACAAGAGGAGGCAGACACAACCAGTCATATCAGCGGTAGCCAAATCACCCATGGTAATGCTTAAAAACATACTTATGATGACTACTGACTTAGGTTTCAAATCATAGACATTATTTTATCTTACCATGGTCTTCTTAACAATTCATCACAGACTAACCACTACGTCGGAAGCACAACAAGCCATTCGAGTATATTCATCGCCCACGCAAAGCAAGCTCAACCCGAAAGTTTAAAGGCAAGAAAATCCAACTAAAGCCTGGAAAGTACATTCTCCGTGGTAAGAGCTACATTACTCTTCTCATTTCAACAATTCTCACAACAACTGCTACATGGTATAACTTTGTATAATTTAACATAGGTGAGCCTGGCATCCACCACTTAGATGATTTTAGTCGCCACATTGTGTGGGGCAACACAGTTAAGCTCTACAATCATAATGTTCTTAGACTGCGAAAGATCATCCACAGCACCACCACGCCTGATCGCTACTATGTGTACCACATGACAGAAACATTTGCAACAGACGGCAAAAGAATGGTAATCCTTTGAAGTTGCTCTGTTTTGTTTCATATAATGACATGGTATAAAATGATATAATAACTAACCTTTACTTTTATTTTCAGTACTTTGCGGTTCTCTTTTCTCACACATGGATGCTGACCATGGTGAAATGCCAATCACTAATGGAGATGGAATTACTGCTGTCACAACCCGCTTTATCAATGATGTTGACAAAAGGGCCACCATCACTATAGGCTGGAGCGACTTCTTCCGTCAGGCACACATGAACAAAGGGCAAGCATATGCTTTTGCCTTCAAATGAACTTTCAAGGGTCTGCGCCTGATCGTCTACTCAATATAAGCAAGTTGCGAGATCCCCTTGTTATATAACTTAGCATTAGTATAGATGCCTACCAAGACTTCTATGTTTATCATCCTTTTGGATCTTATGTAACCACCTAAGACCATCATCTGCGTTTAACTATCAGTTATCTGCTGCTTAGACTGTTGTGTGGTATTTCTTTCAAACAACCATGATGAAAGAAATATATTCTTTCGCCTTGAAGTGCACGTTCAAAGGCCTCTGCATGATTATCTATCCAATCTAAGCAGATCACAAGAGTCCTTTGCTACATTACTTAGTATTGTTTTGGATCTTATGTAAAACATGTATCATCAGCAGCCATCTATCTATCATCAACCCATAATTATTTCCATATGTTTTATTTTGTGATTACATATTTTAATGCACACTCTTCCAATACCTTGCTTGCACTCGGCCTTTGCGCCATCGGCGCAATGGGTCATCTAGTCTATCTAATACCTACAATATTTCGGCTCTTGTCAGGACTTTGCTAAAGGTTTCTTGGAAGACAAGCTTACACCATTCTACAAGTCTGAACCAGTACCTGAATCTGTGAGTCTCAACTCATGAAAATTATCTGATATATCCCCATTCTTCACTCGGTTCGCATTACTGAGATATTGTACTTGCATTTCCACACAGAATGATGCGGATGTCAAAGTTGTTGTTGGGAAGAATCTGGATCTAATAGTTTTGGATGAATCAAAAGATGTACTTCTGGAGGTCTGTTCTTGGCACTTTGGCAGACATTAAGGAAAGGACATCGGCATGGTTGCCCTCCACTTTGTGGGATAATTTTCCCTCACTTTTTTCTTTCACTTTGCACCATTTTCCCTCAATATGTTCTCACCATTGCCGCTACTTTGCTTACACAAACTAGGGGCAACCGGTGCAAAATTTTAGGAACAACAAGGGCACTATTGCAAAGTGACAAAAGGAGTGCAAACTCAGCTTTAGGCCTTACAGTGGGGGGCAGCCATGCAATTATCTCTTTATAAAAATAGGACCTTTTGTTACTCATAATGACATGCCGTTTGGATGTAGATATACGCACCATGGTGTGGGCACTGTCAATCACTGGAGCCTACTTACAACAAAGTAGCCAAGCATCTACGTGGTGTTGACTCCCTTGTGATAGCTAAAATGGATGGTACTGCAAATGAGCACCCACATGCAAAGGTTTGCATTACTGCCTTTGATGGTTGGTTTTGGCTGATTATGCATTTTCTTGAAAATGGTTTGCTTCCTTTTATATTTATCTTTTTTAAAACATTGTCGGGGGGATGAACCCCGGGCAGGCAACAGAACCCGGACCCTTTTCAAAATGGCGGGCCCCGCATCGCCACGCAAACCAGCGCGCGCCTGGCTGGGTCCGGCAGGGCCCGCAACCCGGCCAAACTCGCCGACCCTGTAAGGTACATTGACCCGGCCGCAGCAACTGATGTAAGGCAACTCAACCCGGCGCAGCCGTGGCTTCCCCATCAAGCCAACCCACCCGTGGCGTCCATGGCAACCCAGCCACGGGTCAGCTCCCGTTCCATCTAGGCCGTACGATGGGACAAGACTTCAGTCACCGATGACCAAGACAACAGTTTTCCCACCCATGCCTGTGGTCAGCCGGAGTGTGGCAACAATGTCCCTTACCTACCCGCTCACCAGGCTGGCGTGGCAACAGTGCTCCCGCCCTCACCGCGGACGACAACAAGCGGCAGCCTGACGGAGAGCACTATACACGACTCGACTCGGCCACGCCCTGACGATCGACAAGACGGCGCACAGTCCCCCCACTACAAAAAATACACTTCCGTGATGATACGTGTTTGTCACAGTAGGTCGCATTTTTTGTCATGCATGTACATCCATGACAAATTTATGACAGAATCAAGATAGTCATACCTGTGCTGTCGTAGAAGTGTTCCATGACATTACCAAAATTATCATCACGGAAGTGTCCACTTCCATGATGATAAATCGCGCGTCACAGAAGTTCTTTCGTCAAGGGTGACCGACACGTGGCATCCACCGTAACGGAACGCCATTAAGCTATCGGGTCGGGTTTTGGATCCGATAACCCGTTAACAGACCCGACCAATGGGGATTTTCCACGTGTAAAATCATCATTGGCTGGCAGAAACACGTGTCGGCTCATTGTTGGGACAGATGTCATCCACTCATTGGACAGAAGGCGCCTATGATACTTCAACACGTGGCACGGCCCAACAGAGGCCCATTCCTGTGAAAAGGCCGGCCCGTTTGACTTGGTCAAAAGGTGGTGGCCGGCCCATTGAAAGCCTGTTAACGGCCTGTTCCCATATAGCCCATTTACAGCCCGCTAACCCAAGGCCCTTTACGCCCTATCTGAATTAGGCCCAATAGCGTCAACTGGGCCATCCAATATGATTCCAGCCTGTTTTCACTTCTGGCTCATGTATGGCCCAGGATGTCTTTCGGCCTATATGAGGCCATTTGTAACTCTTGGCCTATTAACGGCCCGTGGTGAAACTGGCCCGTAATGAACAGTGTATCACTTTACACCCATTAACGGCCCGTTGTGAAACTGGCCCGTAATGAACAGTGTATCACCTTATACCCATTAACGGCCCGTTATTCCGTTGGGCCGTTTCCAGCCCATTTATCTTTCGGCCTTCTCAGAGCCCATTTATTCTTGGGCTCATTTCCAGCATTAGTTACTTACGGCCCGTTACTGTCATTTTCTGCTTGTGGGCCAAATTCAGCCCGCGGTTATAGTCGGCCCGTTTGTGGTCCGTTAATACGTTGGGCCGTTTTCGCAGCGTCATCAAATTCGGCCTATTAACGATGGCCCGTTATGGTCGGCCCATGAACGGACGATTCCAACTCTAGCCCGTTTACAGCCATAATAATGCGGTCTGTTTGGACCATGTTTGGCCAATTGATCATACGGCCCGGATAAGGCCCATTGATGATATGGCCCGCAGAAGGCCCATTGTTTCTACGGCCCGTAGAAGGCCCATTGTTTCTACGACCCATAGAAGGCCAACTGTTTCTACGGCCCGTAGGAGGCCCAGTGTCACTACAGTAACTATTAGCCCATGGTTATTGTGGCCTAGTATTAAAAAATAGGTTATTGCAGCCACTAGCAAACCGCGGAAAAAGAACTGCAATGACTACAAGCAAACAAATAAACAAGACAAGGAAATATATAAGCAAGCAACTAACGCTAGGCTATCACGACTATTACACATATTACATCCACTGGGCATCAAAGTTCGCCACCAGTGCAAATATAGGGAACAAAGCAACATATCATATACACTGGTTGTCAAAGTCGGCGACCAGCGCAAATAAACGCCACAGCAAAACAAATCCAGAACTGAAACCACTTCTGAAGATATCAAGAAACAATATCCTGGGTACCCAAAATGCTGGCAAGATGCTTAGCAAGCTTATTAACTTTCTCTTGTTTGGCGCTTAAATCCTCCAGCGCTTGCTGTTGCACTAGGAAATATGCATCTGAATTCTGCAGGGACTTCCTCAGTCCTTCAGCTTCCTGTCGCAGCACATCTGATCGATGTCTTTCAACTTGAAGTTGAGACTCAAGAAGACGAACTGATTCAGGCAGCGAGTTCGAAGAGCTTGTGCCAGCAGTAGTGGCCAGTAACTCAAACACTACATCAAGATAGGACTTTTGGGTTCCCTCACTATCGTCAAGATAGTTTTTATCAGCTTTCTTGGAGACCAACAGGGATGTCTCACTATCTTGAACCTTATCTGCATTACTTCCTTTACCATTGGATAACGTGGTACTGTTCTCCAATATTTTGTCCGCATTCTAAAAGAGAAACAAGCACACACATCACATGTTTACCATGTTGTATATGGAACTCATTTTGGTAAATGAGTTCAGTAGTAAAGTGGACAGGATAACAGCATGAAACAAACATATATCTATGTACCATGGTCACTTTATGGTCTATATCATTCTAGTTTTTGTTACCAAATCAAGATAGAGACACAGTTAAAATAACATTTGTTCAAGACAAAGCAGAATGGACAGAATATAAGTGTGGGAAACTATAGAGAAATAACAACACTTGTAATGTGCATGACATGAGAACATAATTGTTTATTCAATTGAAACTGAAATCAACATAGAGCAGGTTACAACAGCAAACCAGTTAAAGAAACAGGTTTAAAACATACTTGTTGCGCCATTGGAGTTTCAATTCCATCCTTCAAATTTGAAAATAGTTGGTATGAGTAAATACAGTAATGCAAGGGCAAAGGAGTATGAACCATAGCTACAGAACCTGACCTGAGAACAAATCTTCTTCTCCTTTAAGCGTTGAGTTGGGATTCGGAGTGGTGGTCCTGGTGCTTTGGGAACTGCAGTTCCCTTACTACCTGCTCGTGTTTGGGTGCTCTGTGGTGGAGACGGTGATGTGTCAACTGGAACTGGGTTACTATCTGCCGGGGTTGGGGTTAGAAGGGGTGTAGCTGGTTCTCTGTCCAACTGGGTAGGGGTACAATCTGTGAGAGTCTGGGTTATGTGTGGTGGATCTGGTCCTTGGGCAAGTACAATCGTGGTTCTATCTGCATCAACTGGTAGCACTATCTTTTCTGAACACCGTGTTGTTACTCCCTTAGATACTGCCATCACCCTCTCCAATTCAAATGGCTGATAAACAAGAAAAGTAATTGAAAGTATAGACATTGTATGATAGACAGGTGCAATGGATAGTGGGGAATAAAAGAGGGCATGAAATAATTCATATTTATGTTGTCTAACCAAACAGGATAGCATGACACAATTTCACATATATGATGGCTAACTAAACAGGATAGCATGACACAATTTCACATTATGATGGCTAACTAAAAAAGATGGAAAGACATAGTTCAAAATATGAGACTATGTAAACAGGATGACATGATATAACTATATAATGTGTTTATTAAATAGGTTGGCATGCCATAATTCACATACATTCACAGATAGAATGCCATAATTCAAAATATGATGATTGTAAACACTAAACAGGATGAGATGATATAACTATATGATGTCTTTATTAAATGGGTTGCCATGCCATAATTCAGATAGATGATGTGTATGTACTATGTAAACATGATGACATAATATAATTCAAATATATGATTTATATAGTAAGCAAGTAAGCAGATGACAATCCATATATGATGTAAAAACTAAGCAATGCAAGACAACATGCATGCCATGGGTAGTATAACCCTGCCAAGTTTGAGCATAGACCTCAGGGGGGAGATAGGACTGGTCATCAGTCTCTGAATCCTCCTCTGAGGAGCTCTCTGTTTCCAGCAAGATGTCTACTTCAGCAGGTAGCATTGTCTGCTCTGAATATCTTGTTTTCACTCCAAATACTTCCATCACCGCTTCAAATGGCTGATGCACAGGAAGAGTAGTTGAATATACAAACGTTGTCGACAAATGGAACACGTAATACAAAAAATGATAGCATGATATAATTCACATACATGATGATTGGCTAAACAGCATGGCATTGCATAATTCACATATATAATGCCTTTGCAACAAGATAGCATTGTATAATTCACATATATAATGTCTTGCAACAAGATGGCAATGCATAATTCACATATATGGTAATTAGACACTGAACAGGTGGCATTCACACAAAGCATGTCTAAACTAATCAAATGACATAGCAATCCGAGACACCATATGCACGATATGAGCAACATAACATTGCCAAGTTAGAGCATACACCTCGGGGGGGGGGGGAATAGGACTGTTCATTTGTCTCTGAATCCTCCTCTGAGCTATCTGTAACCAGCGAGATATGCGCTTCGTCAGATAGCATAGTATACTATGAAAACCTTGTTTTCACTCCAGAATTTGCCATCACCGTGAATGACTGATGCACACGAAGAGCAGTTGAATGTACTAACATTGTTGACAAATGTAATATGTAATGAAAAAAAAAGATGGCCTGATATAATTTACATATAAGATGACTGGCTAAGCAGGATGGCATTGCAAAATTCACATATATGATGCCTGGCTAAACAAGATGGCATTGCATAATTCACATAAACGATGAATAAACTAAACAGATGGCATTCGCACAAAGGATGTCTAAACTAAGCATATGACATATTTGATATATATAGTAAGTAATGCAAGACACCATATGCATGATATAACCAACATCATCATGCAAGTTAGAGCAAAGACCTCAGGGGGTAAATAGGAATTGTCTTCTCCTTCTGAATCCCCCTCAGAACAGATATCTTCCTCTCGATTACAATCTGAAATGCGTGGAGGGGGGGCTGCCTTTGCGCCTACCATGGAGCGATGTCTGCATGAAATTTTATTGCTACACAAGGCTCGTCTCTTTTGCTCTACATGTTCAGTTCCATTGTTTACAATAACTGTCATGCATAGGAATAAAATATAGTGAGATTATGTAAGGAGTGCATGCAGAAATCCAGAGTGATGGTAGCAACCTGTGGATAGACCCAAAACCAATAATAACAGGCAAATAATGGCTTCAGTTAAAGAATACAGATAATGGCTTCTTTACTGTTTGTTTCCCACCCAACATGAAACTCATAGTAGACACCGGAGATTAACCAGGTAGTAGATAGATACTATTGATTGCAGCCCCGATATGTACCCCACAACCATTTAAAAACTCAAGTTTGACCATTAGTTTGGACCTGACTCAGAGTCTAATCGGTGAACAGGATGATAAAGTAGCATGTAATATTAAGCGATGCATAACATAAGCAGACACGAAAGAGTGCGACCTCTCTTGCGGACCAGTGTAGTCCTCGAGGTCATCTGCTCGGTTGATGATGGTAATGCAATTTTCATGGCTGCCGGTGGCGGGGAAGAAGATCTGAGGCAGCGAAAGACGGTCTGGAGGCCAGATCCCTGCCGTGCTGGACCCTTCTGTCGTTGGAGCAGCTAAGCTAGGGTGGACGACGGTGCAGCAGGAGCTGGGACAAACCACACAAGGTTTTCTTTGACAACTATCTGTAAGAGAAGTAATTCTGTAAAGGCTCGTTTGAGTTGGAGGATTCCAACAATGCAGGGATAGGAGATAGACATGAATAGGATAGGAATGCACGTGCAAAACAGAGAATTTAAAAATATAGGATTTCTGCCAATCTGGGCGTTTGATTCACAACAATTGGAAGATCACATGATGCAAAGAAACATGGTGAGATTAAGTCAAACCACAAGAGAATGTACGGTTATAATGCTATTATGCTACTATATCTTAGTCTTGTGCTTCATGAATAGGAATTTGAAAAGGAGGACAAGTGAAAATTAAAATTCCTATGTTTTTTCTTTCAAGGAGACACTAAAGGAACAAATCCGTGTGCTTAGTGGACAATATATATAACATGTAGAGTAAAAAAGAGATGCAACAAGTGTACAACCTCTTTGGCGAAGCCATGTCGATCTCAGCGTGATTGGGTTGTCCGGTGAGGATGCTCCGGCTGACTTTGCTATTGGAGGAGGCAAAGAAGATCTTAGGCGTCTGGAGATGGAGCCCGAGGTACTGCTCCGCTGTGATGGAGGGTTTCGTCGTTGGAGCAGCTCCGGTGAGTTGTACGACGACGAGGCTGAAGCAGGACAAGAGAGACAATGAACAACGTTAACCTGAGTGGAATTCTAATAGCATCTCCAATACATGACGTAAAATACATAACCACAAAGTGCTAGATGTAAAATACATCAGTCGCTCATCTCTGAACTTAACTGTCGAAACTGAACTTAACTGTTGAAACTGAACTTAACTGTCGAAACTGAATTTTGCTGTCGAAACTGAATTTTGCTGTCGAAACTGAATTTTGCTGTCGAAACTGAATGCACTAGCAAGGTGAGGCTACACGTCGGTCGACTGACTTTTTCATCTCTGGTCAGTCGATTTTGCAGCTGTTGGATACAAAATCAAGGGCCTGCGGTTGATACATCTCCAACGTATCTATAATTTTTGATTGTTCCATGCTATTATATTACCCCCTTTGGATGTTTATGGGCTTTATTTTACACATTTATATCATTTTTTGGGACTAACCTACTAACCGGAGGCCCAGCCCATATTGCTGTTTTTTTTGCCTATTTCAGTATTTCGAAGAAAATGAATATCAAACGGAGTCCAAACGGAATGAAACCTTCGGGAGCGTGATTTTTGGAACGAACGTGATCCGGAGAGCTTGAAGTGCAAGTCAAGAAGCTCCCGAGGACCCCCACGAGATAGGGGGCCGCCGCCCCCCCCCAGTAGGGCGTGCCCCCTGTCTCGTGGGCCCCTCGGGCGTCCACCGATGTACTTCTTCCTCCTATATATACCTATGTACCCCGAAAACATCCAGGAGCACCACGAAACACAATGTCCACCGCTCTAACCTTCTGTATCGGCGAGATCCCATCTTGGAGCCTTCGCCGGCACTCTGCCGGAGGGGGAATCGACTACGGAGGGCTTCTACATGAACATCCTTGCCCCTCCTATGAGTTGTGAGTAGTTTACCACAGACCTACGGGTCCACAGTTATTAGCTAGATGGCTTCTTTTCTCTTTTTGGATCTCAATACAATGTTCTCCCCCTCTCTTGTGGAGATCTATTCGATGTAATCTCTTTTTGCGGTGTGTTTGTCGAGATCCGATGAATTGTGGGTTTATGATCAGATTTATCTATGGATAATAATTGAATCTTCTCTGAATTCTTTTATGTATGATTGAGTTATCTTTGCAAGTCTCTTCGAATTATCAGTTTGGTTTGGCCTACTAGATTGATCTTTCTTGCCATGGGAGAAGTGTTTAGCTTTGGGTTCAATCTTGCAGTGTTCTTACCCAGTGACAGAAAGGGTTGCAAGACACGTATTGTATTGTTGCCATTGAGGATAACAAGATGGGGTTTATATCATATTGCATGAGTTTATCCCTCTACATCATGTCATCTTGCTTAATGCGTTACTTTGTTCTTATGAACTTAATACTCTAGATGCAGGCAGGAGTCGGTCGATGTGTGGAGTAATAGTAGTAGATGCAGGCAGGAGTCGGTCTACTTGTTATGGACGTGATGCCTATATACATGATCATGCCTAGATAATCTCATAACTATGCTCTTTTCTATCAATTGCTCGAAAGTAATTTGCTCACCCACCGTAATATTTATGCTATCTTGAGAGAAGCTTCTAGTGAAACCTATGGCCCCCGGGTCTATCTCTTATCATATTTGTTTTCAATCTACTTTATTTGCATCTTTACTTTTTGCATCTATAATATAAAATACCAAAAATATATTTATCTTATCATACTATCTTTATTAGATCTCACTTTCGCAAGTGGCCGTGAAGGGATTGACAACCCCTTTATTGCATTGGTTGCGAGTTCTCAGTTTGTTTGTGTAGATGTGTGGGACTTTTGAGGAGCCTCCTACTGGATTGATACCTTGGTTCTTAAAACTGAGAGAAATACTTACGCTACACTTGCTGCATCACCCTCTCGTCTTCGAGGAAAACCAACACAAGCTCAAGATGTAGCAAGAAGGATTTCTGGCGCCGTTGCCGGGGAGGTCTTCGCTCAAGTCAAGACATACCAAGTACCCATCACAAACCCATCTCCCTCGCATTTACATTATTTGCCATTTGCCTCTCGTTTTCCTCTCCCCCACTTCACCCTTGCCGTTTTATTCGCCCTCTCTTTCCCAATCTCCTCCTCTCTTTTTGCTTGCCATTTTTCTGTTTTCTTGTGTGTTGGATTACTTGTTGCCATGGTGCAAGATAATACCAAATTGTGTGATTTCTCGAATACCAATAATAATGATTTCCTTAGTACTGCGATTGCTCCTCTTAATGATGTTGAGTCTTGTGAAATCAATACTGCTTTGCTGAATCTTGTTATGAAAGATCAATTCGCCGGCCTTCCTAGTGAAGATGTCGCTACTCATCTAAACAATTTTGTTGATTTGTGTGATATGCAAAAGAAGAAAGATACGGATAACAATATTGTCAAATTGAAGTTATTTCTGTTTTCACTTAGAGATGGTGCAAAAGTTTGGTTTTCGTCTTTGCCTAAAAATAGTATTGATTCTTGGAACAAGTGCAAAGATGCTTTTATCTCTAAGTATTTTCCTCCCGCTAAGATCTTCACTCTTAGGAAAGATATTATGAATTTTAAAAAACTTGATCATGAGCATGTTGCCCAATCTTGGGAAAGAATGAAATTGATGCTTCGCAATTGCCCTACTCATGGTTTGAATTTATGGATGATCATACAAAATTTTTATGCCGGTTTGAACTTTGCTTCTAGAAATCTCTTAGATTCGGCCGCGGGAGGCACCTTTATGGAAATCACGTTATGAGATGCTACAAATCTTCTTGATAATATTATGGCTAATTATTCTCAATGGCACACCGAAAGATCTTCTAGTAAAAAAGTGCATGCTATAGAAGAAATCAATGTTTTGATTGGAAAGATGGATGAACTTATGAAGATGTTTGCTACTAAAAATACTCCTCTTGATCCTAATGATATGCCTTTGTCTTCCTTGATTGAGAATAATAATGAATCTACGGATGTGAATTTTGTTGGTAGGAATAGTTTTGGAAATAATGCTTATTGAGTAATTCCTCTAATAATTATGGAAATTCCTACTATAATTCTTATGGTAATTTTAATAAGATACCCTCTGATTTTGAGAATAGTGTGAAATAATTTATGATTTCTCAAGAGAAATTTAATGCTTTGCTTGAAGAAAAATTGCTCAAAGTTGATGATTTGGCTAGGAACGTTGATAGACTTTCACTTGATGTTGATTCTCTTAAACTTAGACCTTCTCCTCCTAAGCATGATATCAATGAGTCTCTTAAAGTAATGAGAATTTCCATTGACGAGTGCAAGGAAAGAACCGCTAGATTGTGTGCTAAAAAAGAAAGCTTTATAAAAGCGTGTTCTTCTAGTTTCCGTGAAAATAATGATGAGGATCTTAAAGTTATTGATGCGTCTCCTATTAGATCTATGTTTTGCAATATGAATTTTGATGATTATGGGACTGATGATGAATTAACTTTGCCTAGAAGGCGTCCCAAGAATTCGGAGTCTTTAGATCTTAATGCTAAACTTGGTAAAAGTGAGATTGGAGAATTCTCAACTTCTAATAATGTTGAACCCTCTATCTTGGATTTCAAGGAATTTGACTATGATAATTGCTCTTTAAAAGGTTGTATTTCCTTGTTGCAATCCATTGTTAATCCTCATCATGCTTATAGTCAAAACAAAGCTTTTACCAAACATATTGCTGATGCCTTGATGCAATATTATGATGAAAAACTTAATTTGGAAGTTTCTATACCTAGAAAACTTAATGATGAGTGGGAACCTACTATAAATATTAGAATTAAAGATTATGAGTGTTTTGCTTTGTGTGATTTGGGTACTAGTATTTCCACGATTCCGAAAACTTTATGTGATATTCTAGGTTTCCATGATCTTGAAGATTGCTCTTTAAATTTGCACCTTGCGGATTCCACCATTAAAAAGCCTATGGGTAGGATCAATAATGTTCTTATTGTTGCAAATAGAAATTTGGTGCCCGTAGATTTTATCGTTCTTGATATATATTGCAATCTTTCTTGCCCTATTATTCTTGGTAGACCTTTCCTTAGAACGATTGGTGCAATTATTGATATGAAGGAAGGGAACATTAGATTCCAATTTCCCTTAAAGAAAGGCATGGAGCACTTTCCAAGAAAGAAATTCAAATTACCTTATGAATCTATCATGCATGCTACTTATGAATTTAGTGCCAAAGATGGCACTACTTAGATCTATCTTCGCTTTTTATGCCTAGCTAGGGGCGTTAAACGATAGCGCTAGTTGGGAGGCAACCCAATTTTTCTTTATGTTTTTTGTTTTTGTTCCTGTTTAGTAATAAATTTTGTTTCTACTTTCTTTTTATATGTGTTTTTATCTTTTATTTAGTGTTTGTGCCAAGTAGAACCTATAGGATAAACTATGATGATAGTTGATTTGATTCTGCTGAAAAACAGAAACTTTGTGCTCACGAGAAAAAATTCAATAAATCACAGAAACGAGATTTTTCATTGATTCTTTTTGCTGCTGATCAATAAAAAATTGTCCAGTACGTCCTATTTTGGTAGGATTTTTAGAGTTCCAGAAGTTTGCGTTAGTTACAGATTGCTACAGACTGTTCTGTTTTTGACAGATTCTGTTTTTCATGTGTTGTTTGCTTATTTCAATGCATCTATGGCTAGTAAATTAGTTTATAAACCATAAGGAAGTTGGAATACAGTAGGTTTAACACCAAAATAAATAAAGAATGATTTATTTGCAGTACCTTATGTGGTGGTTTTGTTTTCTTTCACTAACAGAGCTTATAAGATTACCTGTTGAGTTTTGTGTTGTGAAGTTTTCAAGTTTTGGGTAAAGCTTTTATGGACTATGGAATAAAGGGTGGCAAGATCCTAAGCTTGGGGATGCCCAAGGCACCCCAAGATATTCAAGAATAGCCAAAAGCTTAAGCTTGGGGATGCCCCGGGAAGGCATCCCCTCTTTCGTCTTCGTTCATTGGTAACTTTACTTGGAGCTATATTTTTATTCGCCACATGATATGTGTTTTGCTTGGAGCGTCGTGTATTATATTAGTCTTTGTTTTTTAGTTTACCACAATCATCCTTGCTGTACACACCTTTTGGGAGAAGCCTATTTGATTAGAATTTGCTAGAATACTCTATGTGCTTCACTTATATCTTTTGAGATTGATAGTTTTTGCTCTAGTACTTCACTTATATCTTTTAGAGCACGGTGGTGTCTTAATTTTGAAGAAATTTCTAGTCTCTCATGCTTCACTTATATTATTTTGAGAGTCTCTTAGAACAGCATGGTATTTGCTATGGTTACAAAGTTGGTCCTAGAATGATGATCATCCAAGTTGGGTATAATAAAAACTATCATAGAAAAAGAATTGGATGCTATGATCAACTTGACGCTTGATAACTGTTTTGAGATATAAATGTAGTAATGTTAGGATCATGCTAGTGGATAATTATGAAATTGAGAAATACTTTTGTTGAAGTTGGCAAGTCCCGTAGCATGAACGTATAGTAAAAGTTGTGTGACAAATTTGTTGCATGAGGTGCTCTTTTGAGTGTCTTCCTTATGAGTGGCAGTCGGGGACGAGCGATGGAATTTTTTCCTACCAATATATCCCTCTTGGGGCATGCGTAGTAGTACTTTGCTTCGAGGGCTAATTAGAATTTTGCAATAAGTATATGAGTTCTTTATGACTAATGTGAGTCCATGGACATACGCACACTTATCCTTCCACTTTGCTAGCCTTTCTTATTACCGCGCAACTCTCGCCGGCATTGAACCCTTTATTTATCTTCCTCAAAACAGCCACCATACCTACCTATTATGGCATTTCCATAGCCATTCCGAGATATATTGCCATGCAACTTTCCACCGTTCCGTTTATTATGACACGTTCCATCATTGTCATATTGTTCTTTTGCATGATCATGTAGTTGACATCGTATTTGTGGCAAAGCCACCTTCGTAATCTTCATACATGTCGCTCTTGATTCATTGCATATCCCGGTACACCGCCGGAGGCATTCACATAGAGTCATATCTTGTTCTAGCTTTGAGTTGTAATTCTTGAGTTGTAAATCCATATAAGTGTGATGATCTTCATTAGTAGAGCATTGTCCTAGTGAGGAAAGGATGATGAAGACTATGATTCCCCCACAAGTCGGGATGAGGCTTCAGACTTTATAAAAATAAAAGAGGCCAAAGAAGCCCATCAAAAAGAAAAAAAGAAAAAGAAAAAGAAAAAAAAGAAAAAAAGGAAAAAATGAGAGAAAAAGAGAGAAAGGACAATTTCTACTATCTCTTTTTCCACACTTGTGCTTCAAAATAGCACCATGATCTTCATGATAGAGAGTCTCATATGTTGTCACTTTCATATACTACTGGGAATTTTTCATTATAGAACTTGGCTTGTATATTCCAATGATGGGCTTCCTCAAAGTGCCCTAGGTCTTCGTGAGTAAGCAAGTTGGATGCACACCCACTTAGTTTCTTTTGTTGAGCTTTCATATATTTATAGCTCTAGTGCATCCGTTGCATGGCAATCCCTACTCACTCACATTGGTATCTATTGATGGGCATCTCCATAGCCTGTTGATACGCCTAGTTGATGTGAGACTATCTTCTCCCACTTTTTGTCCTTACAACCACCACCATCTACCACCATAGTGCTATGTCCATGGCTTGCGCTCATGTATTGCATAAGAGTTGAAAAAGCTGAAGCGCGTTAAAAAGTATGAAACAATTGCTCGGCTCGTCATTGGGGTTGTACATGATGGGAGTATTTTGTGTAGTGAAAATGAAGCATGGCCTAACTATATGATTTTGTAGGGATAAGCTTTCTTTGGCTATGTTATTTTGATAGGACATGATTATTTGTTAGTATGCTTTGAAGCATTATTATTTTTATGTTTTATAAGCTTTTATCTTGAATCATTTGGATATGAATATTCATGCCACAATAAAGAAAATTACATTATGAATTATGCTAGGTAGCATTCCACATCAAAAATTTCTTTTTTATCATTTACTTACTCGAGGACGAGCAGGAATTAAGCTTGGGGATGCTTGATACGTCTCCAACGTATCTATAATTTTTGATTGTTCCATGCTATTATATTACCCCTTTTGGATGTTTATGGGCTTTATTTTACACATCTATATCATTTTTTGGGACTAACCTACTAACCGGAGGCCCAGCCCATATTATTGTTTTTTTTGCCTATTTCAGTATTTCGAAGAAAAGGAATATCAAACGGAGTCCAAATGGAATAAAACCTTCGGGAGCATGATTTTGGAACGAACGTGATCCGGAGAGCTTGGAGTGCAAGTCAAGAAGCTCCCGAGGACCCCACGAGATAGCCCCCCCCCCCCCTGTAGGGCGCGCCCCCTGTCTCGTGGGCCCCTCGGGCATCCACCGACGGACGTCTTCCTCCTATATATACCTACGTACCCCGAAAACATCCAGGAGCACCATGAAACACAATTTCCACCACCGTAACCTTTTGTATCCGCGAGATCCCATCTTGGAGCCTTCGCCGGCACTCTGCCGGAGGGGGAATCGACCACAGAGGGCTTCTACATCAACATCCTTGCTCCTCCTATGAGTTGTGAGTAGTTTACCACAGACCTACGGGTCCATAGTTATTAGCTATATGGCTTCTTTTCTCTTTTTGGATCTCAATACAATGTTCCCCCCTCTCTTGTGGAGATCTATTCGATGTAATCTCTTTTTGCAGTGTGTTTGTCGAGATCCGATGAATTGTGGGTTTATGATCAGATTTATCTATGGATAATAATTGAATCTTCTCTGAATTCTTTTATGTATGATTGAGTTATCTTTGCAAGTCTCTTCAAATTATCAGTTCGGTTTGGCCTACTAGATTGATCTTTCTTGCCATGGGAGCATAGGAAATATGCCATAGAGGCAATAATAAAATGGTTATTATTGTATTTCCTTGTTCATGATAATTGTCTATTGTTCATGCTATAATTGTATTGACCGGAAACCGTAATACATGTGTGAATACATAGAATACAACATGTCCCTAGTAAGCCTCTAGTTGACTAGCTCGTTGATCAATAGATGGTTATGGTTTCCTGACCATGGACATTGGATGTCATTGATAACGGGATCACATCATTAGGAGAATGATGTGATGGACAAGAACCAATCCTAAGCATAGCACAAGATCGTGTAGTTCGTTTGCTAAAGCTTTTCTAATGTCAAGTATCATTTCCTTAGACCATGAGATTGTGTAACTCCCGGATACCGTAGGAGTGCTATGGGTGTACCAAACATCACAACATAACTGGGTGGCTATAAAGGTACACTACAGGTATCTCTGAAAGTGTCTGTTGGGTTGGCACGAATCGAGACTGGGATTTGTCACTTCGTATGACGGAGAGGTATCTCTGGGCCCACTCGGTAATGCATCATCATAATGAGCTCAATGTGACTAAGTAGTTAGTCACGGGATCATGCATTACGGAACAAGTAAAGTGACTTGCCGGTAACGAGAGTGAACGAGGTATTGGGATACTGACGATCGAATCTCGGGCAAGTAACGTAGCGATTGACAAAGGGAATTGCATACGGGATTTCTTGAATCCTTGACATCGTGGTTCATCCGATGAGATCATCGTGGAACATGTGGGAGCCAACATGGGTATCCAGATCCCGCTATTGGTTATTGGCTAGAGAGCTGTCTCGGTCATGTCTGCATGGTTCCCGAACCCATAGGGTCTACACACTTAAGGTTTGATGACGCTAGGGTTATAAGGGAAGTTTGTATGTGGTTACCGAATGTTGTTCAGAGTCCCGGATGAGATACCGGACGTCACGAGGAGTTCCAGAATGGTCCGGAGGTAAAGAATGATATATAGTAAGTGAGGTTTTGGCCACCAGAAGTATTTCGGGTGTCACCGGTAATGTATCGGGACCACCGGAAGGGTTCCGGGGGTCCACCGGGAGGGGTCACCAGCCCCGGAGGCTTGCATGGGCCAAGAGTGGGAAGGGTCCAGCCCCTAAGTGGGATGGTGCGCCTCCCACCAAGGCCCAAGGCGCAGCTAGGAGGGGAGAGGGGAAACCCTAGGCGCAGATGGGCCTAAAGGCCCACCCTAGGGCGCCCCCCCTCTCTACCCCTCTTGGCCGCCCCCTCCAAGTCCCATCTAGGGCTGCTGCACACCTAGGGTGGGAACCCTAGATGGGGGCGCAACCACCTCCCCTCCTCCTATATATAGTGGGGGTTTTGGGGCTGCCAAGAACATGAGTTTTCCTCTCCCTGGCGCAGCCCTACCCCTCTCCCTCCTCGTCTCTCGCAGTGCTTGGCGAAGCCCTGCTGGAGTGCCACGCTCCTCCATCACCACCACGCCATTGTGCTTCTGCTGGACAGAGTCTTCCTCAACCTCTCTCTCTTTCCTTGCTAGATCAAGGCATGGGAGACGTCACCGAGCTGCACGTGTGTTGAGCGCGGAGGCACCGTTCTTTGGTGCTTAGATCGGATTCAGCCGCAATCTGAATCGCTTCGTGAACGACTCCACCAACCGCATTCTTGTAACGCTTCCGCATCGCGATCTTCAAGGGTATGAAGATACACTCCCCTCTCTCTCTTGTTGCTAGAATCTCCATAGATTGATCTTGGTGATGCGTAGAAAATTTTGAATTTCTTCTACGTTCCCCAATAGTGGCATCATGATCTAGGTCTATTGTGTAGATTCTATGCACGAGTAGAACACAAGTTGTTGTGGGTGTTGATTTTGTTCAATATGCTTACCGTTACTAGTCCTATCTTGTTTCGACGGTATTGTGGGATGAAGCGGCCCGGACCGACCTTACATGTACACTTACGTGAGACAGGTTCCACCGACTGACATGCACTTGTTGCATAAGGTGGCTAGCGGGTGCCAGTCTCTCCCTCTTTAGTCGGATCAGATTCGATGAAAAGGGTCCTTATGAAGGGTAAATAGCAATTGTTATATCACGTTGTAGTTTTGGCGTAGGTAAGAAACGTTCTTGCTAGAAACCTATAGCAGCCACGTAAAAAAACTTGCAACAACAATTAGAGGACGTCTAACTTGTTTTTGCAGCATATGTCGTGTGATGTGATATGGCCAAGAAGGATGTGATGAATGAAATATATGTTATGTATGAGATTGATCATATTCTTGTAATAGGAATCACGACTTGCATGTCGATGAGTATGACAACCGGCAGGAGCCATAGGAGTTGTCTTTATTTATTGTATGACCCGCGTGTCACTAAATAACGCCATGTAATTACTTTAGTTCATTGCTAAACCGTTAGCCATAGTAGTAGAAGTAATAAGTTGGCGAGACAACTTCATGGAGACACGATGATGGAGATCATGATGATGGGGATCATGGTGTCATGCCGGTGACGATGATGATCATGGAGCCCCGAATATGGAGATCAAAAGGAGCAAAATGATATTGGCCATATCATGTCACTATTTGATTGCATGTGATGTTTATCATGTTTTTACATCTTATTTGCTTAGAATGACGGTAGCATAAATAAGATGATCCCTCACTAAAATTTCAAGAAAGCGTCCCCCCTAACTGTGCACCGTTGCGAAAGTTCGTTGTTTCGAAGCACCACGTGATGATCGGGTGTGATAGATTCTAACGTTCACATACAACGGGTGTAATCCAGATTTACACACGCAAAACACTTAGGTTGACTTGATGAGCCTAGCATGTACAGACATGGCCTCGGAAAACAAGAGACCGAAAGGTCAAACATGAGTCGTATAGTAGATGCGATCAACATGAAGATGTTCACCGATGATGACTAGTCCGTCTCACATGATGATCGGACACGACCTAGTTGACTCGGATCATGTACCACTTACATGACTAGAGGGATGTCTATCTGAGTGGGAGTTCAATAATAATTTGATTAGATGAACTTAATTATCATGAACATAGTCAAAAGGTCTTTACAAATTATGTCGTAGCTCGCACTTTAGTTCTACTGTTTTAGATATGTTCCTAGAGAAAATTTAGTTGAAAGTTGATAGTAGCAATTATGCGGTCTGGGTCCATAAACTGAGGATTGTCCTCATTACTGCACAGAAGGCTTATGTCCTTAATGCACCACTCGGTGTGCTAAACCTCAAACGTCGTCTGTGGATGTTGCGAACATCTGACATACACGTTTTGATGACTACGTGATAGTTCAGTAATGTTAAACGGTTTAGAATTGTGGTGCCGAAGATGATTTTGAAACATCGCGGAACATAAGAGATGTTCAAAGGGCTGAAATTGGGATTTCAGGCTCGTGCCCACGTCAAGAGGTATGAGACCTCCGACGAGTTTCTTAGACTACAAACTAAGGGAGAAAAGCTCAATCATTGAGCATGTGCTCAGATTGTCTGGGTACTACAATCACTTGAATCGAGTGGGAGTTAATCTTCCAGATGAGATAGTGATGGTTCTCCATAGTCACTGCCACCAAGCTATTAGAGCTTCGTGATGAACTATAACATATCAGGGATAGATACGATGATCCTTGAAATATTCGCGATGTTTGACGCCGCGAAAGTAGAAATCAAGAAGGAGCATCAATTGTTGATGGTTAGTGAAACCACTAGTTTCAAGAAGGGCAAGGGCAAGGTTGAAACCAAGCCCGAGACTAAGTGCTTCTGTAATGAGGGGAACGGTCACTGAAGCAGAACTACCCTAGATACTTGGTAGATGAGAAGGCTGTCAAGGTTGACAGAAGTATATTGGATATACATTATATTAATGTGTAATTTACTAGTACTCCTAGTAGCACCAGGGTAATAGATACCGGTTCGGTTGCTAAGTGTTAGTAACTCGAAATAAAAGGCTACGGATAAACAGAGACTAGCTAAAGGCGAGATGACGATATGTGTTGGAAGTGTTTCCAAGGTTGATGTGATCAAGCATTGCATGCTCCCTCTACCATCGAGATTGGTGTTAAACCTAAATAATTGTTATTTGGTGTTTACATTGAGCATAGACATGATTGGATTATGTTTTTCGCAATACGGTTATTCATTTAAGGAGAATAATGGTTACTCTATTTATTTGAATAAAACCTTCAATGGTCTTGCACCTAAAATGGGTTTACTGAATCTCGATCGTAGTGATACACATGTTCATGCCAAAAGATATAAGATAGTAATGATAGTACCACCTGATTGTGGCACTGCCATTTGAGTCATATTGGTATAAAACACATGAAGCAGCTCCATGTTGATGGATCTTTGGACTCACTCGTTTTTGAAAAGTTTGAGACATGCGAACCATGTCTATTGGTATGTATGCATAAAGAAACTCCATACAGATGGATCGTTTGGACTCACTTGATTTTCAATCACTTGAGACATGCAAATCATACCACATGGGCAAGATGACTGAAATCCTCGTTTTTCAGTAAGATGGAACAAGAAAGCAACTTGTTGGAAGTAATACGTTTTGATGTGTGCTGTCCAATGAGTGCTGAGGCACGCAGTGGATGTCATTATGTTCTTACTTCAAAGATGATTTGAGTAGATGCTAAGTATATTTACTTGATGAAACACGAGTCTGAATTATTGAAAGGTTCAAGTAATTTCAGGGTGAAGGTGAAGATCGTCGTGACAAGAAGATAAAATTTCTATGATATGATCATAGAGATGAATATCTGAGTTGCGAGTTTGGTACACAATTAAGACATTGTGGAAATTGTTTCACAACTAATACCGCCTGGAACACCATAGTGTGATGGTGTTTCCGAACATCATAGATGCACTCTATTGGATATGGGGCATACCATGATGTCTCTTATCGAATTACCACTATCGTTCATGGGTTAGGCATTAGAGATAACCGCATTCACTTTAAATAGGGCACCACGTAATTCCGTTGAGATGACACCGTATGAACTATTGTTTAGAGAAACCTAAGTTGTTGTTTCTTGAAAGTTTGGGGCTGTGACGCTTATGTGGAAAAGTTTCATCCTGATAAGCTCAAACCCAAAGCGGATAAATACATCTTCATAGGACACCCAAAACAGTTGGGTGTACCTCCTATTTCATATCCGGAAGCAAAAGTGATTGTTTCAAGAAACGGGTCCTTTCTCGAGGAAAGGTTTCTCTTGAAAGAATTGAGTGGGAGGATGGTGGAGACTTGATGAGGTTGTTGAACCATCACTTCAACTAGTGTGTAGCAGGGCACAGGAAGTTGTTCCTGTGGCACCTACACCAATTGAAGTAGAAGCTTATGATAGTGATTATGAAACTTCGGATCAAGTCACTACCAAACCTCATAGGTCGACAAGGATGCGTACTGCTTCAGAGTGGTACGTAATCCTGTCTCGGAGGTCATGTTGCTAGACAACAATGAACCTACGAGCTATGGAGAAGCGATGGTGGGACCGGATTCCGACAAATGGCTCGAGGCCATAAAATCTGAGAGAGGATCCATGTATGAAACCAAAGTGTAGACTTTGGAAGAACTACTTGATGGCCGTAAGGCTATTGGGTACATATGGATTTTAAAAGGGAAGACGGACAATGATGGTATGTGTCACCATTAAGAAAGCTCAACTTGTCGCTAAGATGTTTTCTGACAAGTTCAAGGAGTTGACTGCGATGAGACTTTCTCACTCGTAGCGATGCTAAGAGTCTGTTGGAATTATATTAGCAGTTACTGCATTATTGACGAAATCTTGCAGATAGGATGTAAAAAACATTGTTTCCTCGACAATTTTCTTGAGGAAAGGTTGTATATGATACAACCAAAAGGTTTTGTCAATCCTATAAGATGCTAACAAGTATGCAAAGCTCCACCAATCCTTCTAAGGACAGGAGTAAGCATCTCGGAGTTGGAATATACGCTTTGATGAGATGATCAAAGATTTTGGGTTTATACAAAGTTTATGAGAAACTTGTATTTCCAAAGAAGTGAGTGGGAGTACTATAGAATTTCTGATGAGTATATGTTGTTAACATATTGTTGATCAGAAATGCTGAAAAATTTCTGGAAAGCATATAGGGTTATTTGAAAAGTGTTTTTCAATGGAAAACCTGGATTAAGCTACTTGAACATTGAGCATCAAGATCTATAAGGATAGATCAAAAAACGTTTAATAGTACTTTCAAATGAACACATACCGTGACAAGATTTTTAAGGAGTTCAAAATAGATAGGCAAAGAAGGAGTTCTTGGCTATGTTATAAGATGTGAGTATTGAGTAAGACTCAAGACCTGACAACGATAGAATAGAGAGAAAGGATGAAGGTCGTACCCTATGCTTTAGACGTAGGCTCCACAATATGCTATGTTGTGTACCACACCTGAAGTGTGCCTTGCCATGAGTCAGTCAAGGGGTACAAGTGTGATCCAGGAATGGATCACAACACAACGGTCAAGGTTATCCTTAGTAACTAGTGGACTAAGAGATTTTCTCGATAATGGATGTGGTAAAAGAGTTCGTCGTAAAGGGTTACATCGATGCAAACTTTGACACTAATCCGGATGATTCTAAGTAGTAAACCAGATTCGTATAGTAGAACAATTATTTGGAATAGCTCCAAATAGAGCGTGGAAGCTGCAGTATGACATAGAGATTTGTAAAACACACACGGATCTGAAAGGTTCAGACCCGCTGACTAATAACCTCTCTCACAAGCAAGATATGATCAAACCCCATGGGTGTTGAATTCATTACAATCACATAGTGATGTGAACTAGATTATTGACTCTAGTGCAAGTGGGAGACTATTGGAAATATGCCCTAGAGGCAATAATAAAATGGTTATTATTGTATTTCCTTGTTCGTGATAATTGTCTATTGTTCATGCTATAATTGTATTGACCGGAAACCATAATACATGTGTGAATAGATAGAACACAACATGTCCCTAGTATGCCTCTAGTTGACTAGCTCGTTGATCAATAGATGGTTATGGTTTCCTGACCATGGACATTGGATGTCATTGATAACGGGATCACATCATTAGGAGAATGATGTGATGGACAAGACCATTTCCTAAGCATAGCACAAAATCGTGTAGTTCGTTTGCTAGAGCTTTTCTAATGTCAAGTATCATTTCCTTAGACCATGAGATTGTCTAACTCCCGGATACCGTAGGAGTGCTTTGGATGTACCAAACGTCACAACGTAACTGGGTGGCTATAAAGGTACACTACAGGTATCTCTGAAAGTGTCTGTTGGGTTGGCACGAGTCGAGACTGGGATTTGTCACTCCGTATGACGGAGAGGTATCTCTGGGCCCACTCGGTAATGCATCATCATAATGAGCTCAATGTGACTAAGTAGTTAGTCACGGGATCATGCATTACGGAACGAGTAAAGTGACTTGCCGGTAACGAGAACAAGGTATTGGGATACCGACGATCGAATCTCGGGCAAGCAACGTACCGATTGACAAAGGGAATTGCATACGGGATTGCTTGAATCCTTGCATTCGTGGTTCATCCGATGAGATCATCATGGAACATGTGGGAGCCAACATGGGTATCCAGATCCCGCTGTTGGTTATTGGCCAGAGAGCTGTCTCTGTCATGTCTGCATGGTTCCCGAACCCGTAGGGTCTACACACTTAAGGTTTGATGACATTAGGGTTATAAGGGAAGTTTGTATGTGGTTACCAAATGTTGTTCGGAGTCCCAGATGAGATCCCGGACGTCACGATGAGTTCCAGAATAGTCTGGAGGTAAAGAATGATATATAGGAAGTGAGGTTTTGGCCACCGGAAGTATTTCGGGCGTCACCGGTAATGTACCGGGTCCACCGGAAGGGTTCCGGGGGTCCACTGGGAGGGGCCACCAGCCCCGGAGGCTTGCATGGGCCAAGAGTGGGAAGGGACCAGCCCCTAAGTGGGCTGGTGAGCCTCCTACCAAGGCCCAAGGCGCAGCTAGGAGGGGAGAGGGGAAACCCTAGGCGCAGATGGGCCTAAAGGCCCACCCTAGGGCGCGCCCCCTCTCTCCCCCTCTTGGCTGCTGTCGGTGTCAAAACCGGCAGATCTCGGGTAGGGGGTCCCGATCTGTGCATCTTAGGCTGATGGTAACAGGAAGCAAGGGACACAATGTTTACCCAGGTTCGGGCCCTCTCGATGGAGGTAAAACCCTACTTCCTACTTGATTAATATTGAAGATATGTGGAATACAAGAGTAGATCTACCACGAGATCGTAGAGGCTAAACCCTATGAGCTAGCCTATGATGGTATGATTGTAATTGTGATTGGCCTTCTAAGGACCATGCCCTCTTGTTTATATAGACAACAGAGAGCTAGGGTTTACATGGAGTCGGTTACAAGGAAGGAAACATAATATCCGGATCGCCAAGCTTGTCTTCCACGCAAAGGAGAGTCCCATCCGGACATGAGCCAAAGTCTTGAGTCTTGTATCTTGACGCTTCTATAGTCCGGATGATGTATATAGTCCGGCTGTCCGGATACCCTGTTATCCAGGACTCCCTCAGTAGTCCCTGAACCAGGCTTCAATGACGATGAGTCTGGCGCGCAGTATTGTCTTCGGCATTGCAAGGCGGGTTCCTCCTTCCGAATACTCCAAGGTTACCATCGAACACATAGACCGTGTCCGGATCTGCAAAATGATCTTCACATACCGCCGTAGAGAGAATGATACTCCAACTGGCAACTTTTAGACGACGTGATATGCCATTAGGGCCAGGTCATTACTCGAACCATTTTTCACAACCAGCCACAGCGCGTATTGCGAGGCAGTTTCCCTGACACATCCTGTCAAAGCAGAGATCATGTCCCCTTACCGCGGGATTCTTATCAATACGGGTATGGGTAATCCCCCCGTGCCATCAATCGTGGCACTTGGGAAGTAAGCGATTCTCAACAGGCTAGTGGGGAGGCGCACCGCTTTCGTCGCCTCTATAAAGGGATACGAGTTCCTCATTTTTACCCACGCCTTCTTCCTCCCCTCGCATAATCTTGCCCCCTCAAGCTCCAACGCCCTAGTCCAGGTCTTCTCTGCACAGTTAGTCATGTCTGGAGCAGGAGGCAAGTGGGTGGCTTCCACCGCGACGGAGAAGAAGATCGCGAATCTCCGGGCGGGCGGATACTTGGCCGCATACATAGCGCACCAGCTACTAGACGAGGGGCAGGTTATTCCAACTCCAGGACCCCACGAGAGGGTCGTGTTCCTTGCCCACTTCGTCCGTGGATTGGAGTTTCCACTCCACCCCTTCGTCTGCGGGCTTATGTTCTACTACGGGCTAGACTTTCATGATTTAGCTCCGAACTTCGTCCTCAACATCTCGGCGTTCATCGTCGTGTGCGAGGCTTTCCTCCACATCAAGCCTCATTTCGGCTTGCGGCTCCAAACCTTCTGCGTGAAGCCGAAGATTGTGAGCGGCCAGCAAGCAGAGTGCGGAGGAGCCATGGTGGGCAAAATGCCTAATGTCACCTGGCGTGAAGGCTCCTTTGCGGAAACCGTGAAGGGGTGGCAATCGGGGTGGTTCTACATCACCGAGCCACGTGACGCCAACTGGGCGCCAACCCCTGAGTTCCGATCTGGAACCCCTATGCGGCTCACCTCCTAGGAACAAAAGGGCCTGTTATGGGGCGAATCTGCAGAGCTGACCGGACTCATCAACTGCGTCAAGGGCATGAAGGACAAGAACATCAAGCTCGTCGACGTGATCCAAGTCATGCTCATTCGCCTGATACTGTCGTGCCAAAGGCGGGCATTCAATCTGTGGGAATTCATCCCAGCCAAACACCGGACGCTCAAGAGGCTCTACGGTATGAAGCATAAGAACGCATGGAAGGCATTGTTCAAGGCCACCGAGGTACCTCCTCTCATAACCGAGGACTGCGGGCTCCCCGCCGCACGGCAACCTACCCAGGTGAGTTCTCAGGCCACCACCGGGTCCGGTTCTTCCCAATGTACTCATGGGGGAATTCCTAAGTTTGTGTATATTTGTTTTAGGAGTATATGGAGACAGCGGAGCGGATCGATAGTCCAGCTCCGTTGCCGGAAAGCCCAGCCACTGATCTTTTGACGAAGATGCTGGTCCTGTTGCCCTATAAGGGGCCGGAGAAGAAGGACGACAAGAAGGGCTCGGGGACCCGAAAGGGTCTCCGAAGTATGGTTGCGCAAGCCTCATCCGAAGATGATGAGGCGCACTCCTCCCCCGAAGGGGAAGAAGAAGAAGAAGAGGCCGCCCCGTCCGGAAAGGATGGGGGGCCTGAGACGGTGAATCAGGGGGCCAGGAGAGGCTCCCAGCGTAAGGCCGTCATACCCTTGTCATCTGATGACGACGAGACGGATTCCTCCCGCGGAGGCGGGGAGGAACAAGGAGAAACACCACCTCCCCGTGTCGGGGGAGGGAAGAAGAGGAAGGCCGCCCCGGTGGGGGAAACTGGGACGTCCAAGAAGGGAAAAACATCCCTTCCGGACTACTCCGCCACCGCCGCCGATAGCGAGGAAGGGTGGCTGCCCCGGAAGAAGCCCCTTGTGCGGTCGTAAGTATCCGCACTCAATCGTAATTTTCGCTTCATAATTTTGTTTGTAATGCCGAACTTGTATGCAGTCCGGCCAGGGCCCATCCGGGAGTGTCGTCTTTGGATGGGTCCTTGAGTGAGTCAGCAATGAACTCACTCCCGACGGCCACGTCTCCTCGCCCTACGGATGAAACGGAGGTGTTGTCCCAAAGGCTCCCGACGATGGCGGAGGTGGCCCTGGAGGCGCCTCAAGGCGGCATCCCAGGCGTTGGACTCGCAGGGTTCAAGGTCCCCTCGGATCGTGTCGATGAGAGCCACGGCAAGCCGGGCTCTCAGCCGAACACTATTCTAGAGCCTTCAGTGGTTCCGGACTTAGGCGGGCAGCCCCTCGTTATGGAGGAAGGGCCGTCTATATCAAGGACTTCCGTTGCGCCCCATGCGCCGGATTGTCTGCTGGAAGCGCTTCGAGGCGCTTCCCTGGATGAAGAGCACCGTACTCTCATGAGTGCGGTGATTCAGAAGGTTTCATCCGCCAAGAGCGGATTAACCGAAGCCTACACCAGCCTCCTAACAGGCTTTGAGGTAAGCAGTAAAAATGTGTAAAATCACCACCCGATAGGTAGTAGCCCCTGATGCTCTGTTTGGTGCTCGGGAAGAAAAACCAAACGGAGGGTCAATTATAATCCGCAGGAATCTAACAATAAGTGTTGAATGTAAATAAACAGGCTGTGCTACTGGCCGCTATTGCTCGCACGACCGAAATCGTCGGCCTGACGCAGGATTTAGAGCGGGCACAGGGAGAGCTCGGCCTCGCGAGGAGGCAGATCAAAGAGAACAAAGGTGAATGATTTCCCTCTCTCATATAATAAATAATAAATAAAATTTGATTATGCTAACGACAAGACGTCGTGATGTGGTAACAGAGGCCGCCACCGAAGTGGCGTCTCTTGAGAAGGCGCTGTCCGAGGTTGAACACAAAGTGGCCTTGGAAGTCAAGGAGCGCAAAAAGCAAGAGGCCCGAGTGGGCGAGGTACAAGAAGAGCTCCAGGAGCTCGGCAAAAAGCTCGAGTTTGTGGAGCGGGAGCTGAAAGCAAAGGAGGCCGAGCTTGTGAAGGCCCTTACAAATACAAAAGATGCCAAGGCCGAAGCCGAGAGGGCTCAGCAAGAGATCCAGGAGGCCAAGAAAATAGCGACGGGTAAGAAATTTTTTATGCAAAGCAAACATGTGGAGGAGGCGTTTCTTTTACTTACTCGAATCCGGAGCTCTCCAGGGGCATTCGCAGACCTGCCACGCAGCGTATCAGACGCCACGGAGTTCTACCATGCCCAGGAGGGGAGCTCAATGGAGAAGTTGTTCTGGTCTCAGTATGCTGGGGCCGAACATGCAACGCCTCTGAGTGACCAACTGAAGCAGTTGGTCGAACTCCACAAGGCGGCTGAAGTGGCTATGAAAGATCTCATAGTCTGGATATGGCCTGGCGAGCTTCTGCCCACCAGCTACTTCGGCCTGATAAAGCAGACGGTGGATTCCTATCCGCGACTGGAAGTCATCAAGCGATCTGTTTGCATTGAGGGTGCCCGCCGGGCCCTTGCCCGCGCCAAGCATTGGGGCAAGCTGGATGCGGAGAAGCTGGTGAAGGACGGGCTGCCGGAGGGCAAGCCGCATCGCTTCCCCGAGAAGTATTACGATGGCGTTATGAAGGGTGCTTGCCTCGTGGCCGATGAATGTAGCAAAGACATAATTTTTGAATGAATTCACTTCTGTCATGATTGTATTTTAAAGACGAAGTTACTTCGCTATGTAGCGCTTTTGTAATTTAAAATATTACCTTCTGTGCGGCTATTTATCAAATTCTGAAAGTAGGCCAGTCGTCGGCTTCCGCCCCCGTGTAACTAGTACTGGGGTGTTTGTGGAAAACCCAGACACTCTTTATCCAAATGTTTGGTCCCTTAAGGAGGTGTCCAGCGCAGCGAACCAGGCAATCGGACTATACAGCTTTGTAACCTTCACTTAGCCATAGAAGTCTATGATTTTAAATTTCGACGAAGCCCCTAGAATTTGGAAGGCCGAATTGGGGCGCTATACACGCCTATATCAGACAAAGCCGAATTAACACCTAAAGCGGAAAAATATTTAAGGATTTTAAGACCTCTCGAACAGCGACCAGTCTCTCGCCACATCATGTCGGACAGTTTTGTGCTTTCTCTACTGAGGTGCTCGTCCGGCAGAACCAGGGCACAATCGCAGTAGTTCTCCTTGCGGTACCTTAGCCGAATTAATGGAACGTAAGGCACCAAAGCAAGGGAGCCGGGCTATCCCAACCGTAACCCAAGACATGATTCGGAGCTGATGCATATAATGCTATAAGTTCGGGGTGCCACACTGTTGAAAGTGTTCGAACTTGACTTGCCGTATTATGGGGTAACATAAGAAGCCCCTGGCAAACTACATGTACCAAAGTGTACGGATGCAAAATTAAAGAGACATTTATAAAAAATGCGCAAATAAAAATAAGTAAGCTGACGCTATATGTGGTCTCCCATTGATAAATAATACGTTTAAGCGTATGTTTACAATGTATGCATTAGGCGAAGACAAATAGGATTATTTGACATATCCTTTCCAGGGGCAGGCTACATACAGATAGATAAAGCAGAAACAACGATCATAAATAGATTCCACCTGGGTGTTTTCTGCTGTGTCCAAAGCCTGTTGCCTCCTGGGTTTCCTCTCCTATGTAAGTCCGACAATCCGGCTATTCTTGGAGAAGCTGCACTAAAGCAATGTCCTTAAGGGTGAAAGGAAAAGTTATGAGGCAATATCGTACTGTTGACTGAGCCCCTGATACGCCTCCGCCTATGCCCATGGTATTTTGAGTGCGTAATTATGTACGCGCTGCACGAATGCTGCTTTGATGGGATTCGAGTGGAGGCCGGACTGCTAGTCCTGCTCTTGTTGTGCTTGCTGATCTTGCTGCGGGGTGTTCCACCCTCGCTTGACGGAGCTTGAAAATGTCGTCGCCGGATTGGTGGTTTGCCGGAGGAGGCCGCATTGTACTTCTGTCGCAAGGGCCGCAGTATGTTCTTCTGTACGGAGAGAGCAGTCCATATTCTCGTTTGCTGTAATGACCCCGCACGGGCCTGGCATCTTGAGCTTGAGGTATGCATAGTGTGGTACCGCATTGAATCTAGCAAATGCGGTTCCTCCGAGCAGGGCATGGTAACCGCTGCGGAAAGGGACGATATCGAAGATTAGCTCTTCGCTTCAGAAATTATCCGGAGATCCGAAGACCACTTCCAATGTTATAGAGCCTGTGCAATGGGCCTCTACTCCAGGAATGACACCTTTAAAGGTGGTTTTGGTGGGCTTGATCCTTGAAGGATCGATGCCCATCTTCCGCACTGTGTCCTGATAAAGCAGGTTCAGGCTGCTGCCTCCGTCCATAAGGACTCTTGTGAGGTTCTATAATTGGGTCTAAAACCAATGCGGCTGAGCCGCCATGACGGATGCTGGTAGGATGATCCCTACGATCAAAGGTGATCGGACAAGCTAACCATGGGTTGAATTTGGGGACGACTGGCTCCATCACATATACGTCCCGTAGTGCTTGCTTCCATTCTTGCTTGGAGATGTGGGTGGCGTAGATCATGTTGACCGTTTTCACCTGGGGGGGATTTCTTCTAGCCCCCCATCTTCGGACGCTGGGGCTCATCGTCATTGTTGCTGTGCAGCCCCTTGTGCTTGTTTTTGGTGTTTATTTTGCCGGCCTGTTTAAATACCCACAGTCTCTGTTGGTGTGGTTGGCTGGCTTGTCCGGGGTGCCATGAATTTGGCACGAGCGCTCCAGTATACGGTCCAGACTGGACGGTCCTTGATTGTTGCGCTTGAATGGCTTCTTCCGCTGACCGGATTTCGATCCGCTGAATCCGGCATTGACCGCCGTATCCTCGGTGCTGTCGCCGTTGTTCCATCGCTTGTGTTTGTTGCGCCATGGCTTTCCATTATTGTCCCGGACATCTGAAGTTCCAAAATGTGGCATAGTGCTACTGCGAGCCAACCAGCTGTCCTCGCCCGTGCAAAAGCGGGTCATTACTGTCGTAAGAGCTGCCATGGACTTGGTTTCTCCTGGCCAAGGTGTCTGGCGAGCCACTCGTCACAGATATTATGCTTGAAAGCCACCAGGGCTTCGGCGTCCGGACAATCGACTATTTGGTTCTTTTTAGTTAGGAACCGATTCCAGAATTTCCTGGCCGATTCTCCGGGCTGTTGAGTTATGTGGCTCAAGTCATCGGCATCTAGAGGTCACACATATGTGCCCTGGAAGTTGTCAAGGAATGCGTCTTCCAGGTTTTCCCAACTACCAATGGAATTTGCGGGCAGGCTATTTAGCCAGTGCCGGGCAGGTCCTTTGAGCTTAAGGGGAAGATACTTGATGGCATGTAGATCATCTCCGCAGCCCATGTGAATGTGGAGAAGGAAATCCTCGATCCATACCGCGGGGTCTGTGGTGCCACCGTATGATTTGATGTTTACGGGTTTAAACCCTTCTGGGAATTCATGATCCATCACTTCATTAGTGAAGCATAGGGGGTGTGCGGTGCCTCTTTGTCAGGCTATGTCGCGGCGCAGTCCGACTGCGTCTGACTGGTTGTATTCGGCCCGGCCGGATTTGCTGTTGGTGTATCCGATATGACGGTCATCGTCATGTGCTTCGGCGCGCCCCTGTGATCCGTAGATCGATCTTGGTTGTCCTGCGATGTTATCCAGGTTATCGCGCCGGTCCTGAGTATTGCCCCGGGCCGTAGTAAACCGGCGCGGGGGTACGGGCTGGTATTTCCGCTGATATGCCGTTTTGTCCCGACCTCGAGGCGGTCGGTCAGCCGTGGGGCGCTCGAGTCCGTATTCCTCGGCTGCCAGGACTTCTGTCCATCTGTCTGTGAGCAGATCTTGATTAGCTTGGAGCTGCTGCTGCTTCTTCTTCAGGCTTCTCGCAGTGGCAATAAGCCGGTGCTTGAAATGCTCCTGCTCTGCGGGGTCTTTGGGTACGCCGAACTCATCGTCGCCGAGGCTACTCTCGTCTTCGGAGAGGGGCATGTAGTTGTCCTCCTCCGGATACCCGTCCGTCGCCTGTTCATCTGGGCTGTCATGCCCGTCTTCCTATTCGGCCTGCTCGAAGGTGGGCTGTTCGGGGTTGTATTCATCGTCGGCACTGTCCGAATTATTATTTTCTCCGGTGTCGGTATTGCCTTGGCGGGGCTTGGAGCGGCGCTGGCGACACCCATGCTTTGCTTTCTTCTTGGAGGGGTTATCCTCCGTTGCCTCATCACCGTTGGTTTCTTTCGGAGTGTCCACCATAGATATATCGTATGAAGAGGTGGCTGCCCACCGCCCTGTGAGCGGTGGCTCCTGTATGTCTTCTGCATCGTCATCCATACTGTCGATGTCTTCGAAGTCAAAGTCGAGCACGTCGGTTAAATCATTGATCGTGGCGACAAAGTGGGTGGTGGGTGGGTAGCGAATTCCTTCGTCGCCTGCTTCCCACTCCAGCCGGACATAGTTCGGCCCAGAGTCTCCTGACAAAGAGAGAGACTTCAATGAGTTCAGCATGTCGCCAAAGGGTGAGTGCTGAAAGATGTGTGCAGCGGTAAACTCCATTACCGGAGCCCAACCTGGCTCAACTGGATCGAGAGTGAGCGGACCAGGACCAACAGTCGGATATGAGTCCGGGGGTCTGGGATTACAGGCCTCCAGAGAGGTGAGACCCGTGTTCGGCTCCACCGTCGATAAGTGTGCGGCCTGCGGAGTGGGGTCTAGCCCTCCGTCCATGGGCAACGCGACCTGCCCTGGATTTAGATCCAAGGCTGCTTCGTGGATGATGTCCCGGGCACTGTCCGATAGCAGGTCTAGGCCGTGCTCGTCGTGGCTGTCCGGTGCTCCTGGCGCAGGCTCAAATCCATCGAAGATCAAGTCTCTGCGGATATCCGCCGTGTAGTTCAAGTTTCCGAACCTGATCTAGTGGCCAGGGGTGAAGCTGTCGATCTGCTCCAACCGGCCAAGCGAATTGGCCCGCAGTGCGAAGCCGCCGAACACAAAGATCTATCCGGGTTGAAAAGTCTCACCCTGGACCGTGTTGTTGACGATTGAAGACGCCATCAAGCCTCGAAGCGACGACACAGAGGAAGTCTCAATGAAAGCACCAATGTCGGTGACAAAACCGGTGGATCTCGGGTAGGGGGTCCCGATCTGTGCGTCTTAGGCTGATGGTAACAGGAAGCAAGGGACATAATGTTTATCCAGGTTCGGGCCCTCTCGATGGAGGTAAAACCCTACTTCCCGCTTGATTAATATTGAAGATATGTGGAATACAAGAGTAGATCTACCACGAGATCGAAGAGGCTAAACCCTATGAGCTATCCTATGATGGTATGATTGTAATTGTGATCGGCCTTCTAAGGACCATGCCCTCTGGTTTATATAGACACCGGAGAGCTCGGGTTTACATGGAGTCGGTTACAAGGAAGGAAACATAATATCCGGATCGCCACGCTTGTCTTCCACACAAAGGAGAGTCCCATCCGGACACGAGCCGAAGTCTTGAGTCTTGTATCTTGACACTTCTATAGTCCGGACGATGTATATAGTCCGGCTGTCCGGATACCCCCTTATCCAGGACTCCCTCAGCCGCCCCCCTCCAAGTCCCATCTAGGGGTGCCGCACCCCTAGGGTGGGAACCCTAGATGGGGGCACAACCACTTCCCCTCCTCCTATATATAGTGGGGGTTTTGGGGCTGCCAAGAACATGAGTTTTCCTCTCCCTGGCGCAGCCGTACCCCTCTCCCTCCTCGTCTCTCGCAGTGCTTGGCGAAGCCCTGCTGGAGTGCCACGCTCCTCCATCACCACCATGTCGTTGTGCTGCTGCTGGACGGAGTCTTCCTCAACCTCTCCCTCTCTCCTTGCTGGATCAAGGCATGGGAGACGTCACCGGGCTACACGTGTGTTGAACGCGGAGGCACCGTTCTTCAGTGCTTAGATCGGATTCGTCCGCGATCTGAATTGCTTCGTGAACGACTCCACCGACCGCGTTCTTGTAACGCTTCTGCATCGCGATCTTCAAGGGTATGAAGATACACTCCCCTCTCTCTTGTTGCTAGAATCTCCATAGATTGATCTTGGTGATGCGTAGAAAATTTTGAATTTCTGCTACGTTCCCAACAGGGAGAAGTGTTTAGCTTTGGGTTCAATCTTGCGGTGTTCTTACCTAGTGATAGAAAGGGTTGCAAGACACATATTGTATTGTTGCCATCGAGGATAACAAGATGGGGTTTATATCATATTGCATGAGTTTATCCCTCTACATCATGTCATCTTGCTTAATGCATTACTCTGTTCTTATGAACTTAATACTCTAGATGCAGGAAGGAGTCGGTCGATGTGTGGAGTAATAGTAGTAGATGCAGACAGGAGTCGGTCTACTTGTTATGGACGTGATGCCTATATACATGATCATGCCTAGATAATCTCATAACTATGCGCTTTTCTATCAATTGCTCGACAGTAATTTGTTCACCCACCGTAATATTCATGCTATCTTGAGAGAAGCCTCTAGTGAAACCTATGGCCCCCAGGTCTATCTCTTATCATATTTGCTTTCAATCTACTTTATTTGCATCTTTACTTTTTGCATCTATATTATAAAATACCAAAAATATATTTATCTTATCATACTATCTTTATTAGATTTCACTTTCGCAAGTGGTCGTGAAGGGATTGACAACCCCTTTATTGCATTGGTTGCGAGTTCTTAGTTTGTTTGTGTAGGTGCGTGGGACTTTTGAGGAGCCTCCTACTGGATTGATAGCTTGGTTCTCAAAACAGAGGGAAATACTTACGCTACACTTGCTGCATCACCCTCTCCTCTTCGAGGAAAACCAACGCAAGCTCAAGACGTAGCAGCGGTCCATCTTCAACCTCCACCCCCTGAGCCGCCAGCCACCACCGGCCAAAGAGCAGCCCCCCCGCCGCCCGCGGCCGGCGGTGCGCCGCCCCGCCCGCCCCGAAAACACTGCCCACCGCCGGTCCGCCGCCGCCCCGGCCATCCCTCTAGGTCCCCCCATGCCGAGATTTTTCTCCGGCGATCCCCACGCCACCGCCCCGCCACCGCCGGCGACCACCGCCCCCACCCTGAACCCTAAGATAGATAGTGGGGTACCTCTCCGGCGAGCCACCCTCCCCGCTGCGGCTGGTTCTTCCTTCACCCCGGCGACTGACCCAAAAGTCGATTCAGTCGACTGAAGTGTAGGTAAATCGGAACAGCATTGCAAGCAAGAGCAAGAGCGAGAGGAGCAGCGCGAGCAAGAGCAATAGCAATAGCAAGAGCAGACCAGGCAGGGGACTGAGAGAAAGAGCAGAGCAGCAGCGCGAGCGAGAGCTAAAGCAGCAGCAGCTCCTACTGATGTGGACATCGCCACCGAGGGAGCGACGCCGTGGAGGAATTGTCCAGTGACGCCGCCGTGCATGGAGCCGCACCGTGTCGGCTCGGGACCGAGCACCAGCAGCACCGTGAGATCGAATCAAGAAGAAAAGGCGGCGATTAGTGTACAACCTCTTTGGTGGCGCCAATTTGGCTGCAGCTTCATCCGAGGAAACGACGATGATGATGCTCTTCCGGTGGTGTAGGTGAAGATGGCGGTGTGGGAATGGAGGTGGCGCGATAGACGAGGGGAACGTCGGGGCAGCTCCTTGGAGGTGGAGGACGGGGTGGCTGAACCTGCGGGACCACGAGATTGACGACGGATCCTCATCCGGTACGGTGGATGAGGGACGTCGAGGTATTGCTGTGGACGATGTCGTCGGGGAAGAGGCTCTAGTTGGGTGGCGAACGGAGCAGGGTGTGGGGCTTCATCGCAGGTTTTCGCGGCCTCGGTGTACGAATGGGTGGGCGGATGGGATGGCAGTGGGGAACCATGGCTTAGGGACGCGCTTGTCCGAAATGTGGGGTAAGTTATGAAAGTACCCAAGCCGATTTGAGGCGCTTCTTTCGGTTCAGGGGTACCACGGGAATTTCGCGTGTCGGGATTTCACAGGAGGTGGGAGTTTTCGCACGCGTTGTAATTTCGGAATAGCAAGGCGCAGGTTGAGATGGAGGGAGTTGTCGGAGCACGACGAGACAAAGATATATCTTAAATATTTTGGGCTAACAAGGCGCGGGTTGAAATTTCTGGACAAGCCTAACATATACTATACCAAATCAATGCGCACTACAAATGTCAATCAAAACTTTGAATTCATGTTATGTTCAATTAAAATATTTTGCTACGTGTATAATGCATGCAACCTACTACTCAAATGAACGTTTTAGTGCATTCCAAACATATATACTACCGCTTCAATATGAACTAAATTTGAATTCGTTTCTCTATTTGAATAAGATCTACAGTAATGATTGTTGTGAAGTCAAAGCATTTGAATTCGTTTCTCTGTTTTAATAAGATCTACAATCATCATTATTGTCAAGTTAAACCATCGTTTGTGTATTATCTTCACAGCACACCACATGATTAGTCTCCAGTTACATATGAACTATGTGTACTATATGAACTCGAACTCGAACTCGATTTTTTGAATCCACTTTATTTTGATTTCAAATCACACTACATTTCTAGCTCTAGCTAGATCTTCATAATCTAAACCATGTCATATGTATAATGTGTTTATCACATTATGTGGCCCGCCCCCTACGCCTACAGGTATTTAGATGTGAGTTGCAAACACCACACATTACCACAAATTCAAATAAAATGTGAGAATGTTCGATATATAGTATTTTTTAGATTGTTTGATATTTAGTTGTAAGCTGTAAACGCCACACATTATCACAAATTCAAATAAAATGTGAGATTGTTTGATGTATAGTATGGTTTAGATTGTTTGGCATTTAGCTGTGAGTTCCAAACGCCATGCATTATCATATCATGGTATAACATGTCCACAACACGTGTATCGCCGCTATATTCATGCATGCATATGTTTAAAACACACTGATCTCCTATTCAAATATATGAATCCGCTTTCATATCAAATTATGATCTTTGTTAGTCTCTTACACCCACACATCCTCTAACCTTTGTAGCTACCACTAACTTTCTCTCGTGCATGCACACGCCCTCCTCGCCCTCCCCCTCCCTCAACATTTTATCCACCGGGCACATTCATTTTTTTTCCTTTAGGTCGTTCTTCCAGAGTCTCCAGAACTCCTTTCTGACACACACCGATCGATAAACCTCTCCAGTGATGCCTGCCTACAACATACACACACACACCTTCAATCTCCTCCTTTATGTGTTCTTGCCTCGTGTCTCTCATACGGTCACACACACGTGTAAACTCTCGCCCCTCTTTTCATCGATCTCACAACCGCACACTCCTCCCCCTATCTAGCTAGTAGTCGGGCCTCTCGCACCACCTCCTAGCTCCATTCTCTCTGTCTATCCGTCTCGCTGGGCCTTATTTGCCTCTAACAAATGGACGTACACCGACCGATCTCTCGCTATACATATAGCTAGCTAGGTCCTTATAACTCATTTTACCCATGCGTCGATCGATCTACCTCATTAGTTGTGTCTCTCCCTTCCTCCGACAAACAACAATTGATCTACCAATCTAGTTAGATTTGCTTACCAAACACATGGTTCCCCTTCATCATCCATGGATGTGTCCCGACAGATCTATCATGCACATGCACACACAGAAACACATCCCCACTCTTATTGATAACATTGCAGTTCCACCCTCAGTTTGTCTAGTAGGCCTCTCCCACCATCTTTGAGAAGCAACTCCATCACCCATCCAGCACTCTACCCCTCTCCCCCCTCTCTCTCTCCTCTCTCTCTCTCTCTCCTCTCTCTCTCTGTCCCATCATATTTCCCGTCCTTCAGTTATGTATGGATGTCAACCGATCTCCCTCAAGACATAGCTGGGTCTCTCCTTCTCAACACATATACGAGTCGTTCTACCTCTATAGTTAGGTCTCTGCCTACCCCTACCCCCTCCCCCCCCACACACACCGATACATCGAGCGCTCTAGTCATGTCCCCCTGCCACACACAAACTTTACATGTGCCCTCTACCGTTCCGGTAGGCCAATCGTCCTATATCTTTGACTTGCACACACACACAATTTTGATGGCTCTCTTAATCGATCTCGCACCCACTGTCACGCCCAATATGCGACCCTATCCAAAAGGAACTCGAAGGTCCCACCAAGGATAGACCCGCATATTGAAACGCTTTTGCAAGGTGGATATCATTACATCAACATTACATAATAGATGGGGATACATACATAAGGCATACAATGCCACACGAATACAACATCACAAAACATAAGAGCATCATCCGACTATGGATGAAACACAAACAGAAACTCGAACGACATCCACCCTGCTAGCCCAGGCTGCCGACCTGGAACCTATTCCCTGATCGAAGAAGAAGCAGAAGAAGAACTCAACGCAAGCAAGCATCGCTCTCGCGTCATGATCATCGCATGAACCTATACCTGCAACTGTTGTTGTAGTGATCTGTGAGCCACGAGGACTCAGCAATCCCATTACCATGGGTATCAAGACTAGCAAAGCTTAATGGGAAAGGAAGGGGTAAAGTGGTGAGGTTGCAGCAGCGACTAAGCATATATGGTGGCTAACATACACAAATTAGAGCAAGAAGAGAACAAGCAGAAGGGTCGTGAAGCTAGCAATGATCAAGAGGTGATCCTGAACTCCTACTTACGTCAAACATAACCCAGAAACCGTGTTCACTTCCCGGACTCCGCCGAGAAGAGACCATCACGGCTACACACGCGGTTGATGCGTTTTAACTTCGGATCTGGTGTCAAGTTATCTACAACCGGACATGAACAAATTCCCATCTGCCTATAACCGCAGGCACGGCTTTCAAAAGATTATACCCTGCAGGGGTGTCCCAACTTAGTGCATGATAAGCTCTCGTGATCAACGAAGGATAAACCTTCTCCCAGGAAGACCCGATCAGACTCGGAATCCCGGTTTACAAGACATTTCGACAATGGTAAAACAAGACCAGCAAGACCGCCCGATGCACCGACAATCCCGATAGGAGCTGCACATATCTCGTTCTCAGGGCAACACCGGATGAGCAATCCGTACAACTAAAACCAGACCTCAAGTTTCCCTGAGGGGGCGCTGCAAAGGGCTCTAGTTCGGACCAACAATTAGACAAGCACTGGCCCGGGGGGGGGGGCTATAATAAAGATGACCCTCGAGAGAGCGACTCCCAAGGGATAAGTAGGTGGTGGTGAGGCAAATGGTAAAACCAATGTTGGGCCTTGCTGGAGGAGTTTTATTCAAAGCGAACTGTCAAGGGGGTCCCATAAATCACCCGACCGCGTAAGGAACGCAAAATCTAGGAACATAACACCGGTATGACGGAAACTAGGGCGGCAAGAGTGGAACAAAACACCAGGCATAAGGCCGAGTCTTCCACCCTTTACCAAGTATATAGATGCATTAAATATATAAGAGATATTGTGATATCCCAACATAAATCCTGTTCACCATGGAGCAATCTTCAACTTCACCTGCAACTAGCAACGCTATAAGAGGGGCTGAGAAAAAGCGGTAACAAAGCCAAACAACGGTTTGCATAGGAAAGGTGTAAAAGGTTAGAGGTTCATGGCAATATGGGAGTCTTGATAAACAGGTGATAGGTAACGCAGCATAGCGATAGAATGAAGCAAGTAGCATAGCAATGATAGTAGTGAGATCCAGGGTAGCGGTCATCTTGCCTGAAATCCCGCAAGGAAGAAGAACGAGTCCATGAAGAAGACGAACGGATGAAGCCACGAAGACGAACCAAGCGTACACGAACGAATCCTCACGATCGCAACGAAACAGGAACTATCGAAAAGAAGCACACAACATGGTAAACACACCACACATGAACATGACATGATGCACAACAAGCATGATGCATGACAAATCTAGACGAGGCTACTCATGGCAAGAGATGATGCAAACAGGAGCAACACATCAAGGCAAGTTTAAATGAGGCCGGGAACAACATATAACAATTCCGGTAAGTCGTCATATGCATATTTCGAAAATGGTACAGATCTGAATAAACCTTATGTTCAAGTTGTTAAACAGCAAGTTAAGATGCACAAAGATGATCTACACGAGATTCTGATCAAGTTAGATATAAAGTTCCTTTAGTTCGGAGCTACGGCCTAGAAGATATGAGCAAGACAAGTTAAACATGGCATTGATGCAAAATGCATATAAACATCAAGCAAACACTCTGAAACAAGGATTCAACATGATGATATAAAGCTACATGCAAATTCAAGCAAGTTTCATATAGAGCACACTCAAAACGGAGCAACGGTTCAACACATGCACTCTATACAAGTTTAAAGGACAAGCTGTCCAAAACAGCAACTAGGCATATTGCAGGCATCAAAACAACATGTTACAGGACCTCAACAAGAAAACAAAAGGCATGGGCATGATGTACAGGTAAAGCATTACAAAACATGAACACTGAGCTATCTCCAGAAATCACTAGAACATGCTCAAACACACATAGTAAGATTGCAAATAATAACAATTCAGACTTTGCAGAAAATAACATCAGGTTGCAATGTTTAGAGCTATCAAACAACATGTTACAGGAACTTATCATGGCAAAGAAAGACATGGCATGATTCTACTCAAAGCATAGATCAAAAGCCCTTTACTGACCATGAGCCAAAAAGGATCAGAAGATATGATGGCACCCAAGTAAACATAGCAAGTTATATTACAGATTCATACATGGCAGAAACAGAATTATGAAGGCATGTTGGTGAGCTTGTACCACTCACCACAGAGCAATATATGGCATGGAAAGGCAACCAACAGTAAGAAGGCATGTTTGTGAAGCTAAGCATGGTAATATCAAGTCCATAGGGTGCATGGATCACTAGCAAAACACATGGTAATAACTGAACTTAATGTTAACAAGCTGACAGCAACATTATTAAGCAACTTTAGAGCAAGATTACAACAAGCTACAGCAACCTATAATTGCAACCAGGGGCATGGATGGATAGACAATAACCACATGTTCAAAACACCCTTACTGAAGTATCTCAAAATATGCATGGAACTCTCTGTAGCATCATGTTTACATGGCATAAAAATAACAGTAGAACAGGGACTAAAACAGCAACATCACGAGGCCTAGTTTACATGCTTGTGCTAGTCACCACATTGATCACAAAAATACATCGTAAGCACCTCTTTAAAGAAGACATAGCATAGATCAAAACACATGTAGACATCAACCTGATAGGATGCACACATCAAACATAGCAAAAATGACAAATAAGCACGTTCTGATAACAGACAGCAGAAAACATTATGAAGCACTCTTGCTACGATGATTCAGGCATCAAGATGAGCTCAAATGAACATAGTGCAATGGAATGAAATGATGTACTCGTGGAGACGAACAATTTGACATACTGCACGCATGAAATGGAGCAGTATGCAGCAAGTTATGACATGTCAAAGTATGCATCATGTTGTAGATTTTTAGGGACTTAGAAGATTTGACAGACGTAAAAAAAACCAGATAGAGCGACTAATAGCTATACAATGCACAGGCAGGGAATAGCGGGGTTGCTCACCCTGGGCTTCGGCCCAAAACGAAGAGGAGGCGAGGTGGGCCGGCGCGCTGGGCTGCGCAGGCCTGGGCTGAAGGGGAGGGGCCCATGAGGTCGACGGCAGGGAGGATCGGGCTCCTCCCCGAGCGGGACGGCAGTGGCGAGGGTTCGCCGGAGCGCGCGAGGGAGGAGGCGGGACGCCGGCGAGGCGGCGAGGCGGCCGGGGCGGCGGAGCCGAGGCGGAGCGGAGAGGCGGCGGCGGTCGAGGGCGGCCGGGGCGGCGGACGTCGGGGGCGGCGGACGGCGGGGCGGGGTCCAGCGGAACCGGCGGCTGGTTCGGGCGCCGCGGTGGCGGCGAGGCCTCCGGTGGCCGGCAGCGACGTGGACGAGGAAGGAGATGGCGGCGCGGGATCCAGGCGGCGGGGACGGGTGCCCGTGGGCGAGATCCGGGCGGCGGCGCGGGGAGATGGGCCGGGAGGGCCCGATCCGGGCTCTCCGGGCCGCGGCGGCGGGGACGGCGCGGGGCGCCACGTGGCAGCGCGCCACTGGCTGGGAGCAGCGGCGGGAAGCTTCCGGACGGCGGCGGACATGTCCGGTGGCGCAGAGGAGGTGGGATCTATGGTTAGACCGGGATTTCGGGGGAGGATCACATATATATAGGTAGAGGGAGTTAGGAGAGTCCAAATGAGGAGCGGTTTTCGCCCACACGATCGTGATCGAACGACCGAGAGCATAGAGGGGAGTTAGATGGGTTTTGGGCCAGTTTGGAAGGGTGTTGGTCTGCAAAGAGAAGGAGGCTTTACGGTTACCCGGTTAACCGTTAGAGTACCAAACGACCTCCAAATGGCACGAAACTTGACAGGTGGTCTACCGGTGCTATACCAAGGCCGCTTGGCAAGACTCGGTCCATTCTGAGAATGTTCAACACCCGCTCACAACGAGAGACAAAAGGGGAACGCTAGAGGGCATAGGAGTGCCGGATTGCAAAACGGACAACGGGGAAAATGCTCGGATGCATGAGACGAACACGTATGCAATGCAATGCACATGATGACATGACAAAATGCAACACGCAAGCAAATGACATGGCAACGACGGCGAATAACTGGCAGACACCTGGCGCATTGAATCCGAGGCATTACAACACTCCTCCACTAACAAGAGATCTCGTCCCGAGATCTTAGGACCGAGACGGAAAGGAAAAGGGATGAGGTGAAACAAGAACTCAAAAGAAGAAGCAAAGAATCGAGAGCACTCGAGAAGAAGAGAGGAACGACGAGAATGACAAGAATCGAAAGCTCACGGAATCAGATAGACTATGAAACCACTCCGGTTAAAATGAGATAAGAAACGAATAAGACTGAAAGGATTTAGGCAGCACTCCGGTTGAACAAGGAAAGAATAGAACATGAGCTTCACCCAAAGAGATGGTACTTGACGAGATGAACAAAGCAATGCCTCCGCAAGAATTGAAAGAATTGAATGAAAATAACTTAGAAGGAAGAATTGAATGGATTTGAATATCTGAGACGAACGAAGAAATGCAAAACTCCAATTCAAAAGAATACGGAGAATTTAATTGCACTTCGAGACGCGAGAAGAAAAGATACTTGAACTCCACCAACAAAATCTTGATGAACACTTGAAGAGTGAATTAAATCATGAAGAACCACCATGAAGAACTCCGGTAACAAAAGGATGATGAGATAGAACTGCAGGATGAAAAGAATAATATTAAAGCTTGCGATGCTTTAGATGGAGGTTCCGACGAAATGGCTGAGAAAATTGAACTCCGGAAAAGAAAAGATGAAAGCACTTGGAATTAGAATTTATTCATCAAGAACAAACTCCGAAGGAAGGGATTAATCACTCTGATGAAATAAGAATAAGATTTATTGTATGCTTATCCTTCATCAAATTAAATTGATGACCAACAATGGATTTTGCATACTACTTATTCTTCTTGAAAGGATTGAGAAGAGATATAGCGCGAACTTGAGAGATTCTTCATGAACCACCGGTTGGATTGGAAAGAATGAATGAATTAATATGATAATCAAGGAAAAAGAATCTTGAACGAACCACTGTAAGAATTCGAAAATGACTGATAAAAGAGACTGAATCACCGGGAAGAATTAGAAGAACAAATATGCTTGAGGGGATTTATATGCAAAAGAACAAGGAGATCATGATCTGATTAAAGAACACTTGAACGAAGCACAAGGATAATTAGAGGACGATAGCTGGAATGATCAGGGCGAAGAATTCTTTTGGAACGACGGCCTCCGGTGAAAAGAAACGGAAAAACAACTCCTGACATACTCCGGATGGGTAAGAACAGAATATCTGATGATTGAGGATAACATGAAGCTAGAATCACAAATATTCGAGAGAACGGACAAGATTTAGAGGAAAAACTCTTCTTCGATCTTCAAATGACGACGAGAAACACCACCAAAATTACTGAGGTACTCCGGTAGAAAGAAAAGCAGAGAGGTTGAGCCAACAATGAAATGATTTTAAATCGATCTTGGAAAAGCATCTGACTGATGAAATAGATTCTTACGTCACACTTGAAAAGAATTAGGAATGGCTCCGGAATAATTAGAAGAGTTAGGTAAGTTCCTGGAAAAAGACATGTGGGTTAGGGCCCACTAAATAGATAACACCGTTGGAAAGGGATGTTGAGCAGATAGGTGAAGCACCGGAACAATTGAAATATTTGAATGAGGTGACAACCACGAATTAATTGGAACACAGACGAATCTCTTGATATGCCTTGAGCACTCCGGAAGGACAAACTGGCGAGAGGAGAACGAGCAAGGAAAACACTTTAGCTGAGGAAAAGAATATGATCAACTGAAAACTTGAATTGAGTCCACCGAAAAAGAGATGAAGAATGTCGAACAAAACGAGAATTCACCAGTTGAATTGATTGAGGGAAGACTGAAGAGCTCCACACGAATGAAATAGATGCTCGAAAAAGACTCAGACTCCGGGAAGAAAAAGGGTGGGAGGGCGGGAAAACAAAGGCAACTTGGAAGGGGAAATCGACAAATATCTTGACGAGAAAACACCGGTTGAAATCATTGAGGAAAGAAAACAAAGATTTCGCACGAGTAGGATGGATACTCGATTACGGACTCCGGTTCCGAGAAGAAAAGGGGTGGGCGGGTGGGAAAGAAAACAACTGAGGATTGAACTTGCAAAGATGAAGAGGGTCGAGTCAACTTGACGAGAAATACACCGGATGCAAAGAGCTGAGAACCAACAATCGGAGAACCAACTGCGTGATCCTAAAGAAAAATTTGAAGGGAAGAGAAGTAATTCAAAACACCTACGTCAAGATTCCTTACCAGAGCGACAAAGGGACTGAGGAGTAAAAAGAATTCCTACTCTCCGATATAACTAGACTCCGAAAACAGTTTTCTTCTAGACTCAACAACGGCCAAACTACACGATCAATCAAGGGGGCTCCTAAGGTCAGTCGAGGCTCTGATACCAACTTGTCACGCCCAATATGCGACCCTATCCAAAAGGAACTTGAAGGTTCCACCAAGGATAGACCCGCATATTGAAACGCTTTTGCAAGGTGGATATCATTACATCAACATTACATAATAGATGGGGATACATACATAAGGCATACAATAGCACACAAATACAACATCACAAAACATTGATGCAAAATGCATATAAACATCAAGCAAACACTCCAAAACAAGGATGCAACATGATGATATGAAGCTACATGCAAATTCAAGCAAGTTTCATATAGAGCACACTCAAAACGGAGCAACGGTTCAACACATGCACTCTATACAAGTTTAAAGGACAAGCTGTCCAAAACAGCAACTAGGCATATTGCAAGCATCAAAACAACATGCTACAGGACCTCAACAAGAAAACAAAAGGCATAGGCATGATGTACAGGTAAAGCATTACAAAATATGATCAGAAGATATGATGGCACACAAGTAAACATAGCAAATTATATTATAGGTTCATACATGGCAGAAACAGAATTATGAAGGCATGTTGGTGAGCTTGTACCACTCACCACAGAGCAATATATGGCATGGAAAGGCAACCAACAGTAAGAAGGCATGTTTGTGAAGCTAAGCATGGCAAGATCAAGTCCATAGGGTGCATGGATCACTAGCAAAACACATGGTAATAACTGAACTTAATGTTAACAGGCTGACAGCAACATTATTAAGCAATTTTAGAGCAAGATTACAACAAGCTACAGCAACCTATAATTGCAACCAGGTGCATGGATGGATAGACAATAACCACATGTTAAAAACACCCTTACTGAAGTATCTCAAAATATGCATGGAACTCTCTGTAGCATCATGTTTACATGGCATAAAAATAACAGCAGAACAGGGACTAAAACAGCAACATCACGAGGCCTAGTTTACATGCTTGTGCTAGTCACCACATTGATCACAAAAATACATGGTAAGCACCTTTGTAAAGAAGACATAGCATAGATCAAAACACATGTAGACATCAACCTGATAGGATGCACACATCAAACATAGCAAAAATGACAAATAAGCACGTTCTGTTAACAGACGGCAGAAAACATTATGAAGCACTCTTGCAACGATGATTCAGGCATCAAGATGAGCTCTAATGAACATAGTGCAATGGAATGAAATGATGTACTCGTGGATACGAACAATTTGACATATTACACGCATGAAACGGAGCAGTATGCAACAAGTTATGACATGTCAATGTATGCATCATGTTGTAGATTTTTAGGGACTTAGCAGATTTGACAGACGTAAAAAAAAACCAGATCGAGCGACTAATAGCTATACAACGCACAGGCGAGGAATAGCGGGGTTGCTCACCCTGGGCTTCGGCCCAAAACGAAGAGGAGGCGAGGCGGGCCGACGCGCTGGGCTGCGCAGGCCTGGGCTGAAGGGGAGGGGCCCACGAGGTCGACGACAGGGAGGATCGGGCTCCTCCCCGAGCGGGACGGCGGCGGCGAGGGTTCGCCGGAGCGCGCGAGAGAGGAGGCGGGACGCCGACGAGGCGGCGAGGCGGACGGGGCGGCGGAGCCGAGGCGGAGCGGCGAGGCAGCGGCGGTCAAGGGCGGCCGGGGCGGCGGACGTCGGGGGCGGTGGACGGCGGGGCGGGGTCCGGCGGGGCCTGGTCCGGCGGAACCGGCGGCGGGTTCGGGCGCCGCGGCGGCAGCGAGGCCTCCGGTGGCCAGTAGCAACGCGGACGAGGAAGGAGATGGCGGCGCGGGATCCAGGCGGCGGGGACGGGCGCCTGCGGGCGAGATCCGGGCGGCGGCGCGGGGAGATGGACCGAGAGGGCCCGATCCGGGCTCTCCGGGCCGCGGCGGCGGGGACGGCACAGGGAGCCACGTGGCAGCGTGTCACTGGCTGGGAGCGGCGGCGGGGAAGCGTCCGGACGGCGGCAGACATGTCCGGTGGCGCAGAGGAGGTGGGATCTAGGGTTAGACCGGGATTTCGGGGGAGGATCACACATATATAGGTAGAGGGAGCTAGGAGAGTCCAAATGAGGAGCGGTTTTCGCCCACACGATCGTGATCGAACGACCGAGAGCATGGAGGGGAGTTGGATGGGTTTTGGGCCAGTTTGGAAGGGTGTTGGGCTGCAAAGAGAAGGAGGCTTTACGGTTACCCGGTTAACCCCCACCCCAAAACAAAAAAAACTCACGAACGCAGTTTGTATCTCTCACACACACCCACGTAGGTGGGGGACGTGCACGAAGAGAAGAGGTGCATGCACGGCGCCCGTACTCCCGTCTCTTTCCCAACCACGCCCGCGTGGGTACACGGTGGAGCTCATTTCTGTACGAAAAAGGAAGCCCACATTGTAATTTGGCACGTGTACTGGTTGTCCACTTGGTGGAGGGAGGATCATCTACCACGGGTGAACAAACAAACTGCGACTTGACGTGTTATCTTAAATTAAAAAAAGAGGCAAACCATGTGGGGCCTACCTTAGAGGCAAGGCTCTATACACTGGAGTAATTTTGATGTGTCCCGTCAACTCGCAGAATGAGGAGAAGCTTGCTTAGTATGCCGTCTCCCCCGCCCACGGGCGCGGTGGCTCGCAGGATGAGGTGAATCTTGCTCAGCCTTATGCCCGCTCCCTCCCCATTGCGTGCGGTGGCTCGCATGACGAGGAGAAAAAATTACTACTCCCTCCGTTTACTCCTCGTCCCTACTACTACCTTGGTTATAGAGATTATATCATACTGTTCAGAATATATATGTCCTTTAGTAGATTTCAATATGAACTACTAATACATACTCCAAACACTGATGTATATAGACGTATTTTAGAGTGCAGATTCACTCATTTTGCTCCGTATGTAGCACTTTCCCTCGCCCCTCGACCCTCGCCCATGTGGTGGACGTGCAACAATTCATTCGGTCTCATATAGCCAGAACGATATATACTGCACTACCATTATTGCTCGACTTCCCGAAGAGGCGAAGAGCCAATCGCAAGGTTAATATTTTGGAGATGCCAAGCGCAACGTTATAGGAGAACGAGTAGTAGGTGCCGCATCATTTATAAATAAAGTTTTTTTTCTTTAGTGGCATGTATGCAATATGATAGGTTCATATGGAGAGAAAAGGAAACCGCTCCACTATATACATAGTCAGGACGGGCCAGCCTACACGGTTGCTTGCTGGGGTTGCTATCTTCACACACTCTCGCACAAAATGACTGTGGCCACATCTCTAACATCCCGGCGGATCACGTCCACTGGGGGAAGGGGTGTATGCTTAGTGTAGATGCGGTCGCCGTCGCCGACGGCGAAAACCCACTGCTGGCACGTCCCTATCAGGGGTCCCCGCAGTTCTCTCTCACAAAGCCGGTGAGGTTACCTTCGTCCCTTGCTCACTGCCATGACGTGGGCAGTTGCCTCCTCCCTCCACCCTCCTCAAGGTTGAGCTACGTCCCTCAGGTACAACTCCCTTTACAGTCGGCTTGCACCACTGCTCCAGCTGCCCACATCACTCCCTGTGGATATTTCTCTACTTCTTTGCCCCGCACATACCTCTACTGGCTTCTACGTACTGTATTTGTGAATAAACTAGTCCCAGTAATCTTATTCTAATCATGCTTCTTCAATTTCTTTGCCGCAGGGATGCTCATCTCGATTTTGGTGAAACTGCACAAAATGATCCGATGGTCAAAAGGTTGCAAACTTCATTTTCTAGGAAGTTCGAACGTTGCCAGCAAATTTAAGCCTGGTTAGGGTTTACGGTTCAAGGTCTAGGGACTGCATGGATTGTTTTTTTATTTAGCTGCCTCTGTTCCAAAATAAGTGTCAACTTTAGTAGTAGTACAACTTTGTACTAAAGTTTGCATAAAGTTGAGACACTTATTTTGGAACGGAGGGAGTACATATTGGCTATGATTTGTCAATCATTGAGATGCAATAGCATGCATGTTAGTCTCCTTTGTATTTGATGAAATGTTGCAACGGGCAACCTTGTACGCAAGATACATGTAACAGAAGCTGGAAGCTTCATAGCATTGTACAAATTTATCTCACTGATAAATTATAGTACGTACTATACTAGTACTTCCTCCGTTCCTAAATATAAGTCTTTGTAGAGATTTCACCATGAACCACATGCGGATGTATATAGATGCATTTTAAGTGTAGATTCATTCATTTTGTTCCATATGTAGTTCACCTAGTGGAATCTCTACGAAGACTTATCTACCTAGTGGAATCCCTTCGTCTAGGTGTGGAAGTCATCTTATGAAAACCAAATAATCCCAAAACACTTAGGCGCAGTGCATTAACTTCTACCTCGTTTCTTGTTTCTTGACATATCAACCAATAAAAGATGAGGGGTGTGCATGCTTTTAATGAGTTGAGACTACAAACACGACATGCGGTGGTTAGTTCATGGCATGCAATGCTATTAATTAGCAAATAAACATTAATGTCTCTCGTTTTCCCCTCCTCCTTGGTCACGGTGCACAACCTAAGATCACTTACTCACCTAGACGGAGGGAGTAGTAATAGCTAGCCCCCACTACTAGGAATTCTCTATCCTCTCCTTGAGCCACATCATCAAAATTAATGTACCCGTTAGATGAACTAAATCAGTCCATAACAGCCGTCTGATCTAGACGTTGAGAGGCTCCGCACTAAGCCACATGCAAGCATGCAGAAATACCGTGGCATGCATGTGAGTGGGTTTTAAATCACATCAACATGTCTGATGCAAGCACGCATGTAAGTGAGCTTTTAAGTCCCATTAACATGTCAAAAAGAAAAATATAATCCCATTATGCAGTAGGAGTTGGCTGATCTTTTTTCCTTACGTGGGATGATCTAAATGATGATGGGAGTTTATTTAGTTTGGCTACCACATTTGTCATGCGGTTATAGAGTTTTTTTAGTTCTATGAAATCGATAATTTTGCGGAGAGAGATATACAGCTGTTCCGCGGCAATGCGCAGGGACTCATTTAGTAATATTTAGAAATAGAGGGAGTACTATGTAAGATTTAGGTGTCGCACGGTGTCCAGAAAATATGGTGATAGTGTGAGGTGGGCCATGTAATCACTGAGCCTGCATGTTTTCACTGCTCTTGCACTCCTCCGCTGTAAGAATGGAGAAAATTGTAATCTAGTAGTACCTCCTTTCACTGAAAGCGTGGGACATCCAATAGTCCTACCACCTTAGTAATAAAGACCAATGAGCCGTCAAATCACATAGACCCAGCAGTAAGTTGAACAGACGAAGCAACCATCACTCTTGCGCCAGTGAGAGGTCGCGTCCGCTCTGCCCGGGCATGAATGCGGCACCAATTCTTTGGAGCGGCGCTGACCGTTTCGAGCGGGAAGCACGCGCGGGCGATGGAGGGGTTTTGGGTGGGCCAGGCTGGTCAGGAGCGGGCGTGGCAGCTATCCGCATGTCCCTGCCGTACATGCCCGCAAATGAGAGGATGCACCGACTCTCGCAGCTAAAATTGTACCCTACACACCATCTCTCTGTAGGAGTAGGTCGATCTGTCGATCTCTCTAACACACACATGCTATTAAACACACACACACACACATGCACACACGCACACGCATGCACTTTGGTCCCGTTGCACCTTCTAACCTGACTTATTACACCTAGACGGAGGGAGTAGTAAGTATACGAGATACGGTGGCACACTGACTTAAGTCGAATACAAGTGCCCAAAATTGTGTGCATGTTATAATAAGGATTCGCTTAAAATAGTACGTGAGCGAACAGAGGGGTCAATTGGACAGTGTTTCCGAGCAGTAGCGAGATGTGTGAGGTAAGATACACCACTGGCGCTTTTAATTTTTCTTATTAATTTGTTTGTTTCACCCTCTGACTAGTGGGACCCAACGTACTACGTGGAGAGAGGTAAGGTGACTAAGGCTGCATTATTTCTGCACCACTGTGGATAGTCTTACCACCAAAGCCACATGACACGATTATGATTGAAATCCCAATGACTCCCACACACACAAAAAAACAAAAAAACACGGCATGCTTGTCACACGAATGCGGGAATGTATAAAAGGTTATTTTCCTCTCGTTGAACATAAGGGAAGGTTGTGTAGCTGGTTAGACTGTTCGCTCATCAAACTTGAGGTCTCGGGTTCGATAACTACACTTGAGCATAATTTGTGCCAGGAGGATTCTTTGACTGGTCAAAATGGATGGATACAGAGCTATACGATCTCGTAGTGACCGTATAATCACCTCATCACATATAAGCTGCAGCCTCGATACTTGTTTTCTAGGGTTTGGACGCTTCACACTCTCTCTCTCTCCAGTATATATATACACGCTGGAGCCTTAGCGCTTGTAGTTGCTCTCTTCAAACTCTCTCGCCCTCTCCAGATCTAAACAAGACTTCATTGGCCTCTCTCTCTCCCCTCACTTCTGCTCAAAGAGCCGGCATGATCCGTCCACCGGGAAGGGAAGGAGGCTTAACGATGTCGCCGTCGGCGAGGGGGGGGGGAATCCACTACTGGTGCAGCTGTTCACTTTCACCCAGCGGTGCCGCGGGAGGGCCTCCAACTCCTTCTTCTTCGCTGCCGTCTCGTCGCCCACCGATCCACACCCCAAGAACCTTAAGGTATAATTTAATTACTCCACATGCATTGCTCTAGCTGCATATATACCATGTATCTAGGACGTGGTTCAAAGAGGAAAGGAGTGGGGGAAAGTAGTGGGAAAAGTTGTATATAGCATGAATCTAGGACGTGGTTCAAAGAGGAAATGAAGGGGGAAAGTTGTATAGCATGAATCTAGGACGTGGTTCAAAGAGGAAAGGAATGGGGGAAAGTAGTGGGGAAAGTTGTATCGCATAAATCTAGGACGTGGTTCAAAGAGGAAAGGAAGGGGTGAAAGTACTAGTACAGACTGGCTATCCAGCACCTACGTTGGTCGAAAAGGGAAAACAATGACAAACGCAGTATGCCCATCTGTAACTAACTGATCTCTTTTGTTTTGGGGGACAAGGCTGTAGAGTTTGAGCAGGACTAGATTTGTTGTGCTCACATAGGGAAAGGTGTCTAAAGATAAAAAAACTGGGACCAACACAAATATGCTCCTTGGTTGTTTGTTCTTTGTTGCAACAGACTGTGCATGACCATAGTACATCGGTAGATGCACATGGTGCTGGTGCGTCCACTGTCCCGTGCAACTCATTAGCTGTTGTTAATCTAAGGCCCTGTTTGGTTAAAAACTCCCTAGTCCCTACCTGCTTGGTTCCAGGGACTAAACATGGACTGGAGGTTATTAAATGACATGCTAAAAGACCATGTTGCCCCTTGTAATGAACTAATAGAGACAAGGTGCAATGTGTGGTAGGGGCAATTGTTGGAAAAAGTCCCAAAAAGACTCCCTCGGGGTCTTCTTTTTTTAGTTCCAAGTGCCCACTTTTAGTCCGTAAAAGTCCCTCCTATTCGGTTTATATGGGACTGACACAGAGTTTTCTTAGTCCCTACACCAAAATGTCCTTGTAAACAAACACCCTATAATAATGCCGCTGGAAAATTGATGCAATGCCACAGTTAAATGCAAATTACATGTTCAATGAAATTTATTGTTAATATAATCTCTATGTTAATATTAATCAATGCCACCGTTTGAGAAATGCTATTGTCGCTTTATTTCCCATTTAGATAAGGTAGATGCTTCTTTTTTTTGCTTCTGTGTCATCCATCGTTATTGACCACTAACTGTTTCCTTTGCACCTCTATGTAAACAGGGTTATCTACTTCACCTCGTTGCCATTGTGACCTTTTGTTGCACTGCACAAAACACTTTTGTTTTAAGAGTGTTTTCTGTAGTTCAACCAAAATGTCACACCGACAACATTGCTTGATTGCTTGATCTTAGTGGAACTGCACAACAGGAGATCTTACTTCCATCCGTGTTGGCAAATTTGGTTCAGATCTTCTTCTTGTGAGTTGTTTGAATTCCGCATCATGAGAGGTCAGTACTAGCCTTCTTTCAGATGATTCTGCAGTGTGCTTTCATATGTTGTGCTACTTGTATGATAATGTTGCTTGATTTTAGTGAACTGCACAAATGGAGACAAGAATTCCAATCTGTATGTGCACCATAATATCCCATTGAGGTAAGATAAGGATATTTCACAACTGTTGGCCTGTATTTTGCCGCTTTCATCAGAACATTAATGTCATTGTTTAGTGCTATACTTGTGCTCCCTAATTGACATGCCAAATCTTACATTGAAGGCAAAGCTTGTCTGTTATTGAACCAAGTGATGAAGGGGAAGAACAAGCGGAAAAACAAAAATCAACTCCCGGTGCTGTAATGAAGCACTGGAACTGTGATGACACAAGTAATGATATAGTTTTGCATCTTAATTTATTGCTATGGCTGGAACGAGCAATTGTTTTGCCATTGATTTGATGACACTCTTAATGTAATACGTAATTATCTCTACTTGTGCAAACAGGGATCTTCTTTGAAGATACCATATATTTTAGTGGAACTGCACAAAAAGATGTTGGAAACATTAAACTAATCGAGGAGTATATAGTAAGCATGGCCACCACAGTAGATAGCAACAGATGGTTCCGGAGAAGTGCTTGATCTGTATGCTCTACACAATAAGCCTCCTGACAAAGGTTGGTACTCGCCCACTAATTCATCCATATGATTGAGCTTTGTCATCTCTATTGGTGTTGTGCTACTGTTTAGATACTGTCATGAAAAAGTGGTATTGTCCTCGAGAAGTGCTTCATCTGTGTTGTTTTAAATAGTTCCTTTCCCTTTTTTCGAGCAAATAGGGATGCTAGCATTTAGTTGTCCTCTTGTCTTTGCACAACAGCATCATCTTCCTCTGAAGAAGAATATGGAGTACGTGAAGTGACTAGTTCCGATTATGCCAGGATGAAGAAGCCCTGTCTATCTTCTCATCAGAAGGAGAAGTTGAAGGACGGTTACATTACTCCACACAAGACCAAACTAACTTCAGCTCAGAAGGACTGGCAAATCTCCATTTTTTGCTATGATGCGCGAGTACAAAGTTGTTCTACGATTCTCATCAGAAGGAGCAGTTGAAGGATGGTTACATTGCTCCCCACAAGACCAAACTAACTTCAGCTCAGAAGGACTAACAAATCTCCATTTTTTTGCTGTGATGCGTGAGTACAATGTTGTTCTAGGATTCTTTCTGGTGAGTTCCATTTTTCTACAAGTGTGCTCTACATGGACCATGTAGGTGCCTATTTAAATTCATAGTATAGTTTGCTTTATACTAATCACCTATTTTGTATTTGTGCAAACAGGGGTGATCAGCTTGATTTCAATGGTAACTGCACAAAATGTTCATGAATACATCGAATCATTCGTTTCCACCACAAGAAAGGAGGTGCCGATAAGTTCAAGGCGTTGCAACATATAAGGGTGAAATCATACAAGCTACACGCGAATTTGGTTGATTTTGGTGGAACTGCACAAAAAGAACAGCTGGTTTATTTAGCACGAGGTGCCATGTCAATGTTCGAACTGATGGCAAACCCTGCCCATTCCACAATCGTAGGAATTTGATATTTCGGAATGGGACAACCTTGTAAAATATTGCTCATTGATTTTAAGACATGCGTTTGATATTTTCAAATGGGACGCCCTTGCTGTCAGCAGCGTCGACCAATTTTTTCTTTATTCTTTAGTTATGAAGTAAATATTGCTTCTGACATGTGAGTCGCTGAGATGCATAATCATCGATTGTTTTGAATGATCTCTATGAATTGCTAGCCCTGTGTGTTTGATTGCAATGGACAGAAAGGCTAAAAAGCTGCTCAAACTCTTTGTACTCCTTCTGTTCCTTTTTACTTCGCACATTGTGAAAGTGCACACTTTTTTGTATAAGATTGGTCAAAGTAGAGATACTTTGACTGCAGACAAAAATTGTATAGAAAGGACCGGAGGGAGTACATGTGAAACTGCTGCAAACGAGGTGATCACCCTGGAAATAATGCTAGTACGTATTGTTTTGTATGTTCATCCAATGCCAGTGATACAGGAATTCGAATAATCGAAATAAATTCATTCATACATGGTCGGATTTCATATAAACATGCCGGCTTTCATTACATTTTATACATTCTTCAACTAAAAAGGGGTGCGCTGGAGGTATAATTAATTAACCGAAGCTACCCACCGGTGTCCCGCTGAGCCAAACAGAAGCTTCGGTGACTTAATTGCAGGTGCAGTTGCATAACTGACATGTGGCCTATTGGGTCAACGTGTCAGTCGGCCAACTGCACCAGCAGTTAAGTAGAAGCAGCGTTCTTCTACAGCGCAGCTCTCCGACTCCACGTTGCCGCCAAGAAGCTAACCGGCCGTCAATGGTCAACCCGCCTAGCTTGGCTTCAACCGGAGGGTAGCAGCGGTGGCCTTACTTGGACCCGAGCGGCGGCGATCTACCGTGTTCTACTCTTCCTCGTATTCTGTGTGGCGCGGCCTCGTTGGCAGTGGGGCGGGGCCTCGGCGGAGCCGGCGATGTCCTTTGTCTTGTTGCCGACGGGCGGCGCCTCGGCGGAGCGGTGGAAATCCTCCCCCATGTTGCCGGCAGGGTGGGGCCCCGGCTGAGCCAGCGATGTCCTCTGCCTCGTTGTTGGCGGGGTGGGGCCTCGGCGGAGCCGGCAGTGTCCTCTGCCTCATTGTTGGCGCCGCGGGGCCTCGGCGGAGCAGGGCCTCGTCGACGCCAGCGGAGCGGTGACTCATCGGAGCCGGCATTGTCCTCTGCCTCATCCTCGGTCTCGCCAAACAGCGCCTCGCCCGCTTCTTCACCCTCTTTGTAGGCGGCCGCAGCCTCCACCACCCGCAGGCGGTACCACCAGCGCTCGAGGCGGCCCTTGCGGGCGGAGCAGTACGAGTTGAGCAGTGCCTCCTGCTCCGACCGCTCCACGGCAATCTGCTCCTCCGCCTGCAGGTGCTCCTGGAGGAGATGGTGGTTGTAGGCGGCGTCGGTCTGCGCCTCCCGGAACTGCTCCTCACGCATCTACCTCACCATGTCCATATATTGGGCACGGGCCTCGCTGATGGTCGTGGTGCAATGCACCAGCGAGGATGGCACGGAGGAGGGGGTTGGCGCCAGATCATCGACTACCATGTTCTCCATTGGGACGTCGTCGTCCTCCGGCTGCCTGCCGGCCAGCCGGTCAGCAGCAATGGCTGCCATCTCCTTGTGGTCCGTCGTCCGCCCGTCCCGAAGAGCGCTGGAGCACGAGGAAGCCATGGTGGGCAGTAGTGGTGTGGACAGGAGAAAGGGAACGGATGCGGATGACTGCGGCTATGGCCGGCGCAACAGTTTATATAGAAATTGTGGGCGGCGGAGGGACGGGCGTGTGGCACCGGAGTAGCCGCCTCAGCAACCGCGTATCATTAATGTGGGCGGCAGATGGACGGACGGACATCACTTGTGTCATTTAAAGCCGGAGCAATCGCCTGCACCGGGAACGGGAAGTGGGGTGGGCGGCGCTGACTGTTTCGGGCGGAAAGCGCGCGCGGGCGAGGAGATGACTTTACTTGGAGAGGATGACAATGGGGACCCACCAGGGCCATAGCCTAATATACGCAAGTGCCTCCTTATTATATACTACAGTAGTATGTATGCACGTGCAATGCACGTCTTATAAGAATGGAGTGATTTTGGAGTGTGACTCGCAAAAATATAATGGAGTGATTTTGATAAATGGAATTCCACCCACAATTGTTTTTAATATTCATACAAAAAAGTGTACATTCACATCTAAAACACCGGAGGTTCATTAAAAAACTGTATGCTACTCTATTATTTTTTTCTTCCCATTCTCCTCCCAAACCTTCTTATCTGGGCTCAAGTCGTCATGTGCTCAAGCCGTAAAATATAGCCCATGAGGCATCGCATATGGGCCTTTTTTCCTGGAAGGGCCACGTGAATATTCTAGAACACAACAGAGGCAACACCAGTCTACTATTCATGGTGAATCCGGTTGATCTTAGCCCTTGGATTTTGGATACCAACGGTTATGATTGAAGCTCTGGATCCATCTCAAAACCGATACACTATATAATACTAGTATGTATGCACGTGCAATGCACGTTTCAACTTTATGGGGTGAGTTTTGGTAGGAAAAAACATAGACTTACTGATTGATTCAAAGCAAAAAAATTCTTGATTTATAGATGCTGAAATAAATTTATTATAAAGAAAGTACAAATTAATATATGCAATCCCCACAATTTGTTAATAAAGAATCTTGCAAAAAATGTTAATGAAGAAAAAAATTAAAAATGAATTTAACTTTACTTTATGTTTCTCCCTCAAAACCATTTTTTAGGCTCAACTCGTTGCCAACGGCTGGGACCAAGCAGATCGAGCAATATTTGTGTTTTTGAGGTATGAGCACTACAGAGTTTTTAGATGTTTAGCCCAGTTATTAATTTTTCTCCTCTGAACAAGAACGAAAACATCGCTGCAGTTATTAACTGGGCGGGCTGTGGCCCGTCTAGCCCAGGCCAGATATTCATCCCAGATATTAATTTTTTTTCAAGCTGAAAATCGCTAGCCCAGCTATACTTTTGTTTAGGAATACCCAGGCAAGGTCAAGTTGTTATTCTCCGACCCGCTGGGCTGCAAATCTTTCCTAGGAGGGATGCATTAGGCTTAACAAGAAAATGGGCTTGAAGAAATAATAAGTGGGATGTAATTATAAAAACTGGGCAGTAACTATAAAAAAATGCACCAAACACGTAATTACTTTATAAAATATTATTTTTGGATATTGAAAATTTTAATTTCATTAATTGTTGCGAGCGCAATGTTTCGTTGGATTTTTACATAATATAAATTTATATTGAAATTGTATTATTTCGGATCCCATCAAAATGTGGGAAATTTTATTGAATTCTGTTTTGAACGGTTGGTTGAAATGGGCTGTACTTTTAACAAACTATAAATGGGCTGTAGTAAATTCCATTAGAATTCAAAAATGGGCTGCACATTCTTACAAATCTCAAATGGGATATAAGTTCTCTGCCACACACTTCTGACCTTACTAAGTTGACGCGTCCCCTAAAAAACAGAGTTGACGCGTATGCAAGGCTTTGTCAACTTATAGTCAACACACGGTTCTAGTAGCAGTGGCCGTTGGATGTCCATCCAACGGATGCCATGCTTCTTCTTCAATCACGGATATTCTAGCTTCACCCGCCCAAAAAATGATTCCTCCCCCTGACATCTGGGGCGCACCGTTTCGGAAGCTGACCTGTGGGCCTACTAAGTTGACGTACCAAGGGCTTTGTCAACTTAGTCAATATAAACAATTCTAGCTGCAGTGACCGTACGATGTCCATCCAACGGCCGTCGTGCTTCTTGAACCTCTGGTCTTCTTGCTCCAGCCGCCCAAAGCAGCGCCGGTCGTGCCGCCTGCTCCTGCCTCCCGCGGCCGGCTGTGCTGCCACGGAGGACTCACCGCCCCCTACTACTCCCACCGCTGGCCAGGCCATCCCTCCACTTACCCACACCCCCTGTTATTCTGCAGCGACGGCAGCGCGTGTGCATCATAATATCCGTACCAGTGAACCCGCGTACCAGTGAACCCGCGTACTCCTCTCCGCATGTGCATCCACTGCCGCGTCTTCCCCGGCTCCACGTCGTCCCCTTCCTAAGCCTCGCCGTCGTCCACCACCGTGGTGCTCTCGTCGCGGCATGGTCAACGTGGTCAAGGAACGACTTCCATCGGACGTGGACTGTACGTGGAGAAGCTGACAGCTGGGTATGCCGAACCATTAGAAGTGCCTCCTTATTACGCGCAAAATAATTTTCCTCCACCTGACAGCGGGGACCCATCGGACGGGCCATCGTATTTCGCGAAAAAAATAATTCGCCTCCGACTGCTGCGATCCACCAACTACATCTTCGTACGCAAGGAAGTGTGTCCGGGAAAAAAACAATTCGCCCCCTGACTGCGGGGACCCACCAGCTACATCTTCGCACGCAAGGAAGTGCGTCCAAAAAAAAAACGATTCGCCCCCTGACTGCTGGGACCCACCAGCCACACCTTCGCACGCAAGGAAGTGCGTCCAGGCAAAAAAAACGATTCGCCCCCCTGACTGCTGGGACCCACCAGCTACATCTTCACACGCAAGGAAGTGTCTGATAGTCGGAACCCACCTGGTCGAAGCATATGTAGCGTTGTCATTCTGGTCGCGAACGTGTACGTACATACTAGTGGATGTAGAGGCGTGCACGTGTCGTTGTAGAGGCACACACATGTCGTAGTAGAGGCGCGCACGTAGCATGTACATGTATGTACAACGGCTAGGGTGCAAGAAAGAAAATACGGCCACGTACGTACATACGTGCGGGGTCTCGAACGCCTACTCGTACATACGTACGACCAGGGCTCGTGAACATGGCTGGGTTGGAACGGAGAAACAACGTCGTCGTCGTGTTCATGGGGAGGCAAGGGAATGCGTAGTGTTCATGGGGAGGCAACGGAATGCTCGTGTTCATGGGGAGGCAACGGAATGCGATGTATTCATCGAGAGGCAACGGAACGCGTGGGAGCCAACCGACTGGGTCGGAATGGAATGTGTGGTCATGTTCATCGGGAGGGCTTGGACGGAACAGGCGATGGAAACGAGACCTGGCATACCGCAAAACGGAGGAAACGACCTTGTGTTCGACCGGCCACGTTCGAAACGGGATCCTGTTCATCGGGAGGGGTCTAGCGTACCGCAAAACGGAGGAAACAGACCTCCTACGGTCGAAACGGGGGTCCTGTTGATCGGGAGGGGTGTGGCACACTGCAAAACGGACGAAATGGACCTCCAAAGGTCGAAACGGGGGTCCTGTTGATCGGGAGGGGTGTGGCGTACCGCAAAATGGATGAAACGGACTTGTGTTGGAGCGCTACGGTCGAAACGGGGGTCCTGTTCATCGGGAGGGGTGTGGCGTACCGCAAAACGGGACACCACGGGATACTGTTCATCTCCACCGTCCACCTACTCCAGCCTCCACGGACTACTGTTCATCCACCGTCGACCTCCTCCAGCCTCCACCTGCGACTGTTCATCCACGGGCTCCTGTTCATCCAGCCTCCACCGCGCGCTACTCCACCGGCTACTGTTCAACCACCCCTCTTCACGGGCTCCTGTTCAACCACCCCTCCACCGTCTACTGTTCATCCAGCCCTTCACGGGGTCGTCCTGTTCATCTAGCCCTCCACACCACGGGGTCCTGTTCATCTAGAGGCAACGCCACGGGTCCTGTTCATCCACTCCCACCGCTCACTGTTCATCCAAACCCTCCCCCCCCCTCCCGCAACGCTCACAGTTCATCCAGAGAGGCAGCATTGATCGGCTTCAGTTAGCAGCAGTAGCAAACGAATCGATCGCTCAGGTTCAGTTAACAGCCATCGATCGATCGCTCTGGTTCAGTAACGTGTAGCCTGCAGTGAAATCGCTCGGGTTCAGTTAGAGCCCAACGCCTCGCTCGGGTTCAGTTAGAGACAACGCCTCGCACACACACGCGTACGTGTACGAGAGAAACGCGCATCGCTCGGCCCCCGACCACCCACAGTAACCGGGAACTCCCCGAAATTTTCCTCGCCCTTGCTTCTACCACGGTTTTTTCCGTCATGGACGGCCCAAAGAATGTCATGCAGCTTCGTCTCCGGCCCGCCCAGGATGAAAAGCCCATTTTCTGTCATGATTTTTTGTCATAGAAGTAGGAGCCCACCACATCTATGATGATACCGGGTTTTGTCACAATTATCCTCATAGAAGTGTCATATGTATGACAGAAAAAAAATTCGTTCGGCCCAAAATCTCACGGATGTCTCTTTTTTGTAGTGCCCTAGGCACGCGGGGCCCGCACCTAGGGGAACCCGGCGAACCACAAGCCCACAAGCGGGACCCAGCCCGATACCCGGACACCGACAATACGGACCCACAGACTCGGCATATTACCATTGTAACCCTGGGTGGGTTGATCTATAAAACCCCCCAGGAACCCAGGCACACGGGAGGCATATGTGAGATAGATAGGAGACATGTGTATGCAACACAAGAGAAACACAAGCCAACATAGGACTAGCCACCCAACGGCAACACCGGAGAGAAGGAGCAGCCCAAGCCTTGGCCAGCTTCCTTCCTCCTCCATACAGCTCCAGGAGCAACATTGTACTATCGATCATCCAACTAAACTCGATAGGACTAGGGGTATTATCTCTCCGGAGAGCCCCGAACCTGGGTATGTCCGACGTCCCGCGCCCGCGCATGCCAACTGTCGGTGTCAAAACCGGCGGATCTCGGGTAGGGGGTCCCGAACTATGCGTCTAGGCGGATGGTAACAGGAGACAAGGGACACGATGTTTTTACCCAGGTTCGGGCCCTCTCGATGGAGGAAAATCCCTACTCCTGCTTGATTAATATTGATTATATGGGTAGTACAAGAGTGGATCTACCACGAGATCAGAGAAGCTAAACCCTAGAAGCTAGCCTATGGTATGATTGTTGTTCGTCCTACGGACTAAAACTCTCCGGTTTATATAGACACCAGAGAGGGCTACGGTTACACAGAGTCGGTTACAATGGAAGGAGATCTTCATATCGTATCGACAAGCTTGCCTTCCACGCCAAGGAAAGTTCCATCCGGACACGGGACAGAGTCTTCAATCTTGTATCTTCATAGTCCGGAAGTCCGGCCAAAGGTCATAGTCCGGCCATCCGGACACCCCCTAATCCAGGAATCGCTCAGTAGCCCCTGAACCAGGCTTCAATGACTACGAGTCCGGCGCGCAAATTGTCTTCGGCATTGCAAGACAGGTTCCTCCTCCGAATACTTCATAGAAGATGTTGAACACAAGGATAGTGTCCGGCTCTGGAAAATAAGTTCCACATGCCACCGTAGAGAGAATAATATTTGCACAAATATAATCTGTTGACGTATTCTGCAGCGTGACGTCATGTCACGACCAGGCCTTTATTCGAATCGTTTTACTAATCCACCTCAGCGCGTTTAGCGAGGCGGTTTCCTTGGCCTGTCTTGTCAAAGCAGAGATCGTGTCCCCTTATTCCGGGATTCTCATCAATACGGGCGTGGGTAACCCAACCGTTCCTTTGGTATGACTCCCTAATTGAAAGCGAGTCTCATACGGTTACGGGGAGGGCTCTTGGTATTATACTCCTTTATAAAGAGACCAAGGCTCGACTCCCTTTTTCTCAATCCAATCGAATCCGCCCCTTGCTTCGAGTTCCAACACCCAAAGCTCTAGTTTTTAGGTGCTTCGGACCTTCGACGATGTCCGGCTCCGACCTTCAAGGCCGGTGGATGCCTTCCTCCATTACGGAAGAAGATGTGCGAAAGCTGAGAGATGCCATGTATCTAACCGGCGAAATCTCGCATAGGCTGCCTGCTCAAGGGCAGGCCATTCCCACTCCCCAGCCCGATGAGAGCGTGGTGTTCGCATCTCAATTCCTTCGGGGGCTAGGCTTCCCGATTGATCCCTTCATGAGGGGGCTTATGTTTTATTACGGGCTGGAGTTCCACGACTTAGCTCCGGAGTCCATCCTCCAAATCTCAACATTCATTGTCGTGTGTGAGGCCTTCCTCCATATTACTCCTCACTTCGGATTGTGGCTAAGAACCTTCAAGGTGGAACCGAAGATGATCGAGGGGCAGCACGCTGAGTGCGGAGGAGCTATAATAAGCAAGATGGCCGACGCCCCATGGCCCAAGGGCTCTTTTCAAGAGGAGTTCAGCTTATGGTAACGGGACTGGTTTCACATCACAGCCCCCAGGGGCACCACATGGGTGGCGCCACCTACTTTTCGCTCGGGTCCCCCACCACGGCTAGCGTCATGGGTTAGTGAAGGACTTATTTGGGGGCCGTCCAAAGACGTGCCCTTGCTGTAGGACCGCATTCGAGATCTTCTAGAAAGAGATATCAATTTGACCGTAGTGGCGCAAGTTATGCTGATTCGCCGCACACTGCCCTGCAAACGTCGACCTCTCCGCCTGTGGGAATTTAATCCAGAGGGACCGCGAGTCCTCCAACATTTCATGGGTGCGACACCCGTGAAGATGTACAAATTGTTCTTCAGATCACAAGCAAGGTGTCCGGATTTGTCCGAGGACGCAGGTCTGAGCTGCAATCACCCAGATGCTAAGGTAAGTAGCCCCGTATTTGGACACACCATCCGTATTTTCATCACAAAATTACCATTAACAGAGTTGTCCTTTGAACAGGAGTGGATAGTGAAGGCAAAGCTTATCAGGTGTCCAGCCCCCCTGCCCGAGACCGTGCCAAATCCCATGCTAACTAGGATGCTAGAGGTCGCGCTTTTGGCGGAAGGCGAAGGGGGGAACCAAGGAGCTACCGCCTCTGTGAAGGAGGCTATTAGGAAGGGCAGAATCGAAAATTCCCCCGACCAGGGAAAGAAAAGGACTGCCTCTGAAGACCCGGAGGTGATGGCCTCAAAATGGGGGAAGAAATCTTTGCCAGAGGGTTCGGCACCGAAGAACGCCCCGGCCGAATTGCCCCCTAAAGGGGACCCGCTCTCCCCCGATACGTAAGTGAAGGGAGTGGTTCCATAATGAATGACACCCCTGTTTTATTTCTGAGGAAGATAACCGAAACATTACCTTGCAGTTCGGATCTCAACCCTTCTCAGCAGAGCTCATCTTCAGGGGATCTTCGTCCGGAGATGATAGAGAGCGAAACGCCTCCCCTTGTTGCACCGTCTCACGAGGCAGGCGACCCCGAGGTGTCATCTCGGAGGGTTTTCCCAAGTCCGGACCCTAGAAAAGGTCGTCAGGCTAGTCCGGCACCCTCTGGTGCACAGTCGGAGGGGCTGAAGGATCTGCTTGGGAGGGCGTCCATCTCAGAAGAACATCGTATGTTGATGAATACGGTGATTGGAAGGATTTCATCCACGGAAAGCGGATTGTACGAGGCTGCTAGGAGTTTACTAACAGGCTTTGAGGTACACAAAAAGGTGTACCTTTTGGTAGAGCCGCATATTAAATGCGCCCTGTATAAATAGTAGCCCCTGAGACTCTGTGTGTCGTCAAGAGTGACGGTGCAGAGAGGATCATAACCCCAGGTATAATATGTCGCCTTTTCCATGAAGGTGGCGAGGCGTTCGGTGGCTAGCCGGACTGATGAATCTGCTGAGCTAAAGCGGCAACTTGACGTAGCAGATGCCGACATCGCGCTTGTAAATAAGCGGCTAGACGAGGCACAAGGTATGTTCCAAAGACACCTGGTAATAGGAGCTCGATGCTCGGGCCTTATATATATATATGTGCTTAATGTAGATGGTGCTGTTGCCGTGGAGAACCTTCGGGTGGAACTTGCCCGAGCCAAGGAGCAAGCAAGGAGAAGTGATACGGCTGCCGTTAAAGCGGCTGAAGAGCTAAAAGCCGAACAGGCTGCTCACTGCCAGAGCAAGAAGGTAATAGCCGAGATGGCAATAAAATTGAAGGATGCTACCGACCGCTGTAAATTTCTTGAACAAGAAGATAGGGCGGCTCAGAAGGACCTTGAAAAGATCACTACCAAAGCCAATGATACTCGCTCTACAATGAGAGCTATGAAGGAGGAGCTACGTCAGGCCGGAGATATCATGGCTGGAAAGCCCTATATGCTGCGGATGAAGTTCGGAGACCCCAAGTATGCTCCGTTAGACCGGCAGTGGAGTGCGGAAAAGACTTATCTGGATTTGGCAGCTAGTGCGGCGGACGCGACCGAACACTTCCGCGGCCGAGGTGACCATTGATTGGAAGAGCTTTTTTGGTCGCAGTTCCACAATCCGGAACACCCACTTTCGGTATCCGACCGTTTGGCCGCCTGGGTGGAGCTGAACAGGTTATCCGGATTCGCCATGAGGTATGTTGCGAGTCGTCTGTGGCCGGAGAAGCCGGAGCCGAAGAGTTATTTTGGCTTGGTGCAGCAGTTCCTTGGTTCGGTGCCGCATGCTGATGCAATGAAGAGGTCGGCATGCATAGAGGGTGCACAGATGGCTCTTGCCCATGTCAAAACATACTGGGCGGATATGAAGGCCAGTGTTGTTGCATCCCGGGATTCGGACGAAAGCCGAGTACCTGCCAAGCACTACTTTGAGGAAGTTCTTCATGGCGCTCGTTTAATAGAGTCGCAGTGCTCGAAGGATGTTGTGTTCGAATAGCGTGTACTATTGTAAAATGAATATTTTGATGGAATATAAAGGCTTTTTATACTTGTTCTTGCAAGAATTATGATGCCTCCTGTGCGGCCGTTTAATGTATATATGTGTATATAACCTGAAAGATGGCAGTCGTTGGCTTCAGCCCCCACGCATAGAATGCGGGGGTGTTCGCAAAAAGGCGCCTTTTCACACTTAATCCAACGTCTTGGTCCTATAAAGGAGGTGGTGGCGCGACGAACTAGGCAACCGGACTATAATGCTTTATCACTTTCACTTAGCCATAGGAGTTTGACAGTGGGGCTACTGAATAGCCCCTAGGGGCACCGCGCTCACCCGAATTCGGGGCGCGAGTGTGCCTGACCAGGAAGCGGCCCTTCGTTAATGTGGAGGAATCCTAAAGATTCCGAAAGTCATCGAGTGGTTGACCAGTCTCTCGTTATATCATGACAGTCAGTTTTCGGCTTTCTCTACTGAGGTGCTCGCCTGGCCGAACCGGGGCACAATCGCAGTAGTTCTCCTGGTGCCGCGTTAGCCGATATAATGGAACATAAGGCAGCAAAACACAGGAGCCAGGCAAACCCAACATTTGACCAAAGACATGATTCGGAGCTGATGCATATAGGGCCAAACTCGCGACGCCGAACACTCCCTAAGGTATTCGGTCTTTATGAAGACGGGCCGAAATAGAGCCCTTGGTAAAAAAGCCCCTGGTGTCCAGGTACGCACAAAAATTCTGGCGTGGCCACATGCCAAGACGCCAGCCTCCTCCTCAGTTATAGCGAAAACCAGGGGATGTTGTCAACAAGAGACAGTAAAAAAAGGTTTACGCAGGGTCTTAATCTGAAAAGAATCCTTGAAACGGGTCCCTGCTGCACGTCTGCGCCTGTGTCTCCGTTGTGCCGTATCCTGGACGGGTGTAGCATGATGTTCGTCTGCGAAAGAGAGGAACTTAGTAAAAAATAAGCGTGCGAGAAATCTATATTAAAATAAACAAAATATAGTTGGAGCAAGAATTGAGCCGTATTATCTCCGGGCGTAAACACGCGGAGCCCCTTGTATGGGGTTATGCGGCTATTAAGCATATGTACGTTTATGCCGGACTCATCGAGCCGTGTCCGGGATAGTAGGGCTGGATAGTGGGCAGCTGTCCAGGCGGCCGCACCTTTGCCCGTACTTTGGGGGTCAATTTATATTCCCCTGTAATGAAAAGATGCCTCGTGGGCCGGGCATTTTAAGTGTAAGGGATGCATAATGCGGTATTGCGTTAAAGCGGGCGAAAGCTTCACGTCCCAGTAGCGCTTGATAGCGACTTACGAATGGGGCGATGTGGAATGTTAGCTTTTCGCTTCGGAAGTTGTCAGGTGAGCCGAACATGACTTCTAACGAAAGGGAACCCATACTTTGGGTATCTGGACTCGGCGTGACTCCTTGAAAGGAAGTGTTGCCATGGAGGATTATAGCTGGGTTTACCCCTAGTTTGCAGATTGTGTCTTGATATAACAGGTTCAAGTCACTGCCGCCGTCCATAAGGACTTTTGTAAATTGGAGTCCGTTAATAATCGGATTCACGACCAAGGCAGTCCAGCCTGCATTCCGGGCTCCTCTGGAGTAATCCTGATGATCAAAGGTGATTGGTTGTAACAACCAATGGCGGTGCTCCTCTGGGGATGGCCGTACGGCGCGTGTCTTCGTAAGCGCCGTTCTGTTTTTCCCTTTTGTCATCTGAAGTGAATTTACTGTCTTGACTTCTTGTGGGAACTTCTTTTGTTCTCCGGTGTTCTGCTTGTGGGGTGCGTCGCCATCCTCGCTTGGTGTGTCGAGCCCCTTGTGTTCGGCGTTGAGTTTGCCGGACTGCTTGAAGACCCAACAATCTCTGTGGGTATGGTTTGCAGGTCTCCCAGGAGTACTGTGGATTTGACATATTTTGTCCAAGATTTTGTTGAGGTTGGATAGCTCGTCCCTGTCATCTTTGGGGGGCGGCTTTTTTTGATTTTGCCGAGAGCTTTAGAATCCGGCGTTTACTGCCGTGCTCATCGGGCTGTTGTCCTTGATCGGGCGCGGTTTCCCGTTCCCATCTCTGGGTTCGGATGTATTCGGGTCACTGGTGCTGCCTCTTGCCAACCAGCTATCCTCTCCTGCACAAAAGCGGGTCATGAGGCTTGTTAATGCGTCCATTGTTCTTGGCTTTTCTTGGCCGAGGTTTCTGGCGAGCCTTTCGTCTCGGACGCTATGTTTGAAAACTGCTAGGGCTTCAGCGTCCGGACAGTCGACTATCTGATTCTTTTTAGTAAGGAATCTGTTCTAGAGTTTCCGGGCTGACTCTCCGGGCTGCTGAGTTATATGACTCAGATCATCTGCATCCGGAGGTCAGACATAGGTCCCTTGAAAATTTGCCCGGAAAGCATCCTCGAGCGCTTCCCAACTCCCCATGGTGTTTTCGGGAAGGCCTTTAAGCCAATGCCGGGCTGGCCCTTTGAGCATAAGGGGTAAGTATTTTATGGCGTGGAGGTCATCTCCTCTGGCCATGTGTATGTGGAGGATATAATCCTCGATCCAGACTCTAGGGTTTGTTGTTTCCGTCGTATGCTTCTATGTTTACGGGCTTGAATCCCGCTGGAAATTCATGATCCAGCACCTCATCGGTAAAACATAGGGGAGGTGCGGCGCCCCTGTATTTAGGTGTGCCGCGATGTTCGGATATTTTTTGCATTGCATTGCTCACTGGAGCTTGCTTTCTTGGCCCATAGATGGATCTGGTTGGGCCAGTTTTTTGATGCGAATTCTTGGACGGATCACGCACTGTATTGAGTGTGGCGCCCTTTGTTGCTTGAGATCAATCGTGGGGTCGTCTATCCGACCTTGTGGCTTCCTTATTTTTTGACTGTGGGGGCTTTATGGCCTCTTCATCAAATTCCGGTAGTAGTTTCCGCTTCGGATAGCTCTTTGTGTGACGACTGTTGCCGTACTTGTGTGCGGTATTGAGTACTTTGCCCCATCTGATCCTGAGTGCATCTTCCGCTGTTTTGAGCCTCCGCTTCTGCTTTTTCAGGCTACGTGCAGTGGCAACGTGCCTTTGGTGGAGGTTCTGATGTTCCAGCAATTTGTCTGGCGTGTGGTCGTCCGGACTATTATCTTTCCCGGGGATAGGTTGTTCGGATTGTCCGCCCTGTTTGGACAGTTGCTTGAGTGCATGTTTGTCTTCCGTTGATTCACCCTGCTCTATGGCTGGGTCTTTGTCGAGGTGGGGCTTGGGCTTGCGCTTACGCCGCCACTTTGATTGTTTTTCGAGGGAGCGATCCCTAGTTGCGCCCTTTTGATCCTCGTTGTCATTTCTGTTAGGTGTGTCCACCATGTATACATCGTATGATGAGGTGGCTTTCCAGTGCCCTATAGGTGCTGGTTCTTGTTCGTCTCCTTTATCGGCGTCCATACCGTTGATGTCTTCAGAGTCGAAGTCGAGCATGTCGGTTAGATCGTCAACAGTGGCTACCAGGTGGGTGGTGGGTGGGTTTCGAATTTCTTCGTCGTCTGCATCCCAACCATGCTAACCGTAATCCGGCCAGGGCTCTCCTAACAAAGAGAGAGACTTTAGTGAATTCAGGATATCACCAAAGGGCGAGTGCTGAAAGACGTCCGTGGTGGTGAACTCCATGATCGGAGCCCAATCGGGTTCGATCGGAAGAGGTGCGGAATATACGGAGTCCGGAGCGGAGTCCGACACCTTGGAGTCACGGGCCCTGCAAAGGGCTAGGCTGGTATTCGGCTCTATCGCCATAGAGATTGCGGCTCCCGGGGTGGCGTCCAACCGTCCATCCCCGATTAGCGTAGTCGGCTCCGAGCTAATGGTCGGAGCGGGCACCTGAGCGACGCTCTGGGCATTGTCCGGCGGCAGAGCCAAATCATGCCCATCGTGACAGTGCGGCGTGCTCGGCCGTGGTTCGAGTCCGTCGAAGATCAAGTCCCCGTGGATGTCGGCCGTCTAGTTTAAACTTCCGAACCTGACCTGATGGCCAGGGGCCTAGCTTTCGATCTGCTCCAGATGGCCAAGCGAGTTGGCCCGCAGTGCGAAGCCGCCGAATATGAAGATCTGTTCGGGGAGAAAGGTCTCACCCTGGACCGCGTCGTGATTGATGATCGAAGAAGCCATCGGGCCTAAAGGTGACGACACAGAGGAACTCTCAATGAAAGCACCAATGTCAGTGCCAAAACCGGCGGATCTTGGGTAGGGGGTCCCGAACTGTGTGTCTAGGCAGATGGTAACAGGAGACAAGGGACACGATGTTTTTACCCAGGTTCGGGCCCTCTCGATGGAGGTAAAACCCTACTCCTGCTTGATTAATATTGATGATATGGGTAGTACAAGAGTGGATCTACCACGAGATCAGAGAGGCTAAACCCTAGAAGCTAGCCTAGTGTATGACTGTTGTTCGTCCTACGGACTAAAACTCTCCGGTTTATATAGACACCGGAGAAGGCTAGGGTTACACAGAGTCGGTTACAATGGGAGGAGATCTTCATATCGTATCGCCAAGCTTGCCTTCCACGCCAAGGAAAGTTCCATCCGGACACGTGACGGAGTCTTCAATCTTGTATCTTCATAGTCCGGGAGTCCGGCCAAAGGTCATAGTCCGGGAGTCCGGCCAAAGGTCATAGTCTGGCCATCCGGACACCCCCTAATCCAGGACTCCCTCACCAACCTTGCCTCTGGAGCCCACCAGCACCCTCGAGTCTCCTCCTCTCTTTAGCCATCCCATGGAATCTGCCGTGCGCCCACCACGACAGTTGGCGCCCACCGTGGGGCAGCTCAAGGAGCTGGCCGGGAGCATGCTTCAGACGGGGCCCTTCTCCTACTCCGACGAGTCTGTCGCTCTGGCGGATGACATCATCGACGCGCTCGTCGCCTCCTTCACCGCGAGGTGCATCTCCGACGCATTCGCGGTCGACGAGTACCCCAACGAGGTGCTCAGCTACTCCGACTCTCCGCTCTCCCTCAGCGGTGGATTCACTGCCGGGGCAATGGACGCCCGTGTGGAGGTCTTCGTCACCGGCGATGGCGCCTCTTCCTCGTCGAGCAAGGCAAGGAGGGTCACAGAAGCCGGGGCCGCTGCGGCACGGACCGAGCCGTCTGACCCGCTGCGTGTCGTGATGAAGAGCCTACGCATCCCCATCGGCACCGACGTCGACGCCACCAACGTCGCCGAAGCCCGAACCCAGCTTGAGGATAGGCGTCAGCAGATGCTGGACCAGTCCAAGACGCTGGCCGCCACCAGGCATCACCTGGAGGCCGCTCATATGGAGCACGACGCCGCCCACGGATTCACGCCCGCCGCGGTCGAGCCAAGCCGGGTCGCCGATACTCGTGCCCGGGGAGGAGCGATCGGCCGAGCCTTCGGCGCCGTCCGGACCGTCTACGAGACCCCAGTCAAGAACATGCACGCTGCGGAGGCAGCCGTAGTCGGCCTCGACCAACTTACGGTCGAGGAGCTCAAGGAACGCATCGGGTGGATGTGCGAGCTCCTCCACGCCACCAACACCCAGCAGGATCGCCTCAACCAGCTCGCCAAGCCGGCGGGGTCCGGCTCCGCCCGCCTTGGCGGACCCGGTGAACTCCTCCACACGGCTTCTTCACCGCCCGGCGAGGCGCACTCCGGCCAAGCCCGGACCCGACGCAACCCGGCCGCCAATGTCGCCGATGCTCTGGGCAACGAGCTTGCCCGGGAGACCCAGCACGGACCCGGCCAGCATGGCCAGCGTCCGGCTCCAACCGACCCCGCCCCTTGGGGCCTGGCCGCCAGTCAACTCGGCTCGCGCGCCATCGACGACGCCGACGCGGACCACCGCCTCGATCAACTCACTCGCTCTCTGGAGGTGGAGGAGAGCGGCGCTATCGGGCCGGCGTGCTTCGGCCCACGAATCCGGGAGGAGCCCTTTCCCAAGGGGTTTGTGCTCCCCCGCGACACCCCCAGGTACAATGGGACCGTAAAGCCAGAAGACTGGCTCACCGACTACACCACGGCCATTGGCATCACCGGTGCCAATCGTCGTCTCGCCGTGCGCTACGCACCACTCATGCTCCACGGGTCGGCCCACACATGGTTGAACAGCCTGTCGATGGGCAGCATCAACGCGTGGGTCGACTTCGAGGAAGCCTTTGTCCGCAACTTCACGGGGACATACAAGCGACCCGGTCGCCCCAGCCAGCTCGCCATGTGCGTGCAGGGGCCGACAGAGACCGGCCGCGAGTATCTCGCACGCTGGACCGAGCTCCGGAACAGCTGTGTGGGCGTCCATGAAGTCCAGGCGATCCAGTACTTCGTCAGCACGTGCCGAGACGGCATCCTCCTCAAGCACAAGCTCCTATGCTCCAAGCCGGCCACCATGGCCGCGCTCATGGTGACGGTGGACAAGTACGCCAACGCCAACTCAGCCATGAAGATCAAGGTGGCACTGGATGAAGCCGGCAAGGAGAAGCCGGTTCCTTCCCTGAAGCCGGCCGGCGAAAACAGCCGGTAGCAGCATCACCAGAACAACAAGCGCAAGGCCGACCCGCCGGCTCAGCATCATGACAACTGGCTCGTCGCGGTGGCCGAGCCCGCGGCTGACCCAGCGGCAAAGCGCCGGCAAACCGGCAAGATGGCATGGCAACCCACCATGAGTTTTGAATAGATGCTCGATACCCCCCTGCAAGCACCACAGCGGCACAAGACCCTCCATGCACACGCTTTGATAGTGCGCCATCACCAAGCGCATCATGAGGGGAGACATTCTGCCTCCTCCGGCTTTGGCTCCAGCTCCAGGCGTAGGACAACCGCCTCCGCCTCCACCGCTGCCTCCCGCCGGCGGAGCGATGCGGAACAACGCCTACCCCGACCAGAACGCGGCCTACGTCGTCTTCACCAGCCTCGACGAAGACAAGCGCAGCGAGTGCCTCCTTCGGCAGGAGGTGAACACCATCGTCCCAGCCAAGCCGGAGTCCATGCACTGGTCGGACCGCCCGATCACCTGGACCCGGGAGGATCACCCGACAGTCATGCCGAGTCCGAGTGGATACACCCTCGTCCTCAACTCCACCATCATCACGCGGCGTACATGCAAGTTATCCCGAGTCCTCATCGACGGCGGCAGCAGCATCAACATCCTCTACCGCGACAAGATGACCAAGCTCAGCCCCAAGGCCGAGGACCTGGAGCCAACCCGGACAGTCTTCCACGACATCGTACCCGGCCTCTCCTGCTCGCCCATTGGCCAGGTCCGGCTCGATGTCCTGTTTGGCGACAGCAACCACTTCCGACGCGAACCAGTCTGGTTCGAGGTGGTGGACCTGTCCAGCGCATATCATGCATTGCTGGGCCGGCCCGCGCTCGCCAAGTTCATGGCGGTTCCCCACTATGCGTACCTAAAGATGAAGATGCCGGGTCCCAAGGGCCTCATTACCGTCACCGGCGACTACCGCAAGTCCAGTGCGCCCGAGACGGCGCCAAGTTGGCCGAGTCCCTGGTCATTGCCGAGGAGCGGCGCCAGCTCGACCGGATCATCGCCCTGGCCGGCGAGGCCTCCACTGCGTCGATCCTGACCCTGGACCCGGACGACGAGGCCGCCTTCAAGCCCTCCAAGGAGACCAAGAAGGTGAAGCTCAACCCGGAAGACCCCAGCTGCAGCAAGTGCGTTGTCGTAGGCGCCCGCCTCGAGAGCAAATAGGAAGCCGAGCTCGTCGACTTCCTCCGTGAGAATCGGGATATTTTTGCGTGGACCCCTAAGGACATGCTGGGTATCCCGAGGAAGTACGCCGTGCACAAATTTCACGTCCGCAAGGACGCCAAGCCTGTCCGTTAACCCCTCCGTCGATTTTTCAAGAGAAGAGAAGAACCATTGGTGAAGAGGTCGCCAAGCTTTTGGTGGCCGGCTTCATAATGGAAGTGTTTCACCCCGAGTGGCTGGCCAACCCAGTCCTCATCCTGAAGAAGAACAAGACCTGGCACATGTGTATCGACTACACCAGCCTCAATAAGGCCTATCCCAAGGACCCGTTCACTCTCCCGCAGATCGACCAAGTCATCGACTCGACCGCCGGGTGCGAGCTCCTATCCTTCTTGGACGCTTACTCCGGCTATCACCAGATCAAGCTGGACCCGGGCGATGCCCTGAAGACGTCCTTCATCACGCCCTTTGGGGCGTATTGCTACATCACCATGTCATTCGGCTTGAAGAACATCGGCGCCACCTTCCAACGTTGCATGCAAAAACGCCTGGTGCCGCAACTCGGCCGCAACATCCACGTGTACGTGGACGACATTGTGGTGAAGACCAAGCAGCACCTCATGCTCCTCGATGATTTGAAGGAAACATTCGCCAACCTCCGCGAATACAAGATCAAGCTCAACCCGGAAAAGTGCGTCTTCAGCGTCCCGGCCGGAAAGCTACTCGGCTTCCTCGTCTCGGAACGCGGCATTGAGGCGAACCCAGAGAAGATCAAGGCCATCGAGCGCATGCGCAAGCCAGCTCGGCTGCGCGACGTACAGAAGTTCACCGGGTGCCTGGCCTCGGTCAGCCGGTTCCTAAGCCAGCTGGGCGAGAGGGCGCTACCCATGTACCAGCTGATGAAGAAGACAAGCCTGTTCGAGTGGAATGGCAAGGTAGACGAGGCCTTCCAAGGCCTCAAGCGAATGCTCTCCACCACACCAGTCCTGGCCGCGCCGACCGACAAGGAGCCGATGTTGCTCTACATAGTCGTGACCTTGCGAGCGGTCAGCACGGTGCTGGTGGTCAAGCGACCGGAGGAGGGCAGGATCCAGGCCGTCCAGCATCCAGTCTACTACCTGAGTGAGGTGCTCTCCATCTCCAAGCAGAACTACCCACACTACCAGAAGATATGTTACGGCGTGTACCTCACCGCCAAGAAGCTGAAGCAGTACTTTCAAGAGCACGTCATCACCGTCGTCAGCACGACGCCCATCGAAGAAATCAATGGGTGCCGGGACGCCTCTGGCCGGGTCGCCAAGTGGGCGATCCAGCTAGCCGGCCACACCATCCTCTACGAGCCCCGCACCACGATCAAGTCTCAGGCCCTGGTCGATTTCCTCGTCGACTGGACTGAGACCCAGTACTTGCCGCCGCCTCCCGACTCGAGCATTGGCGCATGCATTTCGACGGGTCCAAGATGCGACTCGACTTAGGGGCCGGCATCGTACTGTCATTTCTGAAGGGCGACCGGCTCTGCTATGCGCTCCAGATCCACTTCACCGCCTCCAACAACGTCGCCGAATATGAAGCCCTTGTGCACGGCCTCCGGCTTGCCAAGGAACTCGGCATCCGGTGCATCCTATGCTACGGCGACTCGAACCTGGTGGTGCAGCAGTGCTCCAGCGAGTGGGACGCTCGTGACTCCAACATGGCAAGCTACCGCTTCCTCGTCCAGAAGTTATCCGGATCCTTTGAGGGCTGCGAGTTCCTCCATGTCCCACGCGCGGAGAATGAGGCAGCCGACACGCTCGCCAAGATCGCTTCCTCACGTCAAGCCATCACGTCCGGCGTCTCCCTCAAGCACCTGCGCAAGCCATACGTCAAGCCATCGCCAGACTCCGAGTCTATCCACATTCCAGAAGACCCGGGGGCTGCTCAACCCAGCTCGGGGGCTGCTCAGCTCAACCCGGCCACCATCACCCCGGACCCGGCTGTCGTCGTCCCCAACCCGGGGGCTGCTCAACCTGGCCCAGGGGCCGCCGACTCGGAACCCGTCTAGGTGGCCATCTTCACCGTGGTCGCGGCCCCATCTTGGACCCTGCCGATATCAGAATTTCTGGAGAACGGGGTTCTCCCCATGGACGAGACCGAAGCTCGGCAAGTTCAGTGCCAGACGTCCACCTACAGCATCATCAACAACGAGCTCATCAAGCGCAGCTCTACCGGTGTGTTCCAGCGCTGCGTCGAGTAGGATCGCGGCATCAACGTCCTCCTCGATATTCACCAGGGCGAGTGCGGGCACCACGCCGCATCACGATCCCTGGTGGCCAAGGCGTTCTGCCACGGCTTCTACTGGCCCACGTCCCTCGAAGACGTCGAGTCACTCGTCCTCAAGTGCGAGGGGTGCCAACGCTTCAGCAAACGCATCCACCAGCCGGCGTCAGCACTCCGCACCATACCGATCGCCTGGCCCTTTGCGGTCTGGGGACTCGACATGGTGGGACCCTTCAAAACCGCTTGAGGCGGCATGACGCACTTGCTGGTGGCAGTCGACAAATTCACCAAGTGGATCGAGGCAAGACCAATCAAGAAACTAGACGGGCCAAAAGCCGTCCGGTTCATCAAGGACATAGCGGTGCGCTACGGCATGCCGAACAGCATCATCACCGACAACGGCACCAACTTCGCCAAGGGCGTGCTCGAGCAATACTGCTCCGTCTCCGGCATCTGCCTCGACCTGGCCTCCGTGGCACATCCGCAGTCCAACGGGCAGGTCGAGTGGGCCAACGGACTCATCCTGTCCGGCATCAAGCCGCGACTCGTCGAGCCACTGATCCGCTCACCCGGCAGTTGGCTTGACGAGTTGCCAACAGTTCTCTGGAGTCTATGCACCACGCCGAATGGGTTGACCGGGTTCACCCCGTTCTTCCTCGTTTATGGAGCCGAAGCCGTCATCCCGACCGACGTCGAGTTCGACTCACTGCGCGTTGCGATGTACACCGAAGCCGAAGCCAGAGAGGCATGCGAAGACGGCGTTGACCTGCCCGTTCAGCTATCTACCAGCAAGGCCTGAGGCATTACCACAACAAGAAGATCAAGCCCATCGCATTCCGTGAGGGCGACCTCGTCCTCCGACTCGTCCAAGAGCAGGCAGGCCAGCACAAGTTGTCCTCCCCATGGGAGGACCCATTCATCATGAGCAGGGCCTTGCGCGATCACAATGCCTACTACCTCATCGACACGCGCAAGTCAAAGAAGCGCAAGAAGGAGACGGCCGGCGAAAAAACGACCCGGCCGTGGAACGCGAAGCTCCTCCACCCGTTTTACAATTAGCCGCATGAGTGTATGTATCGTCGCCTTTTGTAAACGCATGAAACTATGGGGTCCCCGAACGAGACTCGGGGGCTACCTTTTGCCGACCAATTTATTGTGTCCCTATTTTTCTGCATCACTTTACCACTGAACCCGGCCATCGGCTCGACTCGCTCGACCCGGGGGCTCGGGGGTAAGCCGGCTCAGTCGCCACCCCGCCGCCTTACTTGGTGATTCCTGATAAAGTTGGGATGCCACGGCCCCCCACTTCGCCCTAAAACCACAGATCCAGCTTTGGCTGTCGGCGGGCAAGCACAACGGGCCAAAGCTCCTCTATGATTCATACACTAAGTCAAAGGCCGCCGGGTCGATCAACCCGGCCCGTCACTCATCAATTAAGTTAGCCGCACGATAGGCTGCTCACCAACCGGCCAAGCCGGATTGCCGCCAGCCGGCCCAGTGGGTGTTTCACTCGCGCTCAACGCTTCTAAGGACCCAAGTACTGCGTGCCCCTCTCGAAGAATCGAACTCCTTGTCATGGACCGGAGCCTCGGCCGTCCGGCCCGCGGGGAGGGGGAGGTTTGAGAGAGGAAAAGCGTATGAAATCGGTTCGAAAAAGCGGAAGGCAAAGAGCAAAAAAGAAGCACTCACGACATTTACACACAAATGTTTAAAGTAAAGGCCCACGGCCTGAGTTCAGTACACCCTAAAACCCCCAATGGGTGGGTGGACCTGCTACTTATCAATTTTTTACAAGAAGTGTCTCAGGCATCCCCAGCGCCGCGTCGCGACGTCGACCGCTCTCCCCTGTCGGCCTCGAGGTCCAGCGAGGCACCAGTGTCCTCCTCGGCATCCGCGTCACCGTAGATGCCCGTCTCCTCCGAGCTCCCCTCTGGATCCTGAAGAAGCAAGCCGTAGTCATCGCCATCCACGACCCCGCCGTCTTCCGTCCGCTCCGGATGGAACTCGTCATGGAAGGCGAACTCGGCGATGTAGCTGGCCCAGGAGGCAATCCGGCCGGCTTGCTCCTGCAGCAACTGCTCCGAGCCGGCGTGCTGGCCCATCAGTGCGTCCAGTTGAAGATCCGGATGCCAAGACAGCGCGATCCGGAGCGCCATCTCAGCACCGACACGAGCGGCGGAAACATGCCACTCGCCAAGGCGGTTCGGGCCCGCCTCCAACCAACGCGCCAGGCGCGAGAAGCTGCATGGATGGATGGAGTCCGACCACAGGGCCGTCGTCATCGCGGTGCCAGCCCGGGACAGCCGCCCCATCTGCGTCCCCAGGACCCGCAGGCGGGCCTCAGTAGCGGCGATGATCTTCAGGATGGTCCAGGCCGTCAGCGGATCCGTCCCAGACCCAGCAACGTCGGTCGGGTCGCGCTGATAGCCGACGGTTTCCTCCGCCAGCCGCTGCGTCTTCGGGAAGGCCCCTGTCGCAAAAGAAGAAGCAAGTTAGAAGAACAACAAGGAAGAAAGGCCGGGTCCCGACCCGCCAAACTACAAGAAGCAGCACTTACTGGAGAAGGATTCTTCCAGGTGCTGCGCCTCAAGCAACGTACCACGCCGCTCCCGCTCCATGGCGTGGTCGCGCTCCCCGAGCGCCTTCTCCAGATTGGCCGCCTTAGCAAGGGTCGCCTTCAGCTCAGTGTCCTTGTCTTCGGCCGCCTTCTCGGCCGCCTCGCGGCAGCGGGCCTCGTCCTGACGAGCCCCTTCAGCCGCGGTGGCCTCCTCCCGCAGGCGATCCACCTCGGCCTGGAGCCGGCCCTTGTTGTCGGCCAGCTGGCTGCGCTGCTGGTCTGCCTCGACTAGGGCCTGCTGCGTCTCCACAACCTTGGCGGCTTCCATCTTAAGAAGCTCCACCTCGGCTAGCTACTCATGCAGCCGGTTGGCCTCATCAAGAGACCGTCGGGCCGCGGCTGCCTTCGCCCTCGCCTACGCCGCCTCGATGCCAAGACGGCCAGTGTTGGCAACGAACCGGTCATAGTGATGACCGGACCGGAGCAGACGAGTCCGCCAAGACAGCACCTTGGCCGCAGAGAAGAAGGATTCAGCAGAATAAAAAAGACAAGACTTAAGATTTGGCCCAACTGTAAAACAGTTGGCCCGAATCTCGGGGGCTACACCCAGTGGGTGCGCTAGCACGCCCCCACTAGAAAGAGCACAAGAGTACCTGCGGCGACGCGAAGCTCCTCCTCCTTGGCAGCAAGTTGCTCCTTGAGCTCCAGATGCTTTCCCAAGAGCCGGTTGAAGGCGGCAACCCAGAAGGCGTCAAGATGCTGAAAAAAGACAGAAGTCAGAATAGGCCAGCGCTCTTAAGATTCGACCAACTACTACGTAGTTGGCCCGAACCTCGGAGGCTACACCCAATGGGTGCGTTGGCGCGCCCCCACAAAGAAGAAATCGCAAGGAAACAAAAGAAAGAAGACTTAACAGAACGGCGCGCTCCAGGTCGCACGTCCGCTCCACCTCGGCCTGGGCAAAGGCCTCAAGCCGCTCCGTCCGACCTCGCAGGCGGCGGCTGACAGCGTCCAGCGCCGCCTCCTCCTGGGTCTGAGGCCCAAAGACGGCCGTGCCCCCGCTCTGCGTGGGCTGCGGCACGGCAGCTCGGTGCCCTCCCTGGCGGGGCACCAAGGCGTGCCCCTCGCTGGCCGCTTGCGACGCGGCCATCACCTCCTCAAACGCCCCTCCCGGCGTCTTCGGCAACCCGGACGCCGGGATGCCCTGCGTCACCACCTCAGGCACCGCCGCCCGCGGTGCCTCCTCCATAGCCGGCGGCACCTCCGGCGCCGCCGCCCGCAGCGCCTCCTCCAAGACGACGACACCCCCGCCACCATCGGCCCCCGCGTGCTCGACCACATTGGCTCATGGCGGGGTGTCACCCCCCACCTCCATGACCTCCCGGTCGAGGATCACCACCTCAGCCCAGCCTCCACGGCCGCGCTCCCTCACTGACGACGGCTCAAAGACCGTCGCCGCCACCACCGTGCCATCCGGCATCTCGCGCCAGGCCGGCTCTGCATCGGCTCACGCCCATGCTGCCGCCACGTCGGTCCAAGCCTGGACCGACGCCGCCTCCAGCTCTGCCTCGGCCCGGTTCCTGTCCCGCCAGGCCAAGGCTTCAACGTCGTTCGGGTCTAGGCCAAGGTCCGAGTCGCCCTGTCCCTCCTGCTCGGCCAGACCGGCGAGGTCGGACCGGCTCCTGCGGAACGCGGCCCCCTCGGCGGCCGTGGCCTCCGTCGCCGCCCTCGCCAGCGCGATTCGCGACCTGAAGAAGAAGGCAGAATAAGCAAAAAAGAGACAAGACTGGCTCAAGAAGTCCAGGCGCAAGCAGGAAATGAAGCTTACCCCGTCAAGACCGGGACCGGGGTCGGCTTCCCGCGCTTCTTCTTGGCCGGCCTCCCAGGCTCGGCCGGGCCCGCCATGCGCTTCAGGGCCCGGGGTCGTGGCGCGATGCTGTCTTTTCCTTGTGGGCGGCTCGGCGCCGCCCCATGCGAGGACCCGTCACCGCCCGCCTTGCCGCCTCCCCCGCCCAACGCCGCTACACCAACAACTGGTGTCAGCATCGCCTACACCGCGACATGATCAACAATTCAAGACAAATGAAGAAGGAAAGACTCAAAACCTACCCATGTGAAGCCCAGCGCCGGTGTCAGACTCGGCCACCTCCTCGCCGCCGTGAGCCGCGGGCTCCTCTGGTGCCACCGGCGCCAACTGCGATGGAGCCCGGGCGTAAGGATGCCTGCTCGCATTTAGAAGTATCTCCCGCGTCGCGTCGGGACAAATAAGAAGATGCGCGGCAGCAAAGTAAGAAGACCAGACTCTCACCTGCGGCGCCGGGTTCGACTGGCTGTACGACGCCTTGCCGAATCGCCAGTCCTCTCCAAGGTTGGCCTTGGAGATGTCGTTCACGCCGCGCGACCTGCTCCGCTTACAGCGGCGTCGACCCCATGTTGGGGTCCTGAAGTCCGATCATTTCGCCAATGAGGCAGGAGCGCCTCTAAAGCGGAAGGACCCGGCGGGTGATGAACGCGGCAAGGAGGTCGGTGCCGATGAGCCCCTCCTGCGTCCTCATCACCGTCACCCGCTAGCAGAGATTGACGATTTCCTGCGATGGGCGCCGGAGCGAGTAGCCCCAGTTCGTTTTCGCCCGCGGCGGCGCAATGGCGAAGAGCGGGAGGTTGATGTGGTCCGCACCGAGGTTGCGGACGTAGAAGAAGGAGTTCTGCCACTTCTTGGCAGAATCCTCAAGCGGGATCTTGGGTAAATCCACCCCCAACCGCTTGGAGATGACGGCGGCGCCGCAGTCGGCGAATTCCCCGGCCGACGGGCCCTGCTGCTTCAAGGAGAACAAGCGCGCCCAAAGGTCGATCGTCGGCTCGACCCCCAGGTATCCCTCGCACAGGGTCACGAAGCCGGAGAGCTGGACGATGGCGCCGGCGCCAAGATGATGTGGTTGGAGCCCGAAGAACTCCAAGAACGCGCGGAAGAAGGTGCTCGCCGGCAGCCCGAAACCACGCTCGAAATGCGTGAGGAAGACGACGCGCTCCTGCCCCTCGGGCCGGGGCCTCTACTCGCTGCGGAGACCGAAGATAGGTGATGTCGTCGGTAGTGACAGTCGAGCCCATCCAGGAGCCCGACGGCAGCGACATCGCCGGAAGAAGAAGAGAGAGGATGGACGACAGAGGAAGCTCTGCTCGGGGCTGCGGGCGCAGATGTGCGTCGGTGGCAAAGAGCAGAGCAGGAGCAGGAGGACAGGAGGGCGCGAGCAAGAATGATGTCCGCCGCCCCCTTGCCCCCTCAACTTATAACCCCCGGTTCAAACGTGGGGGAGTGGGCTCGTCTGCACACGCCCGTTCCACTACCCCGCAATAAGTGCATGCGTACACGCGCACTAACTGCTCAGGGAAGTGCAATCGGCCCCCAGACGCCGCAGTAAATCTGCGTGCATGGACCAAGGGCGCGCGGCGGCGGGCCCCGACCCGTCACCCAGTCCCGTCACGCTCGTGGCCTGTCAGGCCCCTCCGACTTTCGGGCGCCATGTGGCACCTGCGTGAAGCCCAAGGGATCGCCTCGAGATTCGACGGACTCCTCGGTTCCCGCCACGACCGGGATGCCGTGATCCGGTTTCCGAGAAAACCGGCACAAAGTGGGTGTTGCCGGACCCAGCGCTCGCAGAATCCACCTTGCTCAAGGGGGAAGCTGCGAAGGCCCACTCATCTGAAGACGGCGGACCTTCACAGCTTCGGGGACTACTGTCGGGGGGATGAACCTCGGGCAGGCAACGGAACCCGGATCCTTTTCAAAATTGCGGGGGCCGTATTGCCCCGCAAACCAGCGCACGCCTGGTCGGGTCGCTCGACCCGGCAGGGCCCGCAACCTGGCCAAACTTTCTGACCCAGCAAGGTACATCGACCCAGCCGCAGCAACTGCCGCAAGGCAACTCAACCCGGCGCAGCGTGGCTTCCCCATCAAGCCAACCCACCTGTGCCGTCCACGGCAACCCAGCCACGGGTCAGCTCCCATCCCATCCAGGCCGTATGATGGGACGAGACTTCAGTCACCGATGACCAAGACAACAGTGTTCCCACCCATGCCTGTGGTCAGCCGAAGCGTGGCAACAGTGCCCCTTACCTACCCGCTGACCAGGGCTGGCGTGGCAACAGTGCTCCCGCCCTCACCGCCGACGATAGCAAGCGGCAGCCTGACGGAGAGCACTGTACACGACTCGACTCGGCCACGCCCTGGCAATCGACAAGACGGCGCACAGTCCCCCTAGGCAGGCAGGGCCTGCACCTAGGGGAACCCGCGAACCACAAGCCCACAAGCGGGACACAGCCTGGTACCCTGGACACTGACAATACGGACCCCATATTACCATTGTAACCCTGGGTGGGTTGATCTATAAAACACCCCAGGAACCCAGGCACACGGGAGGCATATGTGAGATATATAGGAGACATATGTATGCAACACAAGAGAAACACAAGCCAGCATAGGACTAGCCACCCAACGGCAACACTGGGGAGAAGGAGCAGCCCAAGCCTTGGCCAGCTTCCTTCCTCCTCCATACAGCTCCAGGAGCAACATTGTACTATCGATCATCCAACTAAACTCGTCAGGACTAGGGGTATTATCTCTCTGGAGAGCCCCGAACCTAGGTATGTCCGGCGTCCCGCGCCCGCGCATGCCAACCTCGCCTCTGGAGCCCACCAGCGCCCTCAAGCCTCCTCCTCTCTTTAGCCATCCCTTGGCATCTGCCGTGCGCCCACCACAACAAACATATTACAGTATCTCAATGTTACTTTGACCTTTATGTTTTTGTTACTTATTATGTCACTAGGATTTACAATGACTTTAGGATTTATAAAAACTGTAATGCTAGAAAAATGTGTTTTAATGACGGTATCTATAGCCAGTACCAACTTAATAATTTTCAACATATCTATGTTCATAGTTTGTAGTGTATAGTGCAGCACGGATTCTAAAGCTAGCATTAAAAAAACATCATCAAGGGGAGCACTAATTTGCTGGCTATGCCACATCTTTTTCTCACATATATATAGTCGATTCAGGGCTATTATTCTATTAACCTGCCCACGATCAGTGGCGGATCCCAGAAATTGTCTTGCACCAGGGCTGACTCAGTTAAATTAGTGTTAATCTTTTGTGATTTTATAAGAGGTAATATCACCGGTGGTCATACAACTTGTGTTGAATGTGCAGTTTAGTGCTAGAACTATCAAAATACGTTTTTCTGGTCATACAACTTGCATTTAGGTGCACATACGGTCATTCCCTCCGTATCCGTCGCTGGCGTGGCATGCCACGTATGCACAGGGCCACTGTCAGTGAGCGAAAAACGTCCTGAAGCAACGTGCGTGTGGTAAACTTGCACGGACGCCCCCAACTTGTTACTATGTGCGCAAAAAAACCCAAAATCGTTGGCCTATCAGTTTGATTCCCTGTCGCTTCATCTCTCAATCATACAGAGGCGGAGGCGGAGGAGCCGACACGTCACGGCGGCCGTCAGACGGGGAGATGAGCGAACCGCGCCGTCGACGTCCGGGCGAAGCAGCGCCGCCGTATGGTACGCCTGCCCCCTCGCTGGTCTCCGCCATCTTGGTTTTTCCTCTGCTCGTCGCCATCTTCTTTTGTGCTGCCGTCTTTCGTTGTGCCAAGTTAGGTTGTTGTCTGCCCCCTTAGGGTTCTTGACAGATGTTCGATCGCGCTAGGGTTCAGCTCCCCTGTAGCCATTAGATTTCGAAGGTGAAACTCCCTTGTTTGCAAATCAACCTAGGGTTTAGGAAGGGGTTATGAAAGGAAGCAGTTTTTTGTGTGTAAAAGTATGATAAATTCGTTGTTTTCGCTATGGTTTATGATATGATCCTGTTTGGTTGGATTATGTAGCTGAAATTGTGTGATGTTGCCGAGATGCAAATAATGCTGTTTGTACTCTGAATTTCTGAAAAAAATGTAATAAACTGATTTTTTTTGACACTAAAGGTGTGTACTCTGAATTTGGCACTTAAATTGCTATGTCAAGTATCTGTGTTGTACTTGTAAGGAGCATTAGGTGAATATGTTAACTGAATGTCAAGTATGTGTGTTGTACTTGTAAGGAGAATTAGGTGAATATGTTAACTGAATGTTAAGTATGTGTGATGTACTTGTAAGGACAATTAGGTGAATATGTTAACTGAATGTCAATTCCTTCTGTACTTTTGTTGTACTGATTTAGTTGCTAACAAAAATTTTTGTTCATTACTTTTGTTGTACCCCGCTTACTGAATATGCATTATTTTAACAATGCAGGTGATTTTGACGGTTTCTTTACTGTTGAGATTCAGCACAAGGTTTTTTTTGTGGGAGTGAGAGCAACAAGACTTACATGGATTATGAGGTCGACTGGTTTGACATGTGTGAGAGTGACACATGGTCAATGCTATGGATCAATGACTTTCTTTCACAACTAGGCTGTGACATGGATCAATGACTGGTTTAACATGTGATGATGACCTGTTTGAGAAAAATGTTGACAAAGATGTAGATGATCACAGAGAAAAGAATGAATTTGCTGACTATGAAGCGGAACTTCCAGAAGATGCATTGGAGGACAGTCATTTGAATATGTCAACAGCAGAGAAAAGAATGAATTTTTTTGATCCTTTTTGCAAGTGTGATATTTTACTAAATAACATGTCTGAAGTGTTCAACAGGTTAGTTTCACTTCTTGCAAGTATGATATATTGCTTCATTTCTGTTACATGCGCTTCCATTGATTGTGTTGACACATTATGTGCAAATCTGCAGCTATATCTTGGATGGTAGAGACTTGCCAATTAAATCAATGTTGGATTACATCTTCTGGAAGATAAATAATAGGATTGTTGGTAAGCAAAGGGAGGCAGCAAAGTGGACAGGCAGGCTTTGCCCCAAGATACAGAAGAAGCTGGACAAGTATGTGGAGTGGGCAAAAAAACTGCAGGGTGAGGGAGTATGGAAGAGGTGTATTCCAGGTTATTTCATGGAACAACACTTACATAGTTGAACTGAACATGAACAGTTGTAACTGCAAAAGGTGGGAACTGTCTGGCATACCTTGTCATCATGCAATTGCTTGTTTTAGGCATGAGAGAATTGAGCCAGAGAGCATGGTTCATTCATGCTACACTGTTGAGGAGTACAAGAAGTGTTATGGCTTTAACATGATGCTAATGAGAGATCCAAAGCAATGGGAAAAGATGCATGGCATTCCAGTTTATCCACCCATCTACACCAAAGTAATGGGCAGGCCAAAGAAAAGTAGGAAAAAGATGCAGAGGAGAAGAAGGATAAGAAAGGAGTGAGGAAGTTGACCAAGCATGGTGTCACTATGCATTGCTTTGTTTGTGGGGCTGCTGATCATAACAAGAAAGGCCACTACAAACATGCCAATCAACAACCTACTAAGGAAGCACCTGAGGAATCAGAAGAAGAAGATGATCCTAGCATAATTGCTGTAAACTACTACTTTTGTTAACTGCTACTTTTGTTAACTACTTTTTCTCATGCATGCACTACATTAATAAATTGCTTGTACTTTTGTAGAACATTATGCCACACAGAGTGTACCCACAGCTTGATCCAACACAAATTCCAGACTCCATGGTCTACAAGATGCAGCAAAATGTGCAATATTAACAACACCCTCTATTTGTCTTATTTTTGTAACTCTATTTTCACTTTCTGACATTATATGTTTACTGTATCAATTTCTTGACCAGGAAAAATTTGCATACCCAACTCCTATGGACTATGGTCCCTTGCCTGAGTCTAGTTTCATTGCAAATGCTAGAGACACAATCCCTGTAGGCAGGATGACAACAGCAATGACAAGTGGCAGGGTGAGGAGTGTAGCTACTGCAGCAAGCAATGTAACAAGAGGAGGCTCGGCTCAAAGGGGAGGCAATGTACCAAGAAGAGGAAGAGGGGCAAGAGGAAGCATTGGTGGAAGGAGAGGAGGTAATGTAACAAGAGGAGGCGGTGTTCAAAGGGGAGGGAATGTTTCAACAGCTACAACAGGAGGCAATGTTGCATCTGGAAGCAATCCTCCCAGAGGAGCAAGGGCTGCTGCTCCAGGATTCTACAACTTGCTTTTTGGAGCTGATGGAGCTGTCAACCAAGAACCACCTCTCTTCATGCAGGCTGAAGAGGAGGTAATTGTGAGCCAAAATGCACCACAAGATGCTCTGTTTCGTGAAGGCTGGTCCGCAGACCTGCATGATTTCCTTTCGTTGTAGTTTTCATGGCCATGTGATCAAGTTCATGAATGAACTTTTGTTAGGCATGAATGATCAAGTTCATCAATGAACTGCTCCTTTTGATGGGGTTCATCCATGTGTGCACAATCTTCATGACAGTTTCAGAATTTTGTCTTATTTTCATGGTTCAGTTCTGTACAAAGTTGTGCAAAATTCAGTTGAAAACTGTAGCAAAATTCAGTTGAAACATGTGCCAAAATTTCAGTACTGAACTGTGCCAAAATACTGTCCAAAAATTCAGTAAACGTTCTGCCAAAAATCAAGACAAGTGAACTCTAGTTTCGACCAACATATATTCCTGTTAATTTTGGATTTTGTTCTGTTCATATCTTTTGATGGTCCATGTGTGTACAATCTTCATGATAGTTTCAGATTTTTCTCTTATTTTCATGGTTCAATTCTGTACAAAGTTGTGCCAAAATTCAGTTGAAAACTGTAGCAAAATTCAGTTGAAACCTGTGCCAAAATACTATCCACAAATTCAGTAAACGTTCTGGCAAAATTCAGTACATGTACAGAACATCCAAAAAAAGAGTGGCCTGGGATTCGAACCCAGAACCTGCAAATATTAGTCAACACCGTATCGCCAGTTGGGTACTCAGCGGATTCTGGTTAGGTATCTACAACCACCTCTTTTCTATAGTAATCTCTGTTATCTCTCTCCTCAACTCCGATGCCCGTACGCGTGACAGACAGACGAACCACGCGGCGGCGAGACCAGCGACCAAGTCCATCAAGCTCACGACGTCTGAGCTCTCGCAGAATCGTCGTGAGATTGAAGAGGAGGACGCGCAGGAGCAGGCGGCATTCGACGCCGCGTAGGCCGCCCAAAACGCCAACGAAGCCGCGTAGGCATTTGCGCACATAGTAACAAGTTGGGGGGCGTCCGTGCAAGTTTACCACGTGCACGTTGCTTCAAGACGTTTTTCACTCACTGACAGTGGCCCCGTGCATATGTGGCATGCCACGCCAGCGGCGGATACGGAGGGAATGACCGTATGTGCAACTAAATGCAAGTTGTATGACCAGAAAAACGTATTTTGATAGTTCTAGCACTAAACTGCACATTCAATACAAGTTATATGACCACCAGTGATATTACCTCATTTTATAACGTTCTACACATTTTATTAGTAGCTCGAGTGATGTTTTCTTGTCCAAGACCAAGTCTGCAGCAAGGGCAGCCCGGGCTGTAGATCCGCTACTGCCCATGATATTCTCCTAATTAATGCAGTCAATGGCTCATATGATATGTCCATTATTGTTGTTAACTGCAAGCTGAAATCCAACTAGCACTAATAGCAATGAACTTAGATACTAGCTGAACTTGGACACACTTGATTAATCGTGGCTCTTATTGTAGACATAATTTGGCAATCTCCTTAGGTTGTCTTCTTGAATTTTGGTGCATGGGGCAATGCGAATAACTGTTTGCTGATATGTATTATGTTCAGTTTTACTATCATTGCATGATACAAATCTGAGAGCATCTCCAACAGGCGCGCCCGCACGGTAAAACTGAATTTTAGCGCGCGCCGCCCGGTTTCACGCGCTCCAGCGGTGGTGGGAAATTACCGCGCACGGGAAGCGTTAGCGCGCGCGGGAGAAAGCGGCAGCTCGCGCGGTAGATTTGGCGCGCCGCTTCGCGCGCGCCTATAAAATCCGTTGCTCGCCACGCGCTCAGCACACTGCCATGCGCCCTCCTCCTCGCTACCTCGCCGCTTCGCTGCTTTTCCATGCCAGCATCGCGCAACCATGCCGTCGCGCCGCCGGGGTTCTTCGGGCTACCGCGGCGTCCGCGAGCGCCCCAACGGCTGGTACTCCGCCGAGATTCGGTCCGGCGATGTCCGGCTCGGCCTCGGGTTGTTCCGGACTGCGCAAGAGGCGGCCCGCGCGTACGACGCGGCGGTGTGGCGCTTGGAGAGGCCCCCGTCGCAGATGAACTTCCGGGACGTCTTCACGTGCGAGCAGGCGCAGCGCGTCGCCCCTCCGCCTCGTCTCATCACCGACCAGGACCGAGCAGACCATGTTCGACAGCAGCGCCGCCTCCTCGTCATCGAGGAGGACGAGCGAGCCATGGCGGAGTGGCGTCGTCTCCACCCGGAGGACGTCGCCGCCGAGAACGCCTTCTAGGCAGAGAGGACGGCAAGGTGCCGCGCAGAGCGTGCCGACAGGCGTCGGCGCAAGGCACTGGCCTTATCGCAGTGCGATATCGTCGAGAATGGCGGGCAATCGATCTTCTCCCCCAATGATCTGCGTTGGGATGACATGTGACTCGATACCTCGGACAACACCACCGAGGATGATGATGGTGATGATGATGACGGCTGGGAGTCGCCGTAGTTTGTCTCGTTGCACCGTAGTAGTTTCTATCTAGTTGCACCATAGTTTTTTCTATTTAGTTGCAACGTAGTTCTATCTATCTATACTTTCGAACTATCTATCTAGTTGCACCGATGTAAAATATCTTTGTATCCTTTTTTATCTATGCTATGATGAACTATGTACCGTTTTTATTTATTCTAGAACTATGTATTTTTTTATCTATGCAAAAATTTAATTAAAAAAAGTTGTAGAATGAGCGCGCGCTATGCATTTTAGCGTGCCTGCTGGAGCTGCGCGCGCGCTGCATTTTAGCGCGCCGAGCGAAACCAGGCGATGGGCGCGCGACAAAGCAGTTTTTAGCGCGCGGCGCGTTCGGTGGCTATTGGAGATGCTCTGACACTTGGGTTCTTGTTACAGTCTGACGGATACCCAACTATTTTCTTCTATCCAGCTGGGAAGAAAAGCTTTGAGCCTGTAAGGGCTTATGACTCGATCGTTTTACTTGTTGATTGAAGTGTGGTATCTGTTAGGCATTAACCACATTATTATTCTCAGCAGTCATATCTTTATGCTTTGTTGGGACTGCACCTAAAACAGAAACCCGTTCCTGGCTCATGATTCTTGCATTGACAATCATCCATACCTTTAAACATTTCGTGATTTTTCATGTGGGTTATGCTTACTTATATCCTATGGTTTAGCTCGCTCTCTGTGGTCGAAAATTTAGTTCACTGTTAGTATTTACTGACGTGTGGAATGGCAGATCCAGTAGATTAGTAGTTAAGATCAAAAGAGGAGCTGAAATGGCCATGGAACACCATAGGATAAGTGTGTTGATTTTATTAATTGTTTGTTGCATACCCCCTCTGTCCCAAAATAAGTGTCATTCTCGCTTCTCGAGAAATATCTTTGATTAATTATGTATTAAAATATATTAATATTTATACTAAGTAATTAGTATCATCGGAAAGATCTTTACATCTAGTTTTTTAACAAATTTATTTGGAGAAACAAATGTTGCACACATTTTATATAAATCAAGTCAAACATGTGGCACGAAAACCCAAAATGACACTTATTTTGGGACGGAGGAAGTACGGAGTAGTCTCAAGCTTCTCTGATAAAACCAATTTGTAGTTTTGGGAGAAGCTTAGTTCTCCTCAACCAGGTATTAGTTGACCAAGCAACAGGAAAGCGTTTGGGGTCACATGCATCTCCTAAGTTATGAACATTGACTGATTCAGTGTGTTGATTTATTTTTGCTATACCTTTTCAGATCACTTTTGAGGGGGAGCGGACAGTGGTAGATATGTACAAGTTCATCAAGAAACATGCTAGCATCCCTTTCAAGTTGAAGCGCCAGGAGTCAAGAACCGAGAGTACTCAGACGGAGGGTGTGAAGAGCTCTGGTACGAACCTGAAGGACGAACTATAGGGCATTGAAGTATCATAAAGCTGAGGGTTGGCTGTTAGTTTTGAGGTGGATGTGAATCCTCCTCTGCAATCTTCCCTTGCTGGATGATGAGGGAGGAGCATAAATAGGTACTAGCAGAAGAAGAGTGGTCAGCTTGAGGACTTAGAGGAGTGAAATCGGAACAAATCGGCATATAGTCAAATAAAATTAAATATTTCTGTCTGTTTTGCTGTCTTTGCTTTCAGTTTTGACGAAAGATGGTGTTCAGATTTTTATAGGTCATTCATACATGGAGATGGAGGTCATGGAAAACAAAAGGCGGAGCTATGTATCATTATATACACACAAACAAACAATGATGGCTGGAGCTGCTGGTGTGAACTCTCCTGGAATGGAATGGAATATATATACAGAGAGAGCTGATGACGACTGGACGAATGATAATGTACTCCTATATATGGTGAAGGGGAGGTGGGGAGCGCTCTATGCAGGAGCATGAGCATAAGGCAGAGCGATCTCAAGGTCCGGCTCCGCCACTGCCACCGGTGCTGGTGGCTCCCTGTCCCTGAAACTGGAACCATGGCCCTGAGCGTCGATAGTTGCAGCGGTTGTGGTCACAACGTGCCTGGCCCTCCATCTGAGAATCTGGAGGAGGGCGGAGTTGGTGCAGACGGCGACGCTGAAGCCCGCGAAGGTGGGCAGGATGATGGCGATCACGGCTTGCATCCGCACCTGCTTGGATTATATTGGTTTTCACATTCACACAGCACAGCACAGCTCAGCAGGATGATGACATCAAATGTGAAGCAAGTTAAGGTGCGTGAAGAGCACAATGAAGAGGAACTGCACCACAGAGTAGATCCATACGTATCTCCTGGACACCAGCTTTGTTGTGGTTAGGGAGGAGAAGAGGCCAAGGACGCAGGCGAAGGGCAAGGAGATGGTCAGAGCCGCCGTGTCATGGTCGCCGACATGTGGTGCATTTCCAGCTTCATTCTGATCAGCAGCTATTCCAGGAAAGAGGAAGCAAAATCAGGCAGGAAGCAAAGCAACTGACCAGCAGCTGCTCCAGGAAGCAGAAGTAGGCAAGCATTCTGACAATGACGAGGATTGGTGGTTGCAGCGGTATCCTTATTGGCAGCACCGGCACTGGCAGCAGCATAATCATCATCATGCTCGAGTTGATGTTGATCAATGGACAGGGATGAGCCGCCGGTTGGCGCCCACATTCTAAAGCTGAAGATCTTGGAGAAGGAGAGCGACCGGGCGCCGCCGTCTGCTTGCTGGCTATGATGACTTGCTTCATATGTTGATCTCAGGCTGCGTGCTGGCAGAAGGCAGCTCGTCTGCTTCCGGTGGGCGAGGACGAGGAGGAGATGCCGTCGTAGTCGTCGTCTTCATCTGGAACTGGAAGGCCCTGCCCCTGCCCATGATCATCTACATCTACAGCAGCAGATAATAATGTGCCGCCATCGTCTCCCATCGCCCCCTGCAGCGCGCACATGCATGCAGCAGAGATTGATCGAAATTAAATTAAAGCTCTGATGAAGATGAACATGGAGAAGAGCTCGAGCCAGCAACTGATGGATATGACGATGGGTGGTGTTGGATCGAGAAGGAAGGAAGGAACGATATTATGGAAGCACAGCCCACCCACCCATGACCATGACCCACCCACCCAACGTACCGTACGTTATCATACCTGTGATTGTTTATGATGAGCCATGGCGACCCGACCTAGAGGAGCTAAGGCTGTCTGTGTGGCGAGCTTGAGGAGCACGAGCGAGCTTGCGACGACGACGATAGATGAAATTGCAACTGCAAATGAAGAAGAAACTGAACCATGCATGCATATATCATGCACCAGGCTGGCCAATACCTGTGTGATTAATCCCTGCAGCTGCAGGTATGTAGCCACTGCCAATGCCACTCATGGATATGATGGTATTGTTGCGAAAGTGCTTAATTGAGCCCGAGCGCACAGGCTATCGGAATCAGGACCTTTTATTTATATTTGCGATCTGTGCCATGGTGACGTGTGTGATCCCCTTTGCTATTCTCTGAAATAAGGAATGGCCCACAGCTCATGTAACCCCGTGAGTTTGCAACGTGGCGGATCAGACGGAGGAGGACGCGTGGGCCGTTTCGTCGCCGATCTTGTCCCCGCTGAGCCGTTATACTCATTTATGGCAACATGGTTGCCAACTAACAATCTTCTCCGACGCTGCTTATCTTCATCTTTTATAGCTGCGGATCCAAACAAGCCTCTGCTAGTTTGGCCGGTCGATCCAGTTCGAGCATTCCACCCCAATCCAGCCAAAGAGCATGTCTTCATCGTCCTCCACTCCCGTGATGGAGGAGCTGCTGCCGCTCATCACCTGTCCCCAAGAAATTCAGAACACAGAGTGCTGACAGAATGAATCGACATATCTGTTACAGGTAGTACTCGCTTAGCCATAATTCAGACCTATTATAAGTTCTTTTACAACATTAAAAGATATATCTCTCATCTAGTACAGAATGATGCAGCAGGATGTACATAACTAGCTCATCCTTAGTTCTGCAGCCTTGTGGCAATTATTCCGGCGGTGCCCTTCGACGCCACAGTTCTTGCATCTCGCCGCCTAACGAGGTTGTTTTGGCACATCACCCCGCTGGGGACATGTTGTGCGTTTGTGTCCTTGCTGCCTGCAGATACCACAAAATCGTGTTCTCTTACTTAAACCCTCGTATGGCGCTTTCTCTCTACTTGTCGTTGGTCTTCTCATCTGCTTCTGTTTAGCAGCTGGCAACATGGTTGCCAAAACATTACCAGACTCATTTGCCGAGTAGCAGTCGCCATCCACAATTGTATTATGTTCACCTTCTGTTCCTGCACACGGTGTTAATGGGGCCTTCATATTTTCTCCTAACCTGTCTTCCAAACCCAAACCATCCCGCAATTCTGTGAATGGCTTCATCTCTGTCGTGCAGTGTTTGAACAATGAAATCAAATGCTCGTAGGCGGCCACACTACAGTCTCCCATTCGCACAAGTTCCATGGCTTGCATATACATATTGAAATGCCGGAAACTGAATGGGTTTTCTTGAGCATTGTCCCTCTGATACTGTGAGAGGTGTGCTGAAAGGATATCTCTTGCATCTCGTGTCCATCGCTTCAGTATGTGTTTTTTTGGGATCTCCGTCACACGAATGAAGTCCATTACCTGCAATTGTCAACATTAATGGAATACACCGATTGTTAGCTTTATGGTCCACCTTCATTATTTCATTTTTGCAAACTATGTACATTTCATGATAAACAACAGATGTCAATCACCTTTAGTGCGTGGCTGCAAAGCAGGCCCATGTGTGCAAACTGGCCACACTCGCAGTCGAACTCATCCCCTCCTTCCATAATCGATACCTTGTATGACGTTTTACACCACTTTTCCCTACGTGCTGCATCGGTATGTATTGCAATGTAATCCTTTCCTTTCTCAATCTCCTCAACCTGATATGCACCGCACTCGTACAATATATGTCCGAATTGCTCAAACATAGCCCTAGTGTATATTTTCACAGCATGCCTCTCTGTAGCCAAATTTGCTCGCATGAGCAGCCTACCCTGAACAAGCAAAGAAAACAGCGTTAGTCCATGCATTAACCTAGTCATTGTGTATCTAAACCATATCATGTACATATTGCTTACTATTGTTGTACGTTTCTCCTCATAATTCTCTTCTGCCTCCCTGTCAAATATTAAGCTCATGTATTTCCTTACGAATATATGCATTGGGCTCCCAGGCGGCACATAGTTCTTCAACATGTGGTTAGCACTTTCACTCCGTTGAGTGCTAGTCATCTTTGCGCAAAACACACCTTTGAAGTATGGCTTTGCCCACTTATGCCTTATTTCATATAGATTTGTCACGTAGTCATGACTCTTCAGATTGTATTTCTCTAGAAGGTATTTCCATCCTTCCTCGAACTCCTCTATGGTTAGCATGTGGTTGACAACCTTGTGGAACTCAGGTCTGAAGTCACTATTTTTTTAGTACAATGGACCCAGTGATTCTTTTGCCTTCTTTAGCACATGCCACTTGCACCATCGATGAGCTGTGTCGGGCATCACATTACTTATGGCCACCTCCATAGCCCTGTTCTGATCTGCAAAGGTACGATGATTTAGAACAGCGTTAGAATTACCGGCTCGCTGTCACACATTTGTAAGGAAATTTATTCAATCTCCAATGATTACTTTCTTACCTGTCAAGATTGTTTGCGGTGCCTTGCCGCCCATTATCCTTATGAATTCTGAGAAAACCCATTCAAATGTTTCAACTGTTTCACTCCTGACCAAAACTCCAGCCAGGATTATGCTCTGAAAATGATTGTTCACACCCACGAATAAACCAAACGGCATGTTGTACATGTTTGTCTGGTAAGTTGTGTCAAACGTAACCACATCACCAAAGAAGCTCTACTGCAGCCTGCTGTTCCCTGTAGCCCACATCAAAGTGCTGATCCTGCCCTTGTTGTCTGCTTCAACTCGATAAGTGAATTTGGGGTCCTTTGAACACAGTTCTTGGAATACCTCCATTGTTTTCCTCACATCGTCTTCTGATTGTTCCCGGCTTATCTTCCCACACAGATTCCGCAGAGCCCTCTTCGTGAATGGTACATTCTCCATCTTCCCAAAGAAGCTTCCGATGATGTTGTAAACTTTTGCGAGATTCATATTGTTTTGCCTCAACTGCTTCACGAGGTCCCTGCTGTATTGATCAATATGCTTGTGCGACGGCCAATGGAGTGTATGTCCATATGTGTGTGTCAATGCATGGTTGTGCATGTCCCGATGCTCCGCTATGTACCATCCATTATCCTTGGAACGCAACAGCCTAACCAGTGCAGGGCACTGACAGCGGCAAGACCGCGTGTTCTCGACAATTGGCTTCCCCTGGTGACACCACAAAACAAATTTGCACAATCAATACATACCGCATTAGCATTTTTCAATTCAAAACAAACATTCAGGTGTGTTCACTTCTAATATGATTTGTCATACCGCACATCCACATACTATCTCCTGCATGCACTTCGTCCGGTTCACATTTAGCCTGCTCTTTCCATATCGGATGCCAAAGACTTTTTCCCAAGAATATAAATTGTAGAAGTCGTAGGCTTCACCGAGTGTGTCGAACGATGTTCCTATCTTTGAAACAATTACAATGTCGCCTGGATCCTCCGCAAATTGTCGTACAATCTTCTCGAAGGCGGTTACTCTGTCTGCACAATGAGCCCTACCTGGAGCAGCAGCACCCACACGCACTCTGACACATGGGCAAACAAGTACACATAAGATGTTTGTTCAGTCTGCTGATATGGAATTATGTAAGGCTGACATATCACTTAGCTAAATCTAGGTTATATCTAGTTTCCAATCAAATATAGTATGCAACATTATTTTGTCTAAATCACTTGCTACACACGTTTACGCTGCATGATTGATTACAGCTGCATCTACAACACATACCCGGAAGCCGCATGCTTTCTGCTCAAATTTGAAACGAGTATTAATTTATCTGTTGCCTCTGTATCATGAAAACTGAAGCATGTATGTATGACTGTCATGTCATCCAGCTCAATGTTTAATTCCCCCTCATATCATTCTTGCTTAAAAAAAATTAGCAGATAAAAGCCTGTATATCTATAATTCATGAGCAAATCCAGACAACACATATATCATTCCCCAGTCGACAGGTTGTACTCTCCAAATCGCTATTTATCTCAACTAGACAACTTATATATGATACACTGTCTGAATCTACACTGACATTTTAGCATATGCTACCATGCAAATATTTCCTTCGGATCTTTTCTACTACTGTAAGTGGAATGCATGATGAATTTCAGCTGTAATTAGTAGTACCTTTGTGTCCATCCAGGCGTTTTTGGGTCAATTTGCTCTATTGACTGCTCTGAACACTGCGCCTTATCTGCACTCCCTGCCTCTGCCGCCTCCCCTTCTGGACAAATCCGACCGTCCGCACTAGAAGCTGCGCCCGGTGGAGCATCTATACCCGCCGCGGCGCTCGCAGGTTGAGCATCTACACCTGCCGGGGCGCTCGCCGGTAACCGCAACGGCCCCATGCTGCCGTGGTTGCCATTCACCTCCTCTAGCAGTGTTCTGTAAAATCCACAAAAATTGTAAGTCCGGGGCAACACAACCCCGATGAAAGAAGCATATCTACTTCAAATAAAGGGGGGGCGTGCTCAGATTCTGACCTGTTTATAGGTTGCATCAGGAACTCCATGGCCGCCGGCGAACTCCCGTGCTTCCTGGTTAGGGCCGCCGCCGTCTGAGCGTTTGGATATATCCACTGTCCGGCCGCCTGAGTAGAAAACCTAACTTGAATTAGCTGCCCTACCAACCAGCGTCGCACCTACATGCATTTACTGCACGACGTCACGGAGCTACTGGAATCCGGTGATCTGGTCCACGGATCAGGACGCCGGCGAGATTTCGATCCACGGCTCGGTCGTTTCACCGTGGACGCCGTCCGGTCTGCCGTTCCATCTGGCCCACATGTCAGCATTTTTATTGATTTTTTCACTGCGACGCGTGATCCCGCTGTCCGTCCCAGTCATTGAATGATGCGAATCTTAGAGCGATTCTGGACGGGTGTGATTCCGAGCTCACAGGAGCTCGAGATCACATACTCCGCGTCCGTATTGTATATATTATATTATTATTGGTAGATATCAATTTCCATTGAAAATCAAGGTTGGTTGGTTTTGGTTAACCCGGCCGTGGCTGGCATGGCCATGGCCATGACATGTCACTCCATCCATCACGCGGTTCGGCGGCCCGGGGCGTTGCTGCTGGTAGCGATGGAGCTGAAATACATCCAAGCAAGTAAGAGCAATGCAATTAAGCGGTTGATGGAGACGACGTACGGTTTTAGACGACTATTCTCTCTTGCTCATCCGGCCTCTAAGCTAGTAAGCTAAGCAATCAAGCAGGCTTCATCATCAAACGCAAGGTAAGGTAAGGGGCCGGTGATCAAGCTGTAATTACGTTACGACTTTTGCATTGCATTGCATTGGGAGCTACATCGACCGGTCGGTCGATCGATCAGGAGTAGCTTTATTTGGTGGGAACGGGAGAAAGAAACGACCAAAGCTTCTGGTAGCTAGCTTCTTAGCTAGTGTGGTGTGTTCATTTTAATTTGACAGCGAGTTGGCTTCGCACGCGACGCGACTGTTGAGCGAGACCGGCCACGACGGCACGGACATGATTGACTAGCTAGCTAATCCAATTATATTGCAACTACCATGTCAAACTCACACTTTTAACTCTCTGCCTGCACTGGCCTGCTCTTGATTTTCTTTTGTTCAATTCACACACAAAATTATTTTGGGTGAATATAATCTCCCGACTGATTCGCGGGGGAACCGGTCGGTTTTGGTTTTGGAAGAAACCCGCCCAGCCAGCCAGGCTCATTCTCGGAACCTACTTCCCAGATCGACGATTAGGAAGCTTTTGTTCAGTTTCAATTTCCAAAATTGCTTGTCCTAAACCGAATTAGATCTCACTTTACTGGAACCAAACTCATTCAGTTTTATTAGACAGTGGATATTATTGAATCTATTTTCATAAAAAGTTGTTAATATTTTTCTATAAATTTAGTTAAACTTAAAAAAATATTGACCGGCATAAATACTAATTTTGGGAAGGCGAGAGTACTTTATATTTCTTCTCTTCTTGACTGTAACAAAACTTTTTTTAATAAAAAATACTTTAAACGAAACTTGCTTTTCGAGAAAATAGATATTTTTTTAACTTTGAGTAAATATAAAAAGGTATCAATACTTATGGTACATAATTAGTATCATCAGGTAGGTCATTAACAATGTTTTCACAGTAAACTTGTTTTTTTACACCTTGGTTAAATTTGAAAAAGTTGCTTGATCGGTACGAAATCCTATAACACACCGCTTTTTATGGAGTACGTGGAGGGAGTATATAAATACATGTACTCCTGTTCATAGTGCTGTTTTATGCACACTAAGAGTCTATTTTTGGATACAAGATCTAATCACTAGTTAGCTAAAAATTAGGTCTAGTTTTTTTTTTGAGAAATCAAAATTAGTTCTAGTGCATCAAACAGGAGGGCTGACGGATGGGCTAACTTTTGTAGCCAGGTCCATTGTTAGTTTGGTTAATGTTTAGCTCAGCTAGTAATTAGCCATATTGTACCGAACAGGCCCTAACACGCAACCATCAGGCAACGATCCATGATAGGACACGCCTCCTGTTTGACGTCGTCAGGCGCCTCTCATCTTTTCACTCCGCGTCGCTCGGCGCACTCATAGCAGCTCCATGCCGCGGCAACTCATCGTTGTCACCGGTCTCACTCTGAAAAATTACGCTTGATAGAGACGTTCCGCCACTGCTCGCGGCGGCTGCGTCGTCGGGCTACCATCCTCTCTGCCGGCCGGCCGGATACGCCGGAGATCGAGTACGTGGCAGCAGAAGCTCACCGGTGTGCTCCTCGATCTATGGGCTGGGGACACGTTGTTGCTCGTCTGCTGCTCTGATTGGTCATCATCGCATCGATCAACAGACAGGAAAGGAAAACAAGGCTTTACCATCCATACTATGAATTTGAATCAACCTTTAAAATTTTAACGATGGCTTGTAGGCGCAGGTTCTGACTGAGACTCTTATGCAGGCAGGACACACAGCGCTAAGTGCCAGCTAAGACATTTATCTTCAAGCACGGAAAGCTGCATACGTCATTAGTGTACAAGCTGCTCAAATGAGGACAGCAACAGGAGGATGATAGAGCTAAATTTATTTGGGGAAGCTGTGCACCGCCAATGCAATGGTGCAATTCTAACCAAGGAAAACCTTTTTAAGTTAAGAAGAAGATAACTGAAAGCAAGGACTGTGAAGTGTGCTCGCATGGGGTTGAATCAGCTTGGAATGCCCCTTTGCACGGATCTTTGGGGAAAGGGCGCTGATAGGCGCCGGCGCGCCGGCCGAACAGTTGGGCCGGTCATCGCGCGAGCGTCCGATTCAACATATTTGACCCGTTCGATCTGGGTCTCGCGACAGAAAAAAAAAGTGCATCGCGCTCCGCTTTCGATCTCGGTTCCTCCTTCCTCGTGGGAACGCAGTGCTGCCGCCGCGGCCTGCAGCAGGCGCTAGCGTCTCCCCGGTCGCCGCCCCTCGCCGCCGGTTGCCGCCCCTCGCCGTTGTTGTTTTCCGTCTTTCTCGGCGACTCTGGAGCCATGCATGGATGTAGCAAAAAGCTTCGCTGGTCGTAGCAAAACGCGAAGGCGGTTGTAGCAAAAATCATCTGGCTGCTATCTCGGTCGCAGCTCTCCGTGAATGGATGTAGCAAATAATCCCGCCGACTGTAGCAAAAGGAGATGCTGGTTGTAGCAAAATATCATCATCGCTCGACCATCATAGGTCACGGCTCTGCCATGAAAATGGATTTCCAGCAAAACACAAAAATGCAGCCTCTCTCATGTATCAAAAAGAAATATCGGTTCCAGCAAAACTGAGACATGGTTCCAGCAAAAAACAACGATGCAGACTCTCGTATGCATCAGAAGAAAATGTCGGTTCCAGCAAAATTTGGGCATGGTTCCAGCAAATTGGGACATCGTTCCAGCAAAAACAACAATGATGCATCATCTCCCGTGCATAAGAAAAAAAAAAGCCTGTTGCAGCAAAACCGGGACATGGTTCCAGCTCCGCCGCTTGCCGGTTCCAGCTCTGCCGCTTACCGGTTGTAGCTTTGTCCCTTGCCGGCTGCAACTCCGCCGTAGCAAGGGCCAGCTTCGACGCTCGCCGGTTTTGTGCATGGGAGGTTCGCCATCGCCGGCGTGGTACACCACTTCGTAGCACCGCCGGCATGCAGCAGCGCCTGCAGCTCCCCTGCGGCATCGTCTCCTCCTTCCTCAGGCGATCTACTCGAGCGTGGAGCACCTCGCCCTAGTTCGTGTCTCATGTGCGTGGAAAAGCATGGCGCGTGGTCGCCCTCCCCGGCGATTTGCGTGAGCTTGGTCGGGAGGAGCAGGTGGCAGCCATGGCTTTCTTGCCGATCTGGAGCGCGGGGGGAGGGGGGTCGATGGGGGACTTTTTCACTGTTTTGACCCTTTCAACAAACTTTGTCACAAAATGAACTCGACGTGAAAGTATTTCACGATCTGACCCTTTTAGCAACGCCACAGCCCGCGGCGTTTCTGCCCAACATAGAAACACCGAGGTAGCTAGCGTTTCTGACCAAGAAGAAACGTCGAGGTGGCTAGCGTTGCGGACCAGGTAAGAAACGCCAAAGGGGCTGGCGTTGCTGCCTATTATTGAAACGCCAAGGGACCATGGCGTTGCTGCCCTTTTCCATGTGCATGTGAAATGTGGATGAACAGCCTAACTAATAAGGCTAATTAATTATGACCAAAGAGGGTAGCAACGCCATGGCCCCTTGGCATTTCAATGATGGGCAGCAACGCCAGCCCCTTTGGCGTTTCTTACCTGGTCCGCAACGCTAGCCACCTCGGCGTTTCTTCTTGGTCAGAAACACTAGCTACCTCGGCGTTTCTATGTTGGGCAGAAATGCCGCGGGCTGTAGCATTGCTAAAAGGGTCAGATCGTGAAATACTTTCACGTCGAGTTCATTTCGTGACAAAGTTCGTTGAAAGGGTCAGAATAGTGATTTCGGCCGTCGATGGGTTACGCTCTCAAAGAGAACGAGAGGCCGAGAAGAAAGCGGAGGGGATAAGGTTGCTCGCGAGCGGCGCGTGGTCCCACTCATAATCACACGTGTGCGCTGGCTGGCTAGGTGATGTGGCGTAAATCGAAGCATACCTCGCGAGTCTATCTGACGTTGTGCGCGCGACCGGCCGAGCGGCTCAGCCGGCGTGCCGATTCTAAGCATTTACCTTGGGAAAAGACGAATGTCATGTCACTTCAGTGGAGGTTAATTATTAGGGCTTCCCTAACAGAATGACATGGCGTACTGCCCTAGGCTCCACATCAACGCTAACCATCCACATAATTAAGACTTGTAGCCAGACCAAAAGATGAAGCTTTTATAGAATGTGTATAGGGAGTGTGGTCCAGGAGAGAAAAGAAAATATTGGAAACCAAACGTGAGATGTGATGGAGCAGTAAAATGCAAGGCTGCTCGGTTGGAAGTGTGTTAGACTTAAGAGAGCAGCTCTGGACTTCTTTTTGGCCAAGGCCACCATCAGATGCTGCCACCTTTGGTCCCGATGCCCTTACTCACATGATCCAAAAACCTGGACATATACCCGCGGTGCACTTCAACACACCTATCACTTTATGGTGTTAAAAAAACATGACCCGACCCTGAGCTCTCCTACTAGCGCACCGGCGGCGGCCACTCCGGCCCCGTCGGCCACCCCACCGCTGGCCCGCAGCCCAGCCGCCATGTTGCCACCGCCTCCCCCCTCGCTGTCCGTGGGCTTCAAGCCGGTGGTCGTCCCACCGACATCTCTATCGTCTTCCCCGTCAGATCTGGATCGGGACCTCCTGCTTCCGACGCCGACGACGACACCGGACTGCCTAGCTCTGGCGCCGGCCACTGCGACGCCGACGCCCCCCATGCCCGCGGCAGCTGGTGGTTGCCCCGCTCCGGCGACGGCGGCTGCTGTTGTCGTCAACCCCATGGTGGCTCCATCCCTCCTCCAACTGGCTGCGTCCCGGAGCTCGCGTCCGTCTCCATCGAGCTCGCTCCCCTTCGAGCCAGCGCCCGTGTACCCTCCAGCACCGTCGTTCGCTGCCGCTGCACTAGCCGCGGCTGCACTTGCTTGCCGCAGAACGGACCCGGCCATGGGAGGGCGGAAGGCTCGTTCCCAGGAGGGCCTGGATCCCTTTGCTTCGCCGCCTGCTGGACGACCTTGCATGTCTGGCGGCCAACCTCCTGCACTCACTGCTCCTGCGCCGCGCGATGTTGCTGGAGGCGATCAATTCGTCCCGCCCGTGCGCCCGGGTTGGGGGCGATTGGCGTGGATGCTTTCATCGTGATGAGGCGACGGCCGTTCTCGAGTGTGAGCTTGGGGGATGGCAGACTGTCTTGAAGGGGCGCCACTCGCCGCCTCCTACAGCTTTTCGTCGCCCTTCCATCACTGTGCGGTGTTCCCCTCCGGCGTGGCTGAGAAACAGGTGTTTCCGGTGTCTCTCTCGAGGTCATCGCGCACACTCCTGCAGAGATCCAATCTGATGCACGGACCGCCTTCGATCTGGACACATCGCTCGCTTCTGTCCTGCTAAGAAGCCTGTCCACCAAGCTTCGCTGCTCCAATGTCATGCTCCATCGCCTGCATCCACCGGTGATGTCTAGATGATAGATGTGCAGTTCCGCTCTGTCTCGGCTGAGCACGTTGGGTTGGTGGAGGAGACCAAGATGCTTCGCACTGAGCTTCACGACTGCCTTGCGTGTGTCAGCAGTGTTTTGGGGAGGGCGGAGACCGCTCTTGCCAAACTAGAGGTGGTGTCGGATGTGTCTTCGTTGCCTGAGCTTCAGATTGGGGTTGTGTCAGATGTGTCCCTGCTGCCCGAGATCTAGGTTGGCTCTGTCGATGGGGAAGCTAGCATGTATGGAGATCTCTCCCCTTGTGCTACAACTTGTCGGTTGCCGTTGCCTGTCGTGTCGGTTGCTTCTGGGAGTGAAGTCATTGTCGAGGTTGTGGCTCCGGTGCTGCAGATTATGCCTGAGCTTCAGAAGCTCTGTGGGGAGACCAATTCGCCTATTTCGATGGTGCTTCCTGGGGAGATGGGGTCTCTTAGAGGGGACTTGGATATGCCGATCGCGACCTCATCGTCTTCGTTGGAGCCGAGTCAGGCGCTCGCCTTTGTGGACCTTGGAGGTTTGGTTGCTGATGCTGCTCTCTCAGCTGAGCTTGTTGGCCTGGTATCGTTTGTTGGAGCTGAGGTTGATGAGGTAGGTGCTTTGGCACCTATTTCTGAGGCACGGAAGCCTGTCCGGTCTCCCATCTTTGAATGCGACGCTATATGGGCACGTATTGACGAGGTGGTCTTTGCGAAAAAGCTTGGCCGCTTGCTCGCCGGCTTGGTGATACGTCTCCAACGTATCTATAATTTTTGATTGTTAAATGCTATTATATTACCCCTTTTTGATGTTTATGGGCTTTATTTTACACATTTATATCATTTTTGGGACTAACCTACTAATCGGAGGCCCAGTCCGTATTGCTGTTTTTTTTGCCTATTTCAGTATTTCGAAGAAAAAGGAATATCAAATGGAGTCCAAATGGAATGAAACCTTCGGGGGCGTGATTTTTCGAACGAACATGATCCAGACGACTTGGAGTGCAAGTCAAGAAGCAGCCGAGGCTTCCATGAGATAGGAGGGCGCCCTCCCCCCTATAGGGCGCGCCCCCCTGTCTCGTGGGCCCCTCGGGGGACCACCGACGTACTTCTTCCTCCTATATAAGCCTACGTACCCCGAAAACATCCAAGGAGCTCCCGAAACACAATTTCCATCGTTGTAACCTTCTGTATCCACGAGATCTCATCTTGGAGCCTTCGTCGGCACTCTGCCGGAGGGGGAATCGACCATGGAGGGCTTCTACATCAACACCATAGCCCTTCCGATGAGTTGTGAGTAGTTTACCACAGACCTACGGGTCCATAGTTATTAGCTAGATGGCTTCTTCTCTCTTTTCGGATCTCAATACAATGTTCTCCCCCTCTCTTGTGGAGATCTATTTGATGTAATCTCTTTTTGCGGTGTGTTTGTCGAGATCCGATGAATTGTGGGTTTATGATCAAGTTTATCTATGAATAATATTTGAATCTTCTCTGAATTCTTTTATGTATGATTGAGTTATGTTTGAAAGTCTCTTCGAATTATCAGTTTGGTTTGGCCTACTAGATTAATCTTTCTTGCCATGGGAGAAGTGCTTAGCTTTGGGTTCAATCTTGCAGTGTCCTTACCCAGTGACAGAAGGTATTGCAAGGCACGTATTGTATTGTTGCCATCGAGGATAAAAAGATGGGTTTTATATCATATTGCTTGAGTTTATCCCTCTACATCATGTCATCTTTCTTAATGCGTTACTCTGTTCTTTGTGAACTTAATACTCTAGATGCAGGCAGGAGTCGGTCTACTTGTTGCGGACGTGATGCCTATATACATGATCATGCCTAGATAATCTCATAATTATTCGTTTTTCTATCAATTTCTCAACATTAATTTGTTCACCCACCGTAATACTTATGCTATCTCGAGAGAAGCCTCTAGTGAAACCTATGGCCCTCGGGTCTATCTCTTATCATATTTGCTTCCAATCTACTTTTATTTGCATCTTTATTTTCTGCATCTATATTATAAAATACCAAAAATATATTTATCTTATCTTACTATCTCTATCAGATCTCACTTTCGCAAGTGGCCGTGAACGGATTGACAACCCCTTTATTGCGTTGGTTGCGAGTTCTTTGTTTGTTTGTGTAGGTTCGTGGGACTTGTTGAGAAGCCTCCTACTGGATTGATACCTTGGTTCTCAAAAACTGATGGAAATACTTACGCTACTCTGCTGCATCACCCTTTCCTCTTCAAGGAAAACCAATGCAAGCTCAAGACGTATCAAGAAGGATTTCTGGCGCCGTTGCCGTGGAGGTCTTCGCTCAAGTCAAGACATATCAAGTACCCATCACAAACTCATCTCCCTCGCATTTACATCATTTGCCATTTTCCTCTCGTTTTCCTCTCCCCAACTTCACCCTTGCCGTTTTATTCGCCCTCTCTTTCCCAACCTTCTCCTCCTCTCTTTTCGCTTGCATTTTTCCGTTTGCTTGTGTGTTGGATTACTTGTTGCCATGGCGCAAGATAATACCAAATTGTGTGATTTCTCGAATACAAATAATAATGATTTCCTTAGTACTCCAATTTCTCCTTTTAATGATGTTGAGTCTTGTGAAATCAATACCGCTTTGATGAATCTTGTTATGAAAGATCAATTCGCCGGCCTTCCTAGTGAAGATGCCGCTACTCATCTAAACAATTTTGTTGATTTGTGTGATATGCAAAAGTAGAAAGATACGGATAACGATATTGTTAAATTGAAGTTATTTCCGTTTTCACTAAGAGATCGTGCTAAAGTTTGGTTTTCGTCTTTGCCTAAAAATAGTATTGATTCTTGGAACAAGTGCAAAGATGCTTTTATCTCTAAGTATTTTCCTCCCACTAAGATTATCACTCTTAGAAACGATATTATGAATTTTAAACAACTTGATCATGAGAATGTTGCCCAATCTTGGGAAAGAATGAAATTGATGATTCGCAATTGCCCTACTCATGGTTTGAATTTATGGATGATCATACAAAAATTTTATGCCGGTTTGAACTTTTCTTCTAGAAATCTCTTAGATTCGGCCGTGGGAGGCACTTTTTTGGAAATCACGTTAGGAGATGCCACAAAACTTCTTGATAATATTATGGCTAACTATTCTCAATGGCACACCGAAAGATCTTCTAGTAAAAAGGTGCATGCTATAGAAGAAATCAATGTTTTGAGTGGAAAGATGGATGAACTTATGAAGTTGTTTGCTACTAAGAATACTCCTCTTGATCCCAATGATATGCCTTTGTCTACTTTGATTGAGAGTAATAATGAATCTATGGATGTGAATTTTGTTGGTAGGAATAGTTTTGGAAACAATGCTTATAGAGGAAACTTTAATGCTAGACCGTTCCCTAGTAACTCCTCTAATAATTATGGAAATTCCTACAATAATTCTTATGGTAATTTTAATAAGATGCCCTCTGATTTTGAGAATAGTGTGAAAGAATTTATGATTTCTCAAAAGAATTTTAATGCTTTGCTTGAAGAAAATTTGCTCAAAGTTGATGATTTGGCTAGGAATGTTGATAGACTTTCGCTTGATGTTGATTTTATTAAAATTAGATCTTCTTCTCCTAAGCATGATATCAATGAGTCTCTCAAAGCAATGATAATTTACATTGATGAGTGTAAGGAAAGAACCACTAGATTGCGTGCTAAAAAAGATAGCTTTATAAAAGCGTGTTCTTCTAGTTTACATGAAAATAATGATGAAGATCTTAAAGTTATTGATGTGTCTCCTATTAGATCTATGTTTTGCAATATGAATCTTAATAATTATGGGACTGATAATGAGTCAACTTTACCTAGAAGGCGTCCCAAGAATTCGGAGTTTTTAGATCTTGATGCTAGATTTGGTAAAAGTGGGATTGGAGAGGTCATGACTTTAAATAGTATTGAACCCACTATCTCGGATTTCAAGGAATTTGATTATGATAATTGTTCTTTTGAAGGTTGTATTTCCTTGTTGCAATCCGTTGTTAATTCTCCTCATGCTTATAGTCAAAACAAAGCTTTTACCAAACATATCGTTGATGCCTTGTTGCAATCTTATGATGAAAAATTTAATTTGGAAGTTTCTATACCTAGAAAACATAATGATAAATGGGAACCTACTATAAAGATTAAAATTAAAGATCATGAGTGTTTTGCTTTGTGTGATTTGGGTGCTAGTGTTTCCACGATTCTAAAAACTTTATGTGATGTTCTAGGTTTCCATGATCTTGATGATTGCTCTTTAAATTTGCACCTTGCGGATTCCACCATTAAAAAGCCAATGGGAAGAATCAATGATGTCCTTATTGTGGCAAATAAAAATTTGGTGCCCGTGGATTTTATCGTTCTTGACATAGATTGTAATCTTTCTTGCCCTATTATTCTTGGTAGACCTTTCCTTAGAACGATTGGCGCGATTATTGATATGAAGGAAGGGAATATTAGATTCCAATTTCCATTAAAGAAAGGCACGGAGCACTTTCCAAGAAATAAAGTCAAATTACCTTATGAATCTATCATGCAGGCTACTTATGAATCAAGTGCCAAATATGGCACTACTTAGATATATCTTCGCTTTTATGCCTAGCTAGGGGCGTTAAACGATAGCGCTAGTTGGGAGGCAACCCAATTTTCTTTGTGTTTTTTGTTTTTGTTTCTGTTTAGTATTAAGTTTTTGTTTCTACTTTCTGTTTAGATGTGTTTTTAGCTTTTAATTAGTGTTTGTGCCAAGTAGAACCTATAGGATAAACTATGATGATAGTTGATTTGATTATGCTGAAAAACAGAAACTTTGCGCTCATGAGAAACAATTCAATAAATCATAGAAATGTGATTTTGCATTGATTCGTTTTGCTGCTGATCAATAAACAAATTGTCCAGTACGTCCTATTTTGGTAGGATTTTTAGGGCCAGTTCTTTTCAGGCGGTTCTGGACAATCGTGGCTGGAGAATCAATAAGCTAAAAAGAACTCGATCTGATTCTCCAAAATCATCCGAGAATCGCTAGAATCGCTAGTGCAATTGAAAAGCGTCCGCAACCCACGATTCTGGCGATTCTCGTCGCTCCCGCAAAAGAAAACGGTTCACTTTAAGTCACTACCCTTGTTACAGCACCAAATTACATCCAAACTGCCACTCGGGCAGAACTGCATCACACGCATAGGCCAGGCGGATCTCATGCAGCACCTTCGGCCCCGCCTGCCGGAGCTCGCCCCGGCCTCGCCGGAGCTCGCGGGAACCCGCCTCGTCTCTCCCCGTTCTCTGGTGAGCCGGTCTTCCTCCTCATCTCCCTGTCTCCTTTGACCTCCTCCTCTCTGTTAAATAGGACTAGATGGCTTTATATGAATGCAAATTATGGAATTTTAGAGCTTCTAATCGATGGGGAAAACAGGATAGGTGGCCAGCGGCTAGCATGTGGAATCCATTTTTATTGAACAACATCGAGATCCATTGTTGGTTGGCATGAATTTGAAGGGCAGAATGTTGTGGTTGGAGGCAGGAGAGAGAAGAGTCAGAGGAAGAAGAAGGCAGTGAGCTCTGTAGGTTAGATGTTTCGATAGTGCAAATGAATAAAATACAACTAGCGGTGTATGACAGGCATGTTTAGTTTAATTTTAGTCAAGGGCATTACAGACATTTGAGCACATAACTTATCCCACAATCTCAGATTGCAATCTTAGAAAAGAACTCGATGGTTGATTATGTGGGAAGCTGATTCTGTGGGAACTTTCTCATAATATGATTCTAGAGAATCAAAAGCTGAAAAGAACTGGGCCTTAGAGTTCCAGAAGTTTGCGTTAGTTACAGATTGCTACAGACTGTTCTGTTTTTGACAGATTCTGTTTTTCGTGTGTTGTTTGCTTATTTCGATGCATCTATGGCTAGTAAAATAGTTTATAAACCATAGATAAGTTGGAATACAGTAGGTTTAACACCAAAATAAATAAAGAATGAGTTCATTACAGTACCTTATGTGGTGGTTTTGCTTTCTTTCACTAACGGAGCTTATAAGATTTCCTGTTGAGTTTTGTGTTGTGAAGTTTTCAAGTTTTGGGTAAAGCTTTTATGGACTATGGAATAAAGGGTGGAAAAAGCCTAAGCTTGGGGATGCCCAAGGCACCCCAAGATATTCAAGGATTTCCAAAAGCCAAAGCTTGGGGATGCCCCGGGAAGGCATCCCCTCTTTCGTCTTCGTTCATTGGTAACTTTACTTGGAGCTATATTTTTATTCGCCACATGATATGTGTTTTGCTTGGAGCATCGTGTATTATATTAGTCTTTGCTTTTTAGTTTACCACAATCACCCTTGCTGTACACACCTTTTGGGAGAAGCCTATTTTATTAGAATTTGCTAGAATACTCTATGTGCTTCACTTATATCTTCTTGAGCTTGATAGCTTTTGCTCTTGTGCTTCACTTATACCTTTTAGAGCACGGTGGTGAATTATTTTCTAGAAATTGCTAGTCTCTCATGCTTCACTTATATTTTTTTGAGAGTCTTTTAGAATAGCATGGTATTTGCTATGGTTATAATTTGGTCCTAGAATGGCAGGCATCCAAGTTGGGTATAATAAAAACTATCATAGGAAGTGAATTGGATGCTATGATCAACTTGATACTTGATAATTGTTTTGAGATATGGAGGTAGTGATATTAAAGTCATGCTAGTTTGGGTGATTATGAATTTAAAAAATTCTTGTGTTGAAGTTAGCAAGTCCTGTAGCATGCATGTATGGTTAAAGTTGTGTAACAAATTTGAAACATGAAGTGTACCTGGCTTGAGCATCCTTATGAGTGGTGGTCGGGGACGAGCGATGGTCTTTTCCTACCAATCTATCCCCCTAGGAGCATGCGCGTAGTGCTTGATTTTTTGATGACTTATAATTTTTTGCAATAAGTATATGAGTTCTTTTGACAAATGTTGAGTCCATGGATTATACGCACTTTTACCTTTCCATCATTGCTAGCCTCTTCGGTACTGTGCATTGCCCTTTCTCACCTTGAGAGTTGGTGCAAACTTCGTCGGTGCATCCAAACCCCGTGATATGATACGCTCAATCACACATAAACCTCATTATATCTTCCTCCAAACAGCCACCATACCTACCTATTTATGGCATTTCCATAGCCATTCCGAGATATATTGCCATGCAACTTTCCACCGTTCCGTTTATCATCTTCATGACATACATTACTTTTGTCATATTGCCATTGCATGATCATGTAGTTGACATCGTATTTGTGGCAAGGCCACCATGCATTATTTTTCATACATGTCACTCTTGATTCATTGCACCATCCCAGTACACCGCCGGAGGCATTCATATAGAGTCATATCTTGTTATAGTTTCGAGTTGTAATTCATATGTTGTAATCAATAGAAGTGTGATGATCATCATCTTTAGAGCATTGCCCAAAGAAAAAAAAGAAAAAAAGGCCAAAAAAAGGCCCAAAAAAAGAAAAAAAAAGAAAATAAATAAATAAAAAGGGCAATGCTACTATTTCTTTTTCCACACTTGTGCTTCAAAGTAGCACTTTGTTCTTTATGTAGTGAGTCTCATATTTTGTGCTTCAAAGTAGCACCATGTTTTTCATATAGTGAGTCTCATAAGTTGTCTTTTTCATACTAGTGGAAATTTTTCATTATAGAACTTGGCTTGTATATTCCTACGATGGGCTTCCTGAAATGCCCTAGGTCTTCGTGAGCAAGCAAGTTGGATGCACACCCACTAGTTTTCCTTTGTTGAGCATTTATAGCTCTAGTGCATCCGTTGCATGGCAATCCATACTCCTCATGTTGATATCAATTGATGGGCATCTCCATAGCCTGTTGATTATCCTTGTCAATGTGAGACTTTCTCCTTTTTTTGTCTTCTCCACACAATCCCCTTCATCATATTCTATTCCACCCATAGTGCTATATCCATGGCTCACGCTCATGTATTGCGTGAAGGTTGAAAAAGTTTGAGATTATTTAAGAATGAAACAATTGCCTGGCTTGTTATCGGGGGCATATAAGTTGGGAACATCTTTGTGTGACAAAAATGAAGCATAGCCTAACTATATGATTTTGTAGGGATGAACTTTCTTTTGCCATGTTATTTTGAGAAGACATGGTTGCTTTGATTAGTATGCTTGAAGTGTTACTATTTCTTTTATCAATACGGACTTTTATTTTGAATCACCTGGATCTGAACATTCATGCCACAATAAAGAAAATTACATTGAGAATTATGCTAGGTAGCATTCCACATCAAAAAATCTCTTTTTATCATTTACCTACTCGAGGACGAGCAGGAATTAAGCTTGGGGATGCTTGATACGTCTCCAACGTATCTATAATTTTTGATTGTTCCATGCTATTATATTACCCCTTTTGGATGTTTATGGGCTTTATTTTACAAGTTTATTTCATTTTTGGGACTAACCTACTAACCGGAGGCCCAGCCCGTATTGCTGTTTTTTGCCTATTTCAGTATTTTGAAGAAAAGGAATATCAAACGGAGTCCAAATGGAATGAAACCTTCGGGAGCGTGATTTTTGGAACGAACGTGATCCAGAGGACTTGGAGTGCAAGTCAAGAAGCAGCCAAGGCCTCCACGAGATAGGAGGCCCCTCCCTATAGGGTGCGCCCCCTGTCTCGTGGGTCCCTCGTGCGTCCACCGACGTACTTCTTCCTCCTATATAAGCCTACGTACCCCGAAAACATCCAGGGAGCACCCAAAACACAATTTTTGTTGGAAATATGCCCTAGAGGCAATAATAAAATGATTATTATTATATTTCCTTGTTCATGATAATTGTCAATTATTCATGCTATCATTGTGTTATCCGGAAATCGTAATACATGTGTGAATACATGGACCACAACATGTCCCTAGTAAGCCTCTAGTTGACTAGCTCGTTGATCAACAGATAGTCATGGTTTCCTGACTATGGACATTGGATGTCATTGATAGCGGGATCACATCATTAGGAGAATGATGTGATGGACAAGACCCAATCCTAAGCATAGCACAAGATCGTGTAGTTCGTTTGCTAGGGCTTTTTCAATGTCAAGTATCATTTCCTTAGACCATGAGATCGTGTAACTCCCGGATACCGTAGGAGTGCTTTGGTTGTACCAAACATCACAACGTAACTGGGTGGCTATAAAGGTATACTACAGGTATCTCCGAAAGTGTCTGTTGGGTTGACACGGATCGAGACTGGGATTTGTCACTCTGTATGACGAAGAGGTATCTCTGGGCCCACTCGGTAATGCATCATCATAATGAGCTCAATGTGACCAAGTGGTTGGTCGCGGGATCATGCATTACAGTACGAGTAAAGTGACTTGGCAGTAACGAGATTGAACGAGGTATTGGGATACCGACGATCGAATCTCGGGCAAGTAACGTACCGATTGACAAAGGGAATTGCATACGGGATTACTTGAATCCTCAACATCGTGGTTAATTCGATGAGATCATCGTGGAAAATGTGGGAGCCAACATGGGTATCCAGATCCCGCTGTTGGTTATTGACCGGAGAGCTGTCTCGGTCATGTCTGCGTGATTCCCAAACCCGTAGGGTCTACACACTTAAGGTTCGGTGACACTAGGGTTGTAGAAAGATTAGTATGCGGTAACCCGAAAGTTGTTCGGAGTCCCGGATGAGATCCCGGATGTCACGAGGAGTTCCGAAATGGTCCGGAGGTGAAGAATTGTATATAGGAAGTCTAGTTTCGGCCACCAGGGAAGTTTCGGGGGTTACCGGTATTGTATTGGGACCACCGGAAGGGTTCCGGGGGTCCATCGGGTGGGGCCACCTATCCCGGAGGGCCACGTGGGCTGAAGAGGGAAGGGAACCAGCCCCTAGTGGGCTGGTGCACCCCCCCTTGGGCCTCCTCCTGCGCCTAGGGTTGGAAACCCTAGGGGTGGGGGCGCCCCACTTGACTTGGGGGGCAGGTCCCCCCCTAGGCCGCCACCCCCCCCCCTTGAGATTAGATCTCTAGGGGGCCAGCGCCCCCCTAGGGCCCCTATATAAAGAGGGGGGAGGGAGGGCAGCCGCACCCTAGTCCCTGGCGCCTCCCTCTCCCCACGTACCACCTCTCCCTCTCGCTGAGCTTGGCGAAGCCCTGCCGAGATCGCCGCTACTTCCACCACCACGCCGTCGTGCTGCTGGTTCTCCATCAACCTCTCCTTCCCCCTTGCTGGATCAAGAAGGAGGAGACGTCTTCCCCAACCGTACGTGTGTTGAACACGGAGGTGCTGTCCATTCAGCACTAGGATCTTCGGTGATTTGGATCACGACGAGTACGACTCCCTCAACCCCGTTCTCTTGAATGCTTCCGCTCACGATCTACAAGGGTATGTAGATGCAATCCTCTCTCTCATTGCTAGATGACTCCATAGATTGATCTTGGTGAAGCGTAGAATTTTTTTATTTTCTATAACGTTCCCCAACAGTGGCATCATGAGCTAGGTCTATGCGTAGTTTCTATGCACGAGTAGAACACAATCTTGTTGTGGGCGTAGATGTTGTCCATTTTCTTGCCACTACTAGTCTTATCTTGTTTCGGCGGCATCGTGGGATGAAGCAGCCCGAACCGACCTTACACGTACGCTTACATGAGCCAGGTTCCACCGACTGACATGCACTAGTTGCATAAGGTGGCTAGCGGGTGTCTGTCTCTCCCACTTTAGTCGGATCGGATTCGATGAAAAGGGTCCTTATGAAGGGTAAATAGAAATTGGCACATCATGTTGTGGTTTTACGTAGGTAAGAAACGTTCTTGCTAGAACCCTATTGCAGCCACGTAAAAACATGCAACAAAAATTAGAGGACGTCTAACTTGTTTTTGCAGCATATGCCTTGTGATGTGATATGGCCAAAAAGGGTTGTGATGAATGATATATATGTGATGTATGAGATCATGTTCTTGTAATAGGAATCACGACTTGCATGTCGATGAGTATGACAACCGGCAGGAGCCATAGGAGTTGTCTTAATTATTGTATGACCTGCGTGTCAATGAATAAACGCCATGTAATTACTTTACTTTATTGCTAAACCATTAGCCATAGTAGTAGAAGTAATAGTTGGCGAGCAACTTCATGGAGACACGATGATGGAGATCATGGTGTCATGCCGGTGACGAAGATGATCATGGCGCCCCGAAGATGGAGATCAAAGGAGCAATATGATATTGGCCATATCATGTCACTATTTGATTGCATGTGATGTTTATCATGTTTTTGCATCTTATTTGCTTAGAACGACGGTAGTAAATAAGATGATCCCTCATAATAATTTGAAGAAAGTGTTCCCCCAAACTGTGCGCCGTTGCGAAAGTTCGTTGTTTCGAAGCACCAAGTGATGATCGGGTGTGATAGATTCTAACGTCCACATACAACGGGTGTAAGACAGATTTACACATGCAAAACACTTAGGTTAACTTGATGAGCCTAGCATGTACATACATGGCCTCGGAACACAAGAGACCGAAAGGTCAAACATGAGTCGTATGCAATCAACATGGAGATGTTCACCGATGATGACTAGTCCGTCTCACGTGATGATCGAACACGGTCTAGTTGAGTCGGATCATGTATCACTTAGATGACTAGAGGGATGTCTAATCTGAGTGGGAGTTCATTAAATAATTTGATTAGATGAACTTAATTATCATGAACTTAGTCTAAAAACCTTTGCAAAATGTCTTGTAGATCAAATGGCCCAAGCTCATGTCAACCTCAACTTCAACGCGTTCCTAGAGAAAACCAAGCTGAAAGATGATGGCACAACTATACGGACTGGGTCCGGAACCTGAGGATCATCCTCATAGCTACCAAGAAAGCATATGTCCTAGAAGCACCACTAGGTGAAGCACCCATCCCAGAGAACCAAGATGTTATGAACGCTTGGCAGCCGCGTGCTACTGATTACTCCCTCGTTCAGTGCGGCATGCTTTATAGCTTAGAACCGGGGCTCCGAAAGCGTTTTGAGCAACACGGAGCATATGAGATGTTCGAAGAGCTGAAAATGGTTTTCCAAGCTCATGCCCAGGTCGAGAGATATGAAGTCTCCGACAAGTTCTACAGTTGTAAGATGGAGGAAAATAGTTCTGTCAGTGAGCACATACTCAAAATGTCTGGGTTGCACAACCGCTTGTCCCAGCTGGACATTAACCTCCCGGACGAGGCGGTCATTGACAGAATCCTTCAGTCGCCCCCACCTAGTTACAAGAGCTTTGTGATGAACTACAATATGCAGGGGATGGTGAAAACTATTCCTGAAGTATTTTCAATGCTAAAATCAGCGGAGGTGGAAATCAAAAAGGAACATCAAGTGTTGATGGTCAATAAAACCACTAGTTTCAAGAAAGGCAAGGGTAAGAAGAACTTCAAGAAGGACGACAAGGGAGTTGCCGCGCCCGGTAAGCCAGTTGCCGGGAAGAAGCCAAAGAATGGACCCAAGCCTGAGACTGAGTGCTTTTATTGCAAAGGGAAGGGTCACTGGAAGCGGGACTGCCCCAAATACTTAGCGGACAAGAAGGCCGACAACACTAAAGGTATATGTGATATACATGTAATTGATGTGTACCTTACCAGTACTCGTAGTAGCTCCTGGGTATTTGATACCGGTGCAGTTGCTCATATTTGTAACTCAAAACAGGAGCTGCAGAATAAGCGGAGACTGGCGAAGGACAAGGTGACGATGCGCGTCAGGAATGGTTCCAAGGTCGATGTGATCGCCATCGGCACGCTACCTCTACATTTACCTACGGGATTAGTTTTAAACCTCAATAATTGTTATTTAGTGCCACCTTTGAGCATGAACATTGTATCTGGATCTCGTTTAATACAAGATGGCTACTCATTTAAATCCAAGAATAATGGTTGTTCTATTTATATGAGAGATATGTTTTATGTTCATGCCCTGCTGGTCAATGGTTTATTCTTAATGAATCTCGAACGTGATGTTACACATATTCATAGTGTGAATACCAAAAGATGTAAGATTGATAATGATAGTCCCACATATCTGTGGCACTGCCACCTTGGTCACATTGGTGTCAAACGCATGAAGAAGCTCCATACAGATGGACTTTTAGAGTCTCTTGATTTCGAATCATTTGACACGTGCGAACCATGCCTCATGGGTAAAATGACCAAGACTCCGTTCTCTGGAACAATGGAGCAAGCAACCAACTTATTGGAAATTATAGATACTGATGTGTGCGGTCCAATGAGCCTTGAGGCTCGCGGTGGCTATCGTTATGTTCTCACTTTCACTGATGACTTAAGTAGATATGGGTATGTCTACTGATGAAACACAAGTCTGAGACCTTTGAAAAGTTCAAGGAATTTCAGAATGAGGTAGAGAATCAATGTGACCGAAAATAAAGTTCTTACGATCAGATCATGGAGGAGAATATTTAAGTCACGAATTTGGTACACACTTAAGGAAATGTGGAATTGTTTCACAACTCACGCCGCCTGGAACACCTCAGCGTAACGGTGTGTCCAAACGTCGTAATCGCACTTTATTGGATATGATGCGGTCTATGATGTCTCTTACCGATTTACCGCTATCATTTTGGGGATACGCTTTAGAGACAGCTACATTCACTTTAAATAGGGCACCGTCTAAATCCGTTGAGACGACACCGTATGAATTATGGTTTGGGAAGAAAGCTAAGCTGTCGTTTCTAAAAGTTTGGGGATGCGATGCTTATGTCAAGAAACTTCAACCTAAAAAGCTCGATCCCAAGTCGGAAAAATGCGTCTTCATAGGATACCCTAAGGAAACCATTGGGTATACCTTCTACCTCAGATCCGAAGGCAAGATCTTTGTTGCCAAGAACGGGTCCTTTCTGGAGAAAGAGTTTCTCTCGAAAGAAGTAAGTGGGAGGAAAGTGGAACTTGATGAAGTACTACCTCTTGAACCGGAAAGTAGCGCAGCTCAGGAAGATGTTCCCGTGGTGCCTGCACCGACTAGAGAGGAAATTAATGATGATGATCAAGGTACTTCGGATCAAGTTACTACTGAACTTCGTAGGTCCACAAGGACACGTTCCACACCAGAGTGGTATGGAAACCCTGTCCCGGAAATCATGTTGTTAGACAACGGTGAACCTTCGACCTATGAAGAAGCAATGGCGGGCCCAGATTCCAACAAATGGCTTGAAGCCATGCAATCCGAGATAGGAACCATGTATGAAAACAAAGTGTGGACTTTGACAGACTTGCCTGATGATCGGCGAGCGATAGAAAACAATTGGATCTTTAAGAAGAAGACGGACATGGATGGTAATGTTACCATCTATAAAGCTCGACTTGTTACTAAGGGTTATCGACAAATTCTACGGGTTGACTACGATGAGACTTTCTCTCCCGTAGCGAAGCTGAAGTCCGTCCGAATCATGTTAGCAATTGCCGCATACTATGATTAAGAGATATGGCAAATGGACCCAAAACGGCATTCCTTAACGACTATCTTAAGGAAGAACTGTATATGATGCAGCCGGAAGGTTTTGTCGATCCTGAGAATGCTAACAAGGTATGCAAACTCCAGCAATCCATTTATGGGCTGTTGCAAGCATCTCGGAGTTGGAACATTCGATTTGATGAGATGATCAAAGCGTTTGGGTTTATGCAGACTTATGGAGAAGCATGCGTTTACAAGAAAGTGAGTGGGAGCCCTGTAGCATTTCTCATATTATATGTAGATGACATACTTTTGATGGGAAATGATATAGAACTTTTGGATAGAATTAAGGCCTACTTGAGTAAGTGTTTTTCAATGAAGCACCTTGAAGAAGCTGCTTACATATTAGGCATCAAGATCTATAGGGATAGATCAAGACGCCTCATAGGTCTTTCACAAAGCACATACCTTGATAAGATATTGAAGAAGTTCAATATGGATCAGTCCAAGAAGGAGTTCTTGCCTGTGTTGCAAGGTGTGAAATTGAGCTCGGCTCAATGCCCGACCACGGTAGAAGATAAAGAAAAGATGAGTGTCATCCCCTATGCCTCGGCTATAGGGTCTATTATGCATGCCATGTTGTGTACCAGACCTGATGTAAACCTTGCTGTAAGTTTGGTAGGAAGGTACCAAAGTAATCCCGACATGGAACACTGGACAGCGGTTAAGAATATCCTGAAGTACCTGAAAAGGACTAAGGATATGTTTCTTGTTTATGGAGGTGACGAAGAGCTCGTCGTAAAGGGTTACGTCGACACTAGCTTCGACACAGATCCGGATGACTCTAAGTCACAAACCGGATACGTGTATATTTTTAATGGAGGGGAAGTAAGCTGGTGCAGTTGCAAGCAAAGCGTCGTGGTGGGATCTACATGTGAAGCGGAGTACATGGCAGCCTCGGAGGCAGCGCATGAAGCAATATGGATGAAGGAGTTCATCACCGACCTAGGAGTCATATCCAATGCGTCGGGGCCGATCACTCTCTTCTGTGAATAGACTAGAGCTATTGCCCTTGCCAAGGAGCCCAGGTTTCACAAGAAGACCACGCACATCAAGCGTCGCTTCAACTCCATTCGTGAAAATGTTCAAGATGGAGACATAGATATTTGCAAAGTGCATACGGATGTGAATGTCGCAGATCCGTTGACTAAACCTCTTCTGCGAGCAAAACATGATCAACACCAGAACTCTATGGGTGTTCGATTCATCACAATGTAACTAGATTATTGACTCTAGTGCAAGTGGGAGACTGTTGGAAATATGCCCTAGAGGCAATAATAAAATGATTATTATTATATTTCCTTGTTCATGATAATTGTCTATTATTCATGCTATAATTGTTTTATCTGGAAATCGTAATACATGTGTGAATACATAGACCACAACATGTCCCTAGTAAGCCTCTAGTTGACTAGCTCGTTGATCAACAGATAGTCATGGTTTCCTAACTATGGACATTGGATGTCATTGATAATGGGATCACATCATTAGGAGAATGATGTGATGGACAAGACCCAATCCTAAGCATAGCACAAGATCGTGTAGTTTGTTTGCTAGAGCCTTTTCAATGTCAAGTATCACTTCCTTAGACCATGAGATCGTGTAACTCCTGGATACCATAGGAGTGCTTTGGGTGTACCAAACGTCACAACGTAACTGGTTGGCTATAAAGGTATACTATAGGTATCTCCGAAAGTGTATGTTGGGTTGACATGGATCGAGACTGGGATTTGTCACTCTGTATGATGGAGAGGTATCTCTGGGCCCACTCGGTAATGCATCATCATAATGAGCTCAATGTGACCGAGTGGTTGGTCGCGGGATCATGCATTACGGTACGAGTAAAGTGACTTGCCGGTAACGAGATTGAACGAGGTATTGGGATACCGACGATCGAATCTCGGGCAAGTAACGTACCGATTGACAAAGGGAATTGTATACGGGATTACTTGAATCCTCGACATCGTGGTTCATTCGATGAGATCATCGTGGAACATTTGGGAGCCAACATGGGTATCCAGATCCCACTGTTGGTTATTGACCGTAGAGCTGTCTCGGTCATGTCTGCGTGATTCCCGAACCCGTATGGTCTAGACACTTAAGGTTCGGTGACGCTAGGGTTGTAGAGAGATTAGTATGCGGTAACCCGAAAGTTGTTCGGAGTCCCGAATGAGATCCCGGACGTCATGAGGAGTTCCGGAATTGTCCGGAGGTGAAGAATTGTATATAGGAAGTCCAGTTTCGGCCACCGGGAAAGTTTCGGGGGTTACTGGTATTGTATCGGGACCACCGGAAGGATCCCGGGGGTCCACCGGGTGGGGCCACCTATCCCGGAGGGCCACGTGGGCTGAAGAGGGAAGGGAACCAGCCCCTGGTGGGCTGGTGCGCGCCCCCTTGGGCCTCCCCCTACACCTAGGGTTGGAAACCCTAGGGGTGGGGGGCGCCCCACTTGACTTGGGGGGCAAGTCCCCCCCTAGCCCCCCCTTGATATTAGATCTCTAGGGGGCCTGTGCCCCCTAGGGCCCCTATATAAAGAGGGTGAGGGAGGGCAGCCGCACCCTAGTCCCTGGCACCTCCCTCTCCCCACGTACCACCTCTCCCTCTCGCTGAGCTTGGCGAAGCCCTGCCGAGATCGCCGCTACTTCCATCACCACGCCGTTGTGCTGCTGGATCTCCATCAACCTCTCCTTCCCCCGTGCTGGATGAAGAAGGAGGTTATGTCTTCCCCAACCGTACGTGTGTTGAACACGGAGGTGCTGTCTGTTCAGCACTAGGATCTTCGGTGATTTGGATCACGACGAGTACGACTCTCTCAACCCTGTTCTCTTGAATGCTTCGCTCGCGATCTACAAGGGTATGTAGGTGCACTCCTCTCTCTCGTTGCTAGATGACTCCATAGATTGATCTTGGTGAAGCATAGAATTTTTTTATTTTCTGCAACATTCCCCAACAATTTCCACCGCCGTAACCTTCTGTATCCGCGAGATCTCATCTTGGAGCCTTCGTCGGCACTCTGCGGGAGGGGGAATCGACCATGGAGGGCTTCTACATCAACACCATAGCCCTTCCGATGAGTTGTGAGTAGTTTACCACAGACCTACGGGTCCATAGTTATTAGCTAGATGGCTTCTTCTCTCTTTTTGGATCTTAATACAATGTTCTCCCCCTCTCTTGTGGAGATCTATTTGATGTAATCTCTTTTTGCGGTGCGTTTGTCGAGATCCGATGAATTGTGGGTTTACGATCAAGTTTATCTATGAACAATATTTGAATCTTCTCTAAATTCTTTTATGTATGATTGAGTTATCTTTGCAAGTCTCTTCGAATTATCAGTTTGGTTTGGCCTACTAGATTGATCTTTCTTGCCATGGGAGAAGTGCTTAGCTTTGGGTTCAATCTTGTGGTGTCCTTACCCAGTGACAGAAAGGGTTGCAAGGCACGTATTGTATTGTTGCCATTGTGGATAAAAATATGGGGTTTATATCATATTTCTTGAGTTTATCCCTCTACATCATGTCATCTTGCTTAATGCGTTACTCTATTCTTTGTGAACTTAATACTCTAGATGCAGGCAGGAGTCAATCGATGTGTGGAGTAATAGTAGTAGATGCAGGCAGGAGTCGGTCTACTTGTTGCGGACGTGATGCCTATATACATGATCATGCCTAGATAATCTCATAATTATTCGTTTTTCTATCAATTGCTCGATAGTAATTCGTTCACCCACCGTAATACTTATGCTATCTCGAGCAAAGCCTCTAGTGAAACCTATGGCCCCCGGGTCTATCTCTTATCATATTTTCTTCCAATCTACTTTTATTTGCATCTTTATTTTCTGCATTTATATTATAAAATACCAAAAATATATTTATCTTATCCTACTACCTCTATCAGATCTCACTTTCGCAAGTGGCCGTGAAGGGATTGACAACCCCTTTATTGCGTTGGTTGCGAGTTCTTTGTTTGTTTGTGTAGGTCCGTGGGACTTGTTGAGAAGCCTCCTACTGGATTGATACCTTGGTTCTCAAAAACTGAGGGAAATACTTACGCTACTCTGCTGCATCACCCTTTCCTCTTCAAGGAAAACCAACGCAAGCTCAAGACGTAGCACTTGGATGCAGCTTGTCCTGGGTCTGCCAAGACGATTTCTTGCCTCCTGGCAGAGGAGGTTTCTTCAGGCAAAATGAAGAAGGTGAAGAGGGCTATCAGCAGCATAGGCAAGAAGAGTGACGCCATTAGGAAGGCGTCTGCGCCTTCTTAATGGAGGGTGCTCAGTCTCTTCGTCATCCATCTCCAATTGACTCACCTCTGTGGATTTGGTGGCGTTTTGTGGTTTCATTGAGGGTTTCGTTGCGACGTCGATCTGTGAGGGTTTGTGGTTGCATGTTATGTATGTTTGTCGGTTTGATGGTGGTGTCATGGAGTTTCTTTCTTAGCGAGTAGTCCGTATGTGGTTATATGTATCGGTTTTCGCCCGATTTTCCGTTAATTAACTAGGCAATTCTCTTCTTCTTAATTAATCGATGAGGCAAATCTTTTGCCTTCGTTTCAAAAAAACTTTATGGTGTTGGCTTCTTTTGAAAAGGAGAAATGAGTTTGTTTTCTAATGGGAAGCAATGACAATGAGGCGGTTCTAACTAAGACCAGTGCTCCATTTTGTTGACAATAATGAACAAGGACAATGATGCTTCACAAGTTATTATGTAATAATTACATATTTTAGAGCAGAAGAGCGGTAATGCTTGTAAACTGAACTTTTTATTATCAGGCCGCAAGGGCAATGAGCAATATATACATGTGCCAATTTCAAAAAAAGAAAAAAGAAAAGAAAATCCTGATCTCCGATCGGCGGCTGTGACTGTGCGTTGATGTGATGCCCGCGATTCAATCATACACTAATCATACATGCAAACGTGTACGATCAAGATTAGGGACTCACAGGAAGATATCACAACACAACTCTAAAATAAAATAATTCATACAAGCATCATAATACAAGCCAGGGGCCTCGAGGGCTCGAATACAAGTGCTCGATCATAGACGAGTCAGTGGAAGCAACAATATCTGAGTACAAACATAAATTAAACAAGTTTGCCATAAGAAGGCTAGCACAAACTGGGATACTGATCGAAAGAGGCGCAGGCCTCCTGCCTGGGATCCTCCTAAACTACTCCTGGTCGTCGTCAGCGGCCCGCATGTAGTAGGAGGCACCTCCGGTGTAGTAGGGTCGTCGACGGTGGCGTCTGGCTCCTGGGCTCTAGCATCTGGTTGCGACAACCAGGTAGAATGGAAAGGGGGCAAAGAGGGAGAAAAGCAACCGTGAGTACTCATCCAAAGTACTCGCAAGCAAGGATCTACACTACATATGCATGGGTATATGTGTAAAGAGGCCATATCGGTGGACTGAACTGCAGAATGCCAGAATAAGAGGGGGGTAGCTAGTCCTATCGAAGACTACGCTTCTGGCAGCCTCCGTCTTGCAGCATGTCGAAGGGAGTAGATTGAAGTCCTCCAAGTAGCATCGCATAGCATAATCCTACCCAGCGATCCTCCCCTTGTCGCCCTATGGAAAAGCGATCACCAGGTTGTCTGTGGAACTTATCTGGGTGTGTTTTATTAAGTATCCGGTTCTAGTTGTCATAAGGCCAAGATACAACTCCGGGTCGTCCTTTTACAGAGGGACACGGCTGTTCGAATAGATTAACTTCCCTGCAGGGGTGCACCACATAACCCAACACGCTCGATCCCATTTGGCTGGACACACTTTCCTGGGTCATGCTCCGCCTCGGAAGATCAACACGTTGCAGCCGCACCTAGGCCTAACAGAGAGGTCAGCATGCCGGTCTAAATCCTATGCGCGCAGGGGTCTGGGCCCATCGCCCATTGCACACATGCACGTTGTGTACACGGCCGATGAGCAGACCTAGCCTTCCTTATACAAGGACAGGCGTTCCAGTCCAACCCGGCGCGCACCGCTCCGTCACTGACGTCTAGAAGGCTTCGGCTGATACCACGATGTCGAGTGCCCATATCTTTCCCGTGTAGGTTGTTAGTGCGTATAGGCCAGTGGCCAGACTCAGATCAAATACCAAGATCTCGTTAAGCGTGTTATTTTGAAGTAATCGCAGACGCCGACCAGGGCCAGGCCCACCTCACTCCTAGGTGGTCTCAACCTGCCATGTCGCTCCACCACATAGTAACAGTCGGGGGCCGTCGGGAACCCAGGCCCACCTCTACCGGGACGGAGCCACCTGTCCTTCCAGCCCCCACATCGGAATCACTTGCGGGTACTCAACAGCTGACCAACTTTAGTCATCATCTGTATAGTATATGTATAGTATATACCCGTGATCACCTCCCGAGTGATCACGGCCCGATAGTATAGCATGGCAGACTGACAAGAATGTAGGGCCACTAATGGTAAACTAGCATCCTATACTAAGTATTTAGGATTGCAGGTAAGGTATCAACAGATGTAGCAACAATGTCAGGCTATGCATCAGAATAGGATTAACGGAAAGCAGTAACATGCTACACTACTCTAATGCAAGCAGTATAGAGGAGAATAGGCGATATCTGGTGATCAAGAGGGGGGCTTGCCTGGCTGCTCTGGCAAGAAGGAGGGGTCGTCAACTCCGTAGTCGAACTGGGCAGCAGTAGCGTCGGTCTCATAGTCTACCGGAGAGAAGAGGGGGGAGAAACAATGAATACAATGCCATGCATAACGATGCATGACATGACAAGTAATGGTGCCAGGTGTGCCCTAACGCAGTAGGAGGTGATACTGGTGAAGGGGGGAAACATCCGGGAAAGTATCCCCGGTGTTTCGCGTTTTCGGACAGGTGAACCGGAGGGGGGAAAGTTGCGGGTTTACTATGCTAGGGACCCGTGGCGGACGAACGGGCTACGTATTCGGATTCGCCTCGTCGTTCTGAGCAACTTTCACGTACAAAGTTTTTCCATCCGAGCTATGGTTTATTTTATATTAATTTTAAAAGATTTAAATCATTTCATAGAATTTACTTAATTAATTTAATTCAGCATTATCCAGAATAGTGCATGCTGACATCATGATGTCAGCATGACGTCAGCAGTCAACAGAGGTGTTGACTGGGTCGCTGACATGTGGGTCCCGCATGTCCTAGGTACAATAACCTAATTAGCCTATTAACTAGTTTAATTAGTTAAATAGGTAACTAATGTTTAATTAGTCTAATTAAACAGGATTAATTAAGTTAATTAATTTAGTTAGTTAATTGATTAATTAGTTAACACTTTTATTTACTTATTATTTATTTATTTATTTATAATTTCCTATTTTTGTCTGGGCGTGGGCCCCGTTTGTCATAGGCCTGGAGGGGCCATAGCGGGCACGGGCGCCAACGGGCGCAGGGGCGGGCGCTGCGGGTGCGGGCACCCGAATTGGACGCAGCCAGTCGGGGCCACGGCAAGGGGGAAAACACCGGCGCGGTGCCGGCGTGGCAGCGGCGACGCCACGGCGGGGCAAAACGGAGGTGCAAGGCGGGCGCTTGAGCGCCGGAGGTGGCCACGGGCGTGAGGCGTCGTGCAGCCGAGCGCGGGGCGCGCCGGGGCGGACGACGGCGCAGTCAACAGGCGAGGCTAGTGCACGGGTGCGCGCATGCTCACCGCGAGCACAAGCACCAGGCGGCGCGTGAACGACCGCGGGACAACGCGAGGAGCAGCATCAGGGGCGCCGGGGCGCGACGGCAGGCGCGGGTGAGCGCGGCCTAGCGGGGAGGAGGCCATGGCCGTGTACGCGAGCGTGGTAGGGGGGAGGAGGAGAGGGAGGCCATGGCCTCACCGTGCGGAGCAGGGGGCGGGGCAATGGGCTTGATGGAGGTCGGGGACGACGGCGACGTTGGGGAGGACGTCTGGCGAGGCGGCGTTACGGGTCCTCGAGCGGTGGCAGTGGTGAAGCGGTCCTCGGCGATGGCGCGTGGCGGCAAAGCCCGATCTCGATCCAGAATTGGATCGGGGGGAGGGGGAAGCGAGCGAGTGGGTGGGGGAAGTGGGGGCGTCGGTGGTTAGGGTTTGGGTCGCCTCAGGGGATAAGGGAGTGGGGTTGCCGGTTGGGCCTTTTGGGCTGGTGGCCAGCTGGGCCATTCGACCCAGGGGGGTCTTGCTTTTCTCTTTTGTTTAAGTTTTTGTGTTTATTTATTTTGTGTTTATTAGTTTTCTGTTTTATTTTATATTTATATTTGTTTTATAAAATATATAATTAGTACCCAAATTAGTGTTTCAAAATACCCTGATGCCACAAAAAGTTTGGTGACAAACTAAAACTATTTAGTATTTTATTAATTGTAAAAGGTATGTAATTAATTGTTTTTGCTACTATCATAATTATTTTAGATCCTTTAAACACTTCTTCAGAGTTTGGTTTCACCACCACAATTACCTATGATTTATCCGACACATTTAGGACATTTTTGTTTTAGCGTTTCAAAACTTTTGTTGTTTGCTTGATTTTGAATTTGAATTTGAATCATTTTCAAACTAACGTAAGATTAGCAACAGTAATCGAGGTGACGTGGCATCATTAACAGAGAATTACTGTAGTGTGATTATCCGAGCGTCACAATTCTCCTCCACTACAAGAAATCTCGTCCTGATATTTAAGAGGGGAGTAAGGGGGAAAGTTCTGATTACGAAATTCTAACGGATCTTCTCGGTCATGGTTGCTCTTCTCGAAGAGGTCGATCCATACCGTTGATGTCTCCATTCCTATGCATCAATGCATCATGATGAAGTTGTCGTGCTGCCTTCAGGATCTTCACCATACTTACAAAAGGATAAGAAGGGAACTCCGGGAGACGGACCCTTGCAAGGTTGACTATCTAGTAGATAACATCGGGAAAGGTGGCGGAAAGTAACTCTCGAATTGAACCCTTAGAAAATATCGAGAGCAAAGTAAGAAGGTATCATGAGAAGTTTCGAGCAGGCAGGCAATCGTTCGGTGCCTGTAACAGGGCGTGAAAGGGGGTTCGTAGCAACGGGAATAAGTATTGTATCTGATACCAGAGTTGATGATCTCATTGGAAGGTGGCTCGTGAATTACGTATGAGGCCACGTGCGAGGAATAACTTTGGGAACAGGGGGTGTACAGGAGAGTCAGGTTTCGATCCTTTGGAACTGTGGGTTATGGGCCCACCATGTGGGTTAAAAGTAGGAAGGGCGGCGACGTCTTGTACGACCATGTAAGCAAGGCATGTCAGAGGATAGTTTGTCGGTTATGTCGGTAACAACATCGGTACCAAGGGCGAGGGACAAAGAGAACCATCTTCCTACTCGTTGAACGAGGCGGACCAGTAGGCAAAGTTCTCGTCCATCAGTGGTTACCGGAATGTCATCAACAAAAGTAACATGGTCTTTCTGACAAAATTGTACACCGAGGTGTTTACAAAAGCAGGAGAATATTACTGCTTAGATCATATAGATCACAAGAAAGGTTAAACCAAACAATGGAAAGGAAAATATGATTATTAGATTTAAATAGAACAATGGAAAGGAAAATATGTTTAAACACATATTTCAAGGGTATATCCTTCCCAAGGACAAGCATAGCATGATATCCATGTCAGGATATAATGTAGAAAACTCTTTAGATAAGGTGAGAGAAATTTCATGACATTACCCATACAACGGTGTTAGGGTAACTGAACAAGAAACATTTAGCATTGGGCTTAAAATGTTCTTGTTGAAAATCAGATTACCACAGACATGTTTCGAGATAGCATTGACATGGTCTTCAAGCAAAGGTCGAACTTGGATAGACAAAGGATTCATCAGGAACAACTTATAGAATAAGTCTTACAATTTCCTCATGGAAGAATGGTTAATCTTGTTAAAAAGGAAACCATAACAGCCGGTCCTCCGGCCAGGTGTGCTAGGCATGTCATCACCTTATCGGTTCATATAAGGACCAATGTTATGACTCTTGGAAAATATCCGAACCATCATATCTGACCGAGTTTCAGATCTGGTTGGGGTCATGATACCTCAGACTCAGGATGCCTGAGAAGGAAGGGGTGCAACACAATTTGACGAGACGACATTGTAAGATTCTCGGGAAATGTACTATGGAAGCGAGTTCCAAAGCAGGAGTTCATCCTTAAATCAAGGGGAGGGTGACGAGGTGGCTGATGGGCTCAGTGACAATTCATTGAGATTTACAAAAAGGTGGATTTCCACAATTATGTGAACAAGGAGATACCATTTGTCATATCCAATGATATGATGATGTATGATCACGAAAAAAAAACGTACACAATTAAACATTGGTTGAAAGGTGCACCCGATATATGGGCTTAGGTAGCAAGATCAATGTTAGAAGGGTGATTCGATAACCAATAGTCTAAGAATCAAGCTATCAACCATTAACTTCAAGCAATAGGGTTGCTAGATGTTTTGGAATTACACATCACGGTTAAATGGCTGGTATCCCGGTTAGAAACAACACGGGGACCAAGATATGAACGGAGATGGCAAGAAGTATTACTATACCAAGAATTCTTAAGAGGTGGTGAAATTCTCACGACATTCCTGACATAAAAGATGGTGATACTCCAAGGTAAAGAAGAACAAATGCTTAATAGCAAGGAACTCAAGGTATAACACAAAACACGAACAAGTTTGTGTTGAACGAAAGGCAATAAAGTGGTTGATGATAACACAAATCATCGAGGGCAAGGATGGTATTTCTTATCATGAATTCAATTGATATCCTGGAAGGGCTCAGAATGTTGATGATGATCACGACACAATTGTCAAAAGATTTCATGAAGATGTAATCGATCGGCGATGACATCAAGTCAAAATGATGAAGCAAAAGGTTATTGGAATCACGGGTACGACACAAACTCAAAATCAAGCATGGTGTTCAAGGCGAAATGATATGACGAGAAAGATCGACGTAAACTTAGCCCATCATCAAAAGTTGTGCTCCGGGATTAAGGACCGGGTAGTATAGTTAAAATCGGCACGATAATGGTATAGCCGAGCAGGCTTGGAATGACGTGATCGAGTTCAAACTCGTAAGTAATGAAGGTTACCAAGAGTTGTTTAATCGCGGTGCAGACTCGATTTAGTTGTCGGTGTCTTTGAGTGCTTAATAACTCAGAGCCCGTGAAAAGTTTGAACCAGTGAGGATGTTATACTTGATGAAGAACTCATAAGAAGTTATGCAGTTCCGTGATAATCTCGAGATACCAGGGGGTAATACTCGACGGCAGATCAAAGTAGAGGTTGGACCGGGGTATTACTCTGCAGAAGACAAGTGCTTAAACTTGCACGAGAAATGGTATTTAAAGGAGAACACAGTCTGAACCACGATTTCATAAGACCAGATCCCAGATATAAGATGAACTTATACCTAAGGGATAATTAATTTAAGAGAAGCTTTAATGATACGATCTACATCGTGTCCATGGGCATGAACACAAAGTTCAAAGTCGACTCCCACTTCTCCAATGCATAACCTTTCATTCACTTCTCACTTTCAAAGAAGTTGTTGTCAGGACCCCGACTCAATGTCACATCGATCTAGCCTGTAACACCTCATATCACTTTGCGGCCTCACGCACGATATCCCCACGAGTGTCGCCTTACCTTTGCCCGGGACCGTTTGCGCCTTTTGGCACACGTATATGATAGTGTCGCTAGCATCCATATGAAAAGGAGCCCGGGCTGACATGGCTAGTTGTAAACCCAAAGTGGCACAGACTTACAGGGATAGGCATCCATGACCCAGCATCGAACGTGTCGGTCATCAGCAAGTAAGTTCCGGGCTGTAGCACTGGGCTAGCAAGACTCCGGTAAACCGGGCTGTAGCGGGCTAACAGGACTCCGGTACTCAATGCATGACATTTCCCCGAAGGGACAGACACAGGAACGAAGAAGGACACATGCCGGTCAGCCAAGTGTTCCGGAGCAGTAGCAAGCTACCATGGCTCAGTGGAATCACTAGGAGACATTTCCCGGTAAGAGAGGCTACTAAAGACAAACAACTAGATAGTCAGATCCCACACATACCAAGCATTTCAATCATACACACAATATGCTCGATATGTGCAAATACAACAAGGCATCACAACTTGACTCTATGACACAAGTACTTTATTTAAAGGCTCAGAGAGCCATACATAGCATACACACAAGTACGGGTCACACGACCCAGCATTCAAGTCATACAGTCATACAAGCCAGCAGCGGAAGTAACTTGTCTGAGTACAGACAACTAGTAAAATAAAAGAGGCTTGGAAAGCCTGGCTATACTACGTGGCCCTTCACAAGCTCAGGATCACCACCTGGGCCTTAGCCTACTCATTGATGTCAACGTCTACGAAGAACCCATCAGAAGGGGTTGCAGCGTCTTCTGTAAAAATGTAAATTATAGCAACATGAGTACAAAGGTACTCAGCAAGACTTACATCAGATCCTACATACATGCACATTACCAAGAAGGGTTGGTGGAGTTATTGCAGCAAGCCAGCTTTGACTCTTGGCTAGGCTATCCTACGAGACTCCAACTTGAAATGGTTTTGCGCACACGAGTCCACTACTCACCACTCAATACACTACCGAGGATCCACCTCCGTCTTCCTACGGAAGAGCCATCCTCGGCACTCACGCTCATCTTGAGGCTTTTAGTAGTTTCCATTTACTTGTCTATGAACTGTATAGGCAACCAAGTAGTCCTTTACCGCGGACGCGGCTATTCGAATAGATTAGGTTAACCCTGCAGGGGTGTACTTCTTCATACACGCTCTCACCACTTACCGTCGTTTACACGACATGTACTTGGCAACCTTCAAGCGGAAGCCCAACGTGGGTGTCGGCCACGACCTACCTAGACACCTAAGTCTTTAGTCCAGGTTTATCGCCTATTTGGGTTCCATCCATGAGGAGATCCGGCCGAAGTTTCGCTCACGGCCCCAAACGATGTGAACAGGGTTCCCGAGATACCAAACGGGCATCCGGTACACCCGACCACGTACCTACCGCATCACAGCCCACCCCTACGGTCAGCGCTATCCACGGCCTCCAGTAGGCTACAAACACCAGAAACTACTTGCAACTCCTGGACAGAAGACTAGGATGAATAAGAAGCCGAGAGGGTCCATTGGTTTCGGGCCCAATGCATGGTAGTAGCTGAATCTTAAATCACACATACAGATCTCAGTGCTTAAGGATGGCTTCAATGAAACAACCCACCATGTACTCCTACATGGCCTCTCATCGATACCTTTACCAAATCGTGTTCAACACACCACTCTCAACTGATATGATCATTTCACTCTAGCCCATCACCCAGATGAACCAGACCTGACACGACTCTAAGCATAGCAGGCATAGCAAGGTAGGAACAACACATACATATGGCTCAAACAACTCCTACACATGCTAGTGGGTTTCATCTAGTTACTGTGGCAATGACAGGTCATGCAGAGGAAATGGGTTCAACTACCGAAGCACACAGCAGTTTGAAACGCGTTGTCTTAATGCAGTAAAAGAGAGCAAGAGCGAGAACATGGGATTGTATCGATATGATCAAACGGTTGGTTGCTTGCCTGATGGGTCGATGCACTGATACAGTTCTTCGCTAGGGTAATCACGGTACTCCTCGGAGGCAGAACCTGCCGCAAAGAACACCGATACACAGCCATCACCAAACAATGTGCGACGATATGATGCATGCATGAAACATGGCAATATGAGTGTGTTGGGCTAATGCAACTAAGACCAGAAGGGTTTGAACCAATTTGAACCAAAGATTCAAATTTCAAACTCATACATGGCCCTTTAAAGTATTTTATCTTGTTTTGCATTAAACATCAAGTTAACTTGTTTAATCATGCATGGAAACAGTACAGATGGATAGATTGGATTTTTCTGATCATTTTTCATATATAACTTGTTTGATTTGGAGTTACAAATTAAAAGTTATGAATTTTTGAAGTTTAAACTATATTCTGGAATTTCCTATATTAGAATAAATCCAGAAATTAATTTATTGCGTCAGCCATGCGTCAGAATGACGTCAGGGTCAACGGAGACGTCCGGGTCAAACCTGACAGTGGGTCCAGGGTGTCAGGGTCATTAGTTTAGTTAAAGTTTAATTAAAACTAAACCTATTTAGTTAACAGGGCTGGGCCCCACCTGTCATTGACTCAACAGAGTCAACCAGGGCCCACCCGTGGTCAAACCCAGGTCAGCTGCGCCAGCGTTTAGCCGCCGGCGAGCCCGACGCGGCGGCGGAAAGTGGATTTGGCCGTTCCGGCCACCAAATGGGTCGTGGAGGGCATCGGGATGGAGCTGAGGACGAGCCGGAGCTCTTGGCTTAGTCAGTTGGGGTCGGGGTGGCCGGAGTTGGCGCCGGCGACGACTTTGGCGGTGACCGGAGCTCGGGTGAGAGCGAACTCGGGCTAGGGTGTGCGGTGAGGTGCGGGGAGTGCACGGTTAGCCTCAGCGCGGCGTGGTTAGTGCGATGGACAAGGTGAGGTGGCCGGTGGTTAGCCGGAGGCACGTCGGCGACGTGTTCCGCGGCGGCGAGTGCGGGTGAGCTCCGTGTGCTCGCTGTGGTGCACGAGAGCAAGAAAGAGAAGAAGGGGAAGATGGCTAAGCTCACAGGGAGTTCGACGAAGCACTTGGTGCGGCTGGGGACGGGCCGGAGCGACGGCGACGGCGAAGGGGATCTCCGGCGACGGCGGTTCGGTCGAGGTCGATGCGGTGGCTTCGGGGCACGCGAGCGCTCGGGGCTCGGCTAGCTCGAAGGAGAGGAGGGTGGCGGAGCCTCTGGACACGGCGGCACGGCGTGAGGTTGACGGAGAGCACGTCTACGGCGGCGGAACTGCGACGGTGGCGTCGGTCATGGCGTGGGAGCGCGAGGGGGAGGAGCTGGAGAGGAGAGGGAGTGTCTGGGGGGCTCTAGGGAGAGAGGGGGATCGATCCACAGCGTTAGCCGGGCGAGTGGAGCGGCGAGGCGGCGAGCAGGTGCGTGGCACCCATGCGGTGCTCGCCGTCGAGCACCTGCCTGCCTGCCTGGCCGGCAAGCAGCTCGCTGGCGCGGCGCTGGGTTGGGCCGGCAGGTGGGCTGGTTAGCGGGCGCCAGGTAAGTTTTTCCTGTTATTTTCCTTTTTTTTATTTTTCTGCATCTTTGTTGAATTATTAAAAATACTTAGGCAACTCCTAAAATCACCAAACTACTCCTGGTCCATAGTTGGATTATTTCCAACATGAAACATTTTAGTTTGGAGATATTTGAGCATTTGAAATATTTTATATAATTTTAAATGCCCAAATTCAAATATTTATGATTTAATTCAAAGACCCTAAGATGACCTAGGAAATTGTGCATCACTTTTGGCAGAGGTTCTGAACCAAGACAAAAATGATGGACATTTTAGAAGGGCATTTCAGGTTCATTGAAAAAGTTTTTAGTAAACCCTAGTTGGTTTCAGAGGGGGCTGGGGGTTCTGTCATCCCTATTTCAAGTTTCTGATGAAAAAAAATAGACATGATGCAACACTCTAATGCATAACTAGCTAGGGTGTGACAACTCACCCCCACTCAAAAGAATCTCGTCCCGAGATTTGGGTTCCCCTGGGAGGAAGGCGGGATACTCAAGTCGAAGACAATCCTCCCTTTCCCAGGTTGCTTCCTTCTCAGAATGGTGCGACCATTGAACCTTGAGAAACTTGATATTATGACGTCGAGTGATACGCTCGGCCTGATCGAGAATACGAACGGGGTACTCTTGATACGTGAGATTATCTTGGAGATCAAGCGTTTCGTGGTCCACTCCACGGGTAGGATCCGAGAAGCAACGCCTGAGTTGAGAAACGTGGAAGACATCGTGTACTCTGGAGAGATGCGGAGGTAGTTCCAATTGGTAGGCAACTTCTCCTCGTTTAGCGAGAACACGAAAAGGTCCAATGTAACGAGGAGCCAATTTGCCTTTGATACCGAAACGATGGGTTCCCTTCAGAGGAGTAACCCGAAGGTAAGCCTTCTCGTCAACCTCGAAAGTCATAGCCTTATGTTTTCGGTCATATTGACTCTTTTGACGAGATTGGGCTGTTTTCAACTTTTCACGAACGATGCGAACTTGCTCTTCTGCTTCCTGGATCATATCCGGGCCAAAGAATTGTCTTTCCCCGGTTTCTGACCAATTAAGGGGTGTTCGACACCGTCGTCCATAGAGAACTTCAAAAGGGGCTTTACCCAAGCTAGACTGATAGCTGTTGTTATAAGCGAATTCGGCAAATGGAAGGCATTTCTCCCAATCCATTCCGAATGAGATAACAGAAGCTCGAAGCATGTCTTCTAGAATCTGGTTGACGCGTTCTACTTGACCACTTGATTGAGGGTGAAAAGCGGTGCTAAAGGAAAGGCGAGTTCCCATAGCATTTTGGAAACTTTCCCAAAATCGAGAGGTGAAAAGACTTCCTCGATCCGAGTTAATTTCCAACGGAACACCATGGAGAGACACTATTCGGGAGATGTACAAGTCTGCTAACTGACTAGCAGTTATACTCTCACGAACAGGTAGGAAATGGGCCACTTTGGAAAGACGATCGATAACGACGAAGATAGCATTATTCCCTCTCTTGGTCCTGGGAAAACCGGTGATGAAGTCCATACCAATTTTATCCCATTTCCATTCAGGAATAGCTAGGGGTTGAAGGGTGCCAGCAGGCCGTTGATGCTCTGCTTTTACACGACGGCAGACGTCGCAATTAGCAATATACTGAGCAATTTCTCTCTTCATCCTAGTCCACCAGAACCTCTGGCGTAGGTCCTGATACATCTTAGTGCTACCGGGATGAATAGTGAGAGGAGATTCATGAGCTTCCTTAAGGATCAATCGCCTCAGGTTTCGCACCTTGGGAACCACTATCCGATTCCCGAAGTATACGACCCCTTGATCATCAATGGAGAAACAATTCGCAACTCCTTTCTGGATGTTTCTCTTGATGCGGGAAATTCCCGGATCTACTTTCTGTGCTTTGATGATCTGATCCGTAAGGGTAGGTTTCGCCACCAAGGTGGAAAGGAATCCTTGAGGAACAATGTGGAGATTAAGTTTCCGAAATTCCTCATGGAGAAGTGGTTGACTTTGTTGCAACATTAGATTATTGCAATAAGATTTACGACTTAGCGCATCAGCCATGACATTGGCTTTCCCTGGGGTGTAAGTTATTCCTAAGTCGAAATCTGTGATCAACTCGACCCAACGTCTTTGCCTGAGATTCAAATCCGGTTGGGTGAATATGTACTTCAGACTCTGGTGATCAGTGTAGATCTCGCAACGATTACCGAGGAGGTAATGTCGCCAGGTTTTAAGTGCATAGACTACAGCTGCAAGCTCTAGATCATGAGTAGGATAATTCTCCTCATGTGTGTGCAATTGCCGTGAAGCGTAAGCAATTACGTGTCGATCTTGCATGAGAATACAGCCTAGTCCTTGTCGCGAGGCGTCGCAGTAGATAACAAAGTCCTTAGAGAAATCTGGCGGTACCAGGACGGGAGACGATGTCAGGCGTATTTTCAGTTCCTGGAAGCTGTGCTCACATTGTGGAGTCCATTCGAACTTTTTATCTTTCTTGAGGAGTTCGGTTAGAGGTTTAGCAACTTTGGAGAAGTTCTCGACAAAACGACGACAATAGCTCGCTAAGCCAAGGAAACTCCGAACTTGCTTGACCGATTCAGGTGGAGTCCAATTAAGGACGGCTTGAACTCGCTCAGGATTAACGGCAATACCTTTACCAGATATTACATGACCCAGATAGGTCACTTCTGATAACCAAAATTCACATTTAGAAAATTTGGCATAAAGGCGATGCTCTCGAAGTTTCTTCAACACTAGCCTTAAATGTTCGGCATGTTCTTCCTCGTTCTTGGAGTAGATGAGTATATCATCGAGGTAAACCACGACGAATTTATCCAAATACTCCATGAAGATTGAGTTCATTAACCGGGAAAAGGTGGCTGGAGCGTTGGTTAACCCGAAGGACATGACGGTGTACTCGTATTGGCCATAACGAGTAACAAAGGCCGTTTTCGGAATGTCCCCGTTCCTAATTTTGATTTGATGGTAGCCCAACCTCAAATCCATTTTAGAAAAGACTGAGGATCCAGTGAGCTGATCATACAGGTCGTTGATCCTGGGGAGCGGATACTTGTTCTTAATTGTGACCAAGTTAACCGGTCGATAATCTACAACCATCCGGTCCGTACCATCCTTCTTCTTGACGAAGAGGACGGGGCAAGCCCAAGGAGATGAACTAGGTCGGATGAAACCCTTTTTCAAGGACTCATCGAGTTGTTTCTTAAGCTCGGCTAGTTCTAGTGGTGCCATCTTATAGCGTCTTCTAGCAATCGGGACGGTTCCTGGAATGAGGTCTATTACGAACTCAACATCCCTGTCGGGTGGAACACCTGGCAATTCCTCTGGGAAGACATCCGGAAAATCACGGACTACCCGAACGTCGTCAAGGTCTGGCAAAGGGCTGGCGTTAAGGGAATATAACTGTTGCTTGGCTATTCGGGTCAAGACATTGACTATCTTCCCCGAAGGATGGGTGAGTTGAACAGTCCTAGAGAAGCAATCAATTTTGGCATGATGGGCTGACATCCAGTCCATACCCAAAATGATATTAATATCCGAAGATTTGAGAGCTATCAAAGATGCAAGGAAAACAAGTCTGTCGACTTGGATTTCATTTTCATGGCTTACTCTAGAAGTTTGCCATCTAGAACCAGGAGTGGAAATTTCCATGGTGGAAGGCATGTCACAGAAGGCGGTGTTATGCAAGCGAGCATAGTTTTCGGATATGAATGAATGAGATGCTCCAGTATCGAAAAGAACAGATGCCGGGTGGCAATTAACAAGGAGCGTACCGAGAACGACGTTGGGATTTTCTTGAGCTTCTTCGGCAGAGATACAGTTGACATGGCCACGTGCAGCAGTGGCCGGCTTGGCGTAGAACACTTTCCCTGTCGGCTTGCCACGGCCAACAGTTTTTGCTATCTGGTTGGGGTTGGTTTGGGGGCACTCGCGCATATAGTGGCCTGATTCCCCACACTTGAAACAAGTCACGGAACTGGTGCGTGGAGGAGCACTATTGGTTGGACCACCATAGGGCTTGGCTGGTGCATATTGCTGAACTGGGCGAGGCGCCTGAAAGGATGGCCTCGGTGTGAACCTGGGTGGCAGGGCAGTGTTAGGCACCCACACGCGGCGCTTCTGAGGACCAGCACCGGATGAAGAACCCAAATCACGGCCATGCTTGCGTGATGCATCGAAATCGGTCTGTCCCGTCTCAGCACTGATGGCTTTATTCACAAGCTTCTGAAAAGAGGTGCACTCATGCAGACGGAGGTCACGGCGGAGCTCAGGACTAAGTCCCTTACGGAACCTTGCCTGCTTCTTGGCATCGGTAGAAACTTCCTCAGTTGCATAACGTGCAAGGTTACCGAACTCCCTGCTGTAAGCGTCAACAGAGAGTCGACCTTGAGTGAAGCTACAGAACTCCTCACGTTTACGATCCATGAGACCCTCCGGAATGTGATGTTCACGGAAAGCCTCGCTGAATTCAGCCCAAGTAGTGACGTGGTCCGCTGGGCGCATAGCTTCATAATTCTCCCACCAGAGACTGGCGGGGCCTTCAAGATGATATGCAGCAAAGGTGACCTTATCAGCCTCAGCTACCAGCGCAGAACGCAGTTTGTGAGTAATGTTGCGAAGCCAGTCATCGGCGTCGAGAGGCTCGACGGAGTGGTGGAAGGTAGGCGGGTGTAACTTGATGAAATCACTGAGTGACACCAAGTTATTTCTCTGATGGTGTGATGTGTTCTGTTCGATGCGCTCCAACAAACGGTTGGTCTCCCGCTTGTTTCTCTCGGCTTCCAGCATAACTTCGGCTAGAGAAGGAGGGTGAGGCAGATTTGCATTCCTGACTTCACTGCCTTCGGCCTGCTCTTGGGGAGCAGGGTTTTTGCGCGTGTTAACCATCCTAGGGAAAACAAGACAATGGTTAAGTCCAGGATGATAAGATTTGGCACAGAAATGTAGAATGTAATGGATAACTCGGAATGCAGGATGATCATCTGTATGACATGGTAGATACAGAAACTGCTTCTTTATTCCATCGTCATACACACCATACAAGGTTTTAGTACAAGGCCAAACAAAGTACTACTACGGTGAGAGGGAGATTACATCTCATCGGAGGCATTCCAAGCTCCTATACATTATTCTTCATACACCTCCGGAATGACTACACACTAAGTCATATTCCACAAGTCACGCAGGACAGCGGAAATACAACTGTTACATTACTAGTGGAACTACTGCTAACTCAGACGTCTCCGTAGTAGTCCTCGTAGAAGTCACCTCCATAGCCTGGAAGTTCAACGTGAGCATCCGGAAAGAGACGATCTCGCGGAGCTTGTGGACCAAAAGGGCTAGGGTGAGGTCTTGGACCAACAAACGGTGGCCTGCAGGGACCACGAGGCGGGGTGATGCCTCCCACATCACGCCAATCCATCATGTCCAGCAGAGCAGACCTAACAGGATACAGATCTCTCATATCCATGTATCCAGCTTGCACAGCCGGTGCAAACCGAGTCAAGGTGGCCCAATGATCAGCGCGGGTGTTGAAGAGCTCCATTCTCAAGGCCCGGTTTTCACGGTCCTTATCCTCGAGCAACTCAGCAGTGGTGCGAGTTAGTGAATCCTCCTGAGTGGGGTCAGCATAGATAGCCTGGAGATACCCTTGTGCTCCCGGAAGTGATGATGGCATATACCGGAAATCAGAGTCCCGAAATTGGCCAGTCCTGACTCGCATGATGGTCATCATAGAGTAGGCGGCATCCTGCACAGCCATCTCAACAGTAACACCGAGCCCGTAGGAACAGTGAAGAGCCTCGGTAGAACCAGGATAAGATGGAAATATCCGGACGGTGCAAAGATATTGGCTTTGATTAAAATCTCGAAACTGCTCTTCGACCGTGTACTCAGGATACCAACGGTATCCAGCCTCAGTCATTACCCTGACCAACATAGCAGTATGGCCGGGTACATCTAGGCATCGAGTCAGGCGAACCACTTGATTCAGGTCGCGAGTGGCCATCTGAAAGCACAACCATAATGCAAAGGCATTAGAATTTCTAGCAAAATTTCGACAGCATAACAGCTGTAAATGCTCAAAAAGGATTTTGAGACATTTGACAAGGATTTCATACACACTCAACAACATCATATCAAAGTTCCAGGTCCAACTAAGCAACATAATGTGGTAGTAGAACTGAACTAGGCTTGTATCCATCAAACCTATAAGGTACTACTGATTAGTAACACGTGAACCTGATAGAGAGAAGAGATCCTAATTCCTTAACCCCCGGTGGAAGAATAGACTGACTCAGATCAGAATGTCATAAGATAAAGGAGTAAAAAGAGCCTTACGTTCCAACCCACAAACAATTCCCCTACATATAACTAAAGAATTTCTAGACTCAACATCGACCAGTTTGGCTTGGAGAACCTACAGGCAGTCCGGCTCTGATACCAACGCTGTCAGGACCCCGACTCAATGTCACATCGATCTAGCCTGTAACACCTCATATCACTTTGCGGCCTCACGCACGATATCCCCACGGGTGTCGCCTTACCTTTGCCCGGGACCGTTTGCGCCTTTTGGCACACGTATATGATAGTGTCGCTAGCATCCATATGAAAAGGAGCCCGGGCTGACATGGCTAGTTGTAAACCCAAAGTGGCATAGACTTATAGGGACATGCATCCATGACCCAGCATCGAACGTGTCGGTCATCAGCAAGTAAGTTCCGGGCTGTAGCACTGGGCTAGCAGGACTCCGGTAAACCGGGCTGTAGCGGGCTAACAGGACTCCGGTACTCAATGCGTGACATTTCCCCGAAGGGATAGACACAGGAACGAAGAAGGACACATGCCGGCCAGCCAAGTGTTCCGGAGCAGTAGCAAGCTACCATGGCTCAGTGGAATCACTAGGAGACATTTCCCGGTAAGAGAGGCTACTAAAGACAAACAACTAGATAGTCAGATCCCACACATACCAAGCATTTCAATCATACACACAATATGCTCGATATGTGCAAATACAACAAGGCATCACAACTTGACTCTATGACACAAGTACTTTATTTAAAGTCTCAGAGAGCCATACATAGCATACACACAAGTACGGGTCACACGACCCAGCATTCAAGTCATACAGTCATACAAGCCAGCAGCGGAAGTAACTTGTCTGAGTACAGACAACTAGTAAAATAAAAGAGGCTTGGAAAGCCTGGCTATACTACGTGGCCCTTCACAAGCTCAGGATCACCACCTGGGCCTTAGCCTACTCATTGATGTCAACGTCTACGAAGAACCCATCAGAAGGGGTTGCAGCGTCTTATGTAAAAATGTAAATTATAGCAACATGAGTACAAAGGTACTCAGCAAGACTTACATCAGATCCTACATACATGCACATTACCAAGAAGGGTTGGTGGAGTTATTGCAGCAAGCCAGCTTTGACTCTTGGCTAGGCTATCCTACGAGACTCCAACTTGAAATGGTTTTGCGCACACGAGTCCACTACTCACCACTCAATACACTACCGAGGATCCACCTCCGTCTTCCTACGGAAGAGCCATCCTCGGCACTCACGCTCATCTTGAGGCTTTTAGTAGTTTCCATTTACTTGTCTATGAACTGTATAGGCAACCAAGTAGTCCTTTACCGCGGACGCGGCTATTCGAATAGATTAGGTTAACCCTGCAGGGGTGTACTTCTTCATACACGCTCTCACCACTTACCGTCGTTTACACGACATGTACTCGGCAACCTTCAAGCGGAAGCCCAACGTGGGTGTCGGCCACGACCTACCTAGACACCTAAGTCTTTAGTCCAGGTTTATCGCCTATTTGGGTTCCATCCATGAGGAGATCCGGCCGAAGTTTCGCTCACGGCCCCAAACGATGTGAACAGGGTTCCCGAGATACCAAACGGGCATCCGGTACACCCGGCCACGTACCTACCGCATCACAGCCCACCCCTACGGTCAGCGCTGTCCACGGCCTCCAGTAGGCTACAAACACCAGAAACTACTTGCAACTCCTGGACAGAAGACTAGGATGAATAAGAAGCCGAGAGGGTCCATTGGTTTCGGGCCCAATGCATGGTAGTAGCTGAATCTTAAATCACACATACAGATCTCAGTGCTTAAGGACGGCTTCAATGAAACAACCCACCATGTACTCCTACATGGCCTCTCATCGATACCTTTACCAAATCGTGTTCAACACACCACTCTCAACTGATATGATCATTTCACTCTAGCCCATCACCCAGATGAACCAGACCTGACACGACTCTAAGCATAGCAGGCATAGCAAGGTAGGAACAACACATACATATGGCTCAAACAACTCCTACACATGCTAGTGGGTTTCATCTAGTTACTGTGGCAATGACAGGTCATGCAGAGGAAATGGGGTCAAGTACCGAAGCACACAGCAGTTTGAAACGCGTTGTCTTAATGCAGTAAAAGAGAGCAAGAGCGAGAACATGGGATTGTATCGATATGATCAAACGGTTGGTTGCTTGCCTGATGGGTCGATGCACTGATACAGTTCTTCGCTAGGGTAATCACGGTACTCCTCGGAGGCAGAACCTGCCGCAAAGAACACCGATACACAGCCATCACCAAACAATGTGCGACAATATGATGCATGCATGAAACATGGCAATATGAGTGTGTTGGGCTAATGCAACTAAGACCAGAAGGGTTTGAACCAATTTGAACCAAAGATTCAAATTTCAAACTCATACATGGCCCTTTAAAGTATTTTATCTTGTTTTGCATTAAACATCAAGTTAACTTGTTTAATCATGCATGGAAACAGTACAGATGGATAGATTGGATTTTTCTGATCATTTTTCATATATAACTTGTTTGATTTGGAGTTACAGATTAAAAGTTATGAATTTTTGAAGTTTAAACTATATTCTGGAATTTCCTATATTAGAATAAATCCAGAAATTAATTTATTGCGTCAGCCATGCGTCAGAATGACGTCAGGGTCAACGGAGACGTCCGGGTCAAACTGACAGTGGGTCCAGGGTGTCAGGGTCATTAGTTTAGTTAAAGTTTAATTAAAACTAAACCTATTTAGTTAACAGGGCTGAGCCCCACCTGTCATTGACTCAACAGAGTCAACCAGGGCCCACCCGTGGTCAAACCCAGGTCAGCTGCGCCGGCGTTTAGCCGCCAGCGAGCCCGACGCGGCGGCGGAAAGTGGATTTGGCCGTTCCGGCCACCAAATGGGTCGCGGAGGGCATCGGGATGGAGCTGAGGACGAGCCGGAGCTCTTGGCGGAGTCAGTTAGGGTCGGGGTGGCCGGAGTTGGCGCCGGCGACGACTTTGGCGGCGACCGGAGCTCGGGTGAGAGCGAACTCGGGCTAGGGTGTGCGGTGAGGTGCGGGGAGTGCACGGTTAGCCTCAGCGCGGCGTGGTTAGTGCGATGGACAAGGTGAGGTGGCCGGTGGTTAGCGGAGGCACGTCGGCGACGTGGTCCGCGGCGGCGAGTGCGGGTGAGCTCCGTGTGCTCGCTGTGGTGCACGAGAGCAAGAAAGAGAAGAAGGGGAAGATGGCTAAGCTCACAGGGAGTTCGACGAAGCACTTGGTGCGGCTGGGGACGGGCCGGAGCGACGGCGAAGGCGAAGGGGATCTCCGGCGACGGCGGTTCGGTCGAGGTCGATGCGGTGGCTTCGGGGCACGCGAGCGCTCGGGGCTCGGCTAGCTCGAAGGAGAGGAGGGTGGCGGAGCCTGTGGACACGGCGGCACGGCGTGAGGTTGACGGAGAGCACGTCTACGGCGGCGGAACGGCGACGGTGGCGTCGGTCATGGCGTGGGAGCGCGAGGGGGAGGAGCTGGAGAGGAGAGGGAGTGTCTGGGGGGCTCTGGGGAGAGAGGGGGATCGATCCACGGCGTTAGCTGGGCGAGTGGAGCGGCGAGGCGGCGAGCAGGTGCGTGGCACCCATGCGGTGCTCGCCGTCGAGCACCTGCCTGCCTGCCTGGCCGGCAAGCAGCTCGCTGGCGCGGCGCTGGGCTGGGCCGGCAGGTGGGCTGGTTAGCGGGCGCCAGGTAAGTTTTTCCTGTTATTTTCCTTTTTTTATTTTTCTGCATCTTTGTTGAATTATTAAAAATACTTAGGCAACTCCTAAAATCACCAAACTACTCCTGGTCCATAGTTGGATTATTTCCAACATGAAACATTTTAGTTTGGAGATATTTGAGCATTTGAAATATTTTATATAATTTTAAATGCCCAAATTCAAATATTTATGATTTAATTCAAAGACCCTAAGATGACCTAGGAAATTGTGCATCACTTTTGGCAGAGGTTCTGAACCAAGACAAAAATGATGGACATTTTAGAAGGGCATTTCAGGTTCATTGAAAAAGTTTTTAGTAAACCCTAGTTGGTTTCAGAGGGGGCTGGGGGTTCTGTCATCCCTATTTCAAGTTTCTGATGAAAAAAATAGACATGATGCAACACTCTAATGCATAACTAGCTAGGGTGTGACAGTTGTAGTGTTGAAATTTTATCTAGCAAAATACCAGAAGAGTATGACTCGTGAAAACTTCTGAGTTCACATATATTAAGGAAGGCATAGGTTCAACCCATCGGGTTATCTTATAAACATATGCCACCAGCTACAAGAGTAAATGTCACCAGCTCCAAGCAAAGCATGGTTGGCCAAATCAGAGAATAGGATTTATCAATGGCATTAGGTATCAGGGAAAGAACTTCTCGAGGTTTTTGTATACAATGAACACTGTCGGATGATAATTCAACAAATGACCTGATGGTCCGTAACGGAGCTGATGTGAGTATCGCCACACAACCGGCAAAAGAAACAATGCAAAGGCATTGGATTATATAAGCAATTGACTATTTCAAAGCACAAATGCAAAGGAATTATGATTTCTAATTCAAGGGATCAGAAGCAACGCTCTGATTAGGGATGGATAAGTTGAATAGCCTTAGGGGTAGAATCAACGACAATTTGATTGGTCGAGAACCAGCTCCTGTCTAAAATTGGCGTCTGAGCCGGAAGGGTGAATTCTTCGATTAGGTTGAGGATTGCGAGCAACCGCAACATATTGAACCAACGGACTCAAAATGATAATGACAAAGGATGTCAATAAGATTACTAGACTTATGGATTCATCATAATGCAAGTAAGCAAGAATTTCAAGAGCAAAAGGCTCTTGAGGATTTTTGGAAGATCGAATGGTATTTTGAAGACTTTTGTGAAAGACATGAACAACTGGGGATGAGCGGATACTCGACAAGTGCGAGGATTTATTTTAGGGGTATTCATGTGGCAAAGAACTGCAAGGCAGTAGGCACAAAGTATTCTCGGAACAATAGAGAAAACTTTGGGGTATCTTGTAATAACAAGATCAACGGGGGATGATCGTATGAATGGCAAGTGTAAGTAGTTATCCATAAGGATTTATTGGCGGTCGGGAATAGCAAAAGTGGTGGGCACAAAGTCTCGAGAGAATATCAAAGGGTATCTTCGGAATCTTCTGGTGAAGAAGACCATCATCTGGAATGAAGGGGTTCTCCGGGAGAAAGTATTTATGAGAACCTAGAGTTAGAGTTAGCAAAACCATTTAACCCGAGTAGAAGAGAGATAAGAGTCCCAGAGTATAGATGAGGAATAAAACATCCTAATACCACCCAATGACGACGTGGGCCTGTAAGACTCACAGCCATGATAGTAAAAGTTTTGTAGTGACTAGACTCGACTTCGGCCAAGGAGTGTGGAAGGGGGATTCCTACAGGTAGTCGGCTCTAATACCAACTTGTGACGCCCCCGATTCAATTGTACACTAATCATACATGCAAACGTGTACGATCAAGATCAGGGACTCACGGGAAGATATCACAACACAACTCTAAAATAAAATAAGTCATACAAGCATCATAATACAAGCCAGGGGCCTCGAGGGCTCGAATACAAGTGCTCGATCATAGATGAGTCAGCGGAAGCAACAATATCTGAGTACAGACATAAGTTAAACAGGTTTGCCTTAAGAAGGCTAGCACAAACTGGGATACAGATCGAAAGAGGCACATGCCTCCTGCCTGGGATCCTCCTAAACTACTCCTGGTCGTCGTCAGCGGCCTGCATGTAGTAGGAGGCACCTCCGGTGTAGTAGGAGTCGTCGTCGACGATGGCGTCTGGATCCTGGGCTCCAGCATCTGGTTGCGATAACCAGGTAGAATGGAAAGGGGGCAAAGAGGGATAAAAGCAACCGTGAGTACTCATCCAAAGTACTCGCAAGCAAGGATCTACACTACATATGCTTGGGTATATGTGTAAAGAGGCCATATCGATGGACTGAACTGCAGAATGCCAGAAAAAGAGGGGGATAGCTAGTCCTATCGAAGACTACGCTTCTGGCAGCCTCCATCTTGCAGCATGTCGAAGAGAGTAGATTGAAGTCCTCCAAGTAGCATCGCATAGCATAATCCTACCCAGCGATCCTCCCCTCGTCGCCCTGTGGAAAAGCGATCACCAGGTTGTCTGTGGAACTTATCTGGGTGTGTTTTATTAAGTATCCGGTTCTAGTTGTCATAAGGTCAAGGTACAACTCTGGGTCGTCCTTTTACCGAGGGACACGCCTATTCGAATAGATTAACTTCCCTGCAGGGGTGCACCACATAACCCACCACGCTCGATCCCATTTGGCCGGACACACTTTCCTGGGTCATGCCCGGCCTCGGAAGATCAACACGTCGCGGCCCCACCTAGGCCTAACAAAGAGGTCAGCACGCCGGTCTAAATCCTATGCGCGCAGGAGTCTAGGCCCATCGCCCATTGCACACCTGCACGTTGCATACGTGGCCGATGAGCAGACCTAGCCTTCCTTATACAAGGATAGGCGTTCCAGTCCAACCCGGCGCACGCCGCTCCGTCGCTGACGTCTAGAAGGCTTCGGCTGATACCATGACGTCGAGTGCCCATATCTTTCCCGCGTAGTTGGTTAGTGCGTATAGGCCACTAGCCAGACTCAGATCAAATACCAAGATCTCGTTAAGCGTGTTATTTTGAAGTAACCGCGGACGCCGACCAGGGCCAGGCCCACCTCTCTCCTAGGTGGTCTCAACCTGCCCTGTCGCTTCGCCACATAGTAACAGTCGGGGGTCGTCGGGAACCCAGGCCCACCTCTACCGGGATGGAGCCACCTGTCCTTCCAGCCCCCACATCGAAATCACTTGCGGGTACTCAACAGCTGACCCGACTTTAGTCATCATCTGTATAGTATATGTATAGTATATACCCGTGATCACCTCCCGAGTGATCACGGGCCGATAGTATAGCATGGCAGACTGACAATAATGTAGGTCCACTAATGGTAAACTAGCATTCTATACTAAGTATTTAGGATTGCAGGTAAGGTATCAACAGATGTAGCAACAATGTCAGGCTATGCATCAGAAAAGGATTAACGGAAAGCACTAACATGCTACACTACTCTAATGCAAGCAGTATAGAGGAGAAAAGGCGATATCTGGTGATCAAGAGGGGGGCTTGCCTGGTTGCTCTGGCAAGAAGGAGGGGTCGTCAACTCCATAGTCAAACTGGGCAGCAGCAGCGTTGGTCTCGTAGTCTACCGGAGAGAAGAGGGGGAAGAAATAATGAATACAATACAAACAGATGCATAACGATGCATGACATGACAAGTAACGGTGCCAGGTGTGCCCTAACACAGTAGGAGGTGATACCGGTGAAGGGGGGAAACATCCGGGAAAGTATCCCCGGTGTTTCACATTTTTGGACAAGTGAACCGGAGGGGGGAAAGTTACGGGTTTACTATGCTAGGGACGCATGGCGGACGAACGGGCTACGTATTCGGATTCGCCTCGTCGTTCTAAGCAACTTTCACGTACAAAGTTTTTCCATCCGAGCTACGGTTTATTTTATATTAATTTTAAAAGATTTAAATCATTTTTTATAATTTACTTAATTAATTTAATTCAGCATTATCCAGAATAGTGCATGCTGACATCATCATGTCGTCAGCATGACGTCAGCAGTCAACAGAGGTGTTGATTGGGTCACTGACGTGTGGGTCCCGCATGTCATAGGTACAATAACCTAATTAGCCTATTAACTAGTTTAATTAGTTAAATAGGTAACTAATGTTTAATTAGTCTAATTAAACATGATTAATTAAGTTAATTAATTTAGTTAGTTAATTGATTAATTAGTTAACACTTTTATTTACTTATTATTTATTTATTTATTTATAAATTCCTATTTTTTGTCTGGGCGTGGGCCCCGTTTGTCATAGGCCTGGAGGGGCCATAGCGGGCACGGGCGCCAACAGGCGCAGGGGCGGGTGCGGGCACCCAAACTGGACGCGGCCAGTCGGGGCTACGGCAAGTGGGAAAATGCCGGTGCGGCACCGGCGTGGCAGCGGCGACGCCACGGCGGGGCAAAACGGAGGAGCAAGGCGGGCGCCGGAGCGCCGGAGGTGGCCGCGGGCATGAGGCGCCGCGCAGCCGAGCGTGGAGCGCGCCTGGGCGGATGACGGCGTGGTCGACAGGCGAGGCTAGCGCGCGGGTGCGCGTGTGCTCACCGTGAGCACGAGCACCGGGCGGCGCGTGAACGACCGCGGGATGACGCGAGGAGCAGCATCAGGGGCGCCGGGGCGCGACAGCGGGCGCGGGCGAGCGCGGCCTCGCAGGGAGGAGGCCATGGCCGTGTGCGCGAGTGTGGTAGGGGGAGGAGAATAGGGAGGCCGTGGCCTCACCGTGCGGAGCAGGGGTCGGGGCAATGGGCTTGATGGAGGTCGGGGACGTTGGGGAGGACGTCCGGCGAGGCGGCGTTTCGGGTCCTCGTGCGGTGGCAGTGGTGAAGCGGTCCTCGGCAATGGAGCGTGGCGGCAAAGCCCGATCCCTATCCAGAATTGGATCGGGGGGGAGGAGGGAGCGAGCGAGTGGGTGGGGGAAGTGGGGGCGTCGGTGGTTAGGGTTTGGGTCGCCTCAGGGGATAAGGGAGTGGGGTGGCCAGTTGGGCCTTTTGGGCTGGTGGCCTGCTGGCCAGCTGGGCCGGTTTATTAGTTTTCTATTTTATTTTCTATTTATATTTGTTTTATAAAATATATAAGTAGTACCCAAATTAGTGTTTCGAAATACCGTGATGCCACAAAAAGTTTGGTGACAAACTAAAACTGTTTAGTATTTTATTAATTGTAAAAGGTATGTAATTAATTGTTTTTGCTACTGTCATAATTATTTTAGAGCCTTTAAACACTTCTTCAGAGTTTGGTTTCGCCACCACAATTACCTATGATTTATCCGACACATTTAGGACATTTTTGTTTTAGCGTTTCAAAACTTTTGTTGTTTGCTTGATTTTGAATTTGAATTTGAATCGTTTTTGAACTAACACAAGATTAGCAACAGTAATCGAGGTGATGTGGCGTCATTAACAGAGAATTACTGTAGTCTAATTATCCGGGTATCACAGTTGACCATCGTACCGGCCCCACACGGTTACACGGGCGCCGCGGACGAGGAGAGGCTCCCATCGGCACGGGCTCGGGCTCGGCGGCCTGCGCGCGTTAGGGACTCGACGGCTGCTCCGGATGACGTCACCTATCCCTGTCTCATCTATCTGCACTCTGAGTCTGAGTTCCCTAACCCAATATCCAGACATAGCGAGCGAGCGAGGGGTTTCCCTATCCCAATCCTCACTTTTCGTCCAAGAACCAAAATTACATCTTCTAAATCTAATAATTGTTAGTATATTTTTGGGAATTGCTAAATGACACCTGTGTGTTTCTGTTGAAGAAAACACACGGTTGTCCCCATCGTCCGTCGCGCGATGGAGGGCTGTGAGTCTCTGTGTTGTGTTCCTACCGAAGTGCCTTATGGATCTGTGGCTGACTTGTGGGACCCATGACGTTGTTCATTTTTGAAAACCACACCGGTAGCCCATCGGTCGCGAGGCTGGTTCCCATTTCTCTCCCTAGTCAGTTCCCCTCTCTGCTCACTTCGCCTATCTCCCCATTTCGCCTCTCTCTTCATCGTCGCCAATCCGCTCTCCATCCTAGCGGTCGTCTAGGGTTTGTGTCGCGCGATAACGTCGGCTCCTCCGGTGGATCATCTCGAAGTGGTGCTGCGTCGCGTTTTTGGCAACCATCATCATCCTGGTGCGTGAAGAGGCGATTCATCAGGTGGATCGAAATTTTGGTGGGGGTGAAGTCCATCTTTGTCTCGGATTCGTGTGTAAGGTTTGTAGTTCATCCCGAATTTGGCCCATTAGGGGAACAAGCCAGTTACGGACCGGAAGTAATCGGGGGCCGGAAAGGAGCCCAAGAACGTATGGGACGTCAATAGGTCGAAAGCTAACACGGGCTGGAAATGGTGCAACGGGTTAACAGGCCAGAAACGGGCCGACTCTTGCCATGGGCCGAATTTGGCCCATTGGGGGAACAGGCCAGTAACAGGCCGGAAGTAATCGAGGGCCGGAAAGGAGCCCAAGAATGTATGGGATGTCAATAGGCCGAAAGCTAACACGGGCTGGAAATGGCCCATGTGAATCACGGGACATTAACGGGTACAAAGAAAATTACTGTTCATTATGGGCTAGAGTCACCGTGGGCCTCTAAAGGGCCTAAAGATACGAAAGCCTCATATGGGCCGAAAGACGTCGTGGGTCATATATGGGCCGAAAGTGAAATGGGCTGGTGTTATATTCGACGGCCCACATGACGTTGTTGAGCCAATTTCCGTTAGGGCCTAATGGACCGTGAGTTACCGGGCCGTAAAATGGGCTATTTGCGAAGAGACCGTTAACAGGCTTTTCATGGGCCAGCCCGTTAACTTTTCACCAAGTCAAACGGCCCGACTTTGTAAGCTAAATGGGAGTGGTGGGCCTCGACATATCATAGGCACCTATCTGACCCACTGACGAGCTGACACGTGTTTCGTTCGGCCAATAAGAATTTTACACGTGGAAATTTCCCATTGGTCCGGGCTGTTAACGGATTATTGGATCCAAAACCCGGCCCGATAGCTTAATGGCGTTCCGTTACAGTGGATGCCACGTGTCGGTCACCCTTGATGAAAGCACTTCTGTGACGCGCGATTTATCGTCATGGAAGTGGATACTTCCGTGATGATAATTTTGGTAATGTCATGGAACACTTCTACGACAGCACACGTATGACTATCTTGATTCTGTCATAAAATCGTCATGGATGTACATGCATGACAGAAAATGCAACCTACTGTGACAAACACATATTGTCGGTGTCAAAACCGGCGGATCTCGGGTAGGGGGTCCCGAACTGTGCGTCTAGGCGGATGGTAACAGGAGACAAGGGACACGATGTTTTTACCCAGGTTCGGGCCCTCTCGATGGAGGTAAAACCCTACTCCTGCTTGATTAATATTGATGATATGGGTAGTACAAGAGTAGATCTACCACGAGATTGGAGTGGCTAAACCCTAGAAGCTAGCCTATGGTATGATTTTTGTTCGTCCTATGGACTAAAACTCTCCGGTTTATATAGACACTAGAGAGGGCTAGGGTTACACAGAGTCGGTTACAATGGGAGGAGATCTTCATATCGTATCGCCAAGCTTGCCTTCCACGCCAAGGAAAGTCCCATCCGGACACGGGACGTAGTCTTCAATCTTGTATCTTCATAGTCCGGGATTCCGGCCAAAGGTCTTAGTCCGGCCATCCGGACACCCCCTAATCCAGGACTCCCTCAGTAGCCCCTGAACCAGGCTTCAATGACGACGAGTCCGGCGCGCAAGTTGTCTTCAGCATTGCAAGGCGGGTTCCTCCTCCGAATACTTCATAGAAGATGTTGAACACCAGGATAGTGTCCGGCTCTGCAAAATTAGTTCCACATGCCGCCATAGAGAGAATAACATTTGCACCAATCTAATCTGCTGACGTATTCCGCAGCGTGACATCATGCCATGACCAGGCTTTTATTCATTTTACTGTTCCACCTCAGCGCGTTTAGCAAGGCGGTTTCCTTGGCATGTCTTGTCAAAGCAGAGATCGTGTCCCCTTATTCCGGGATTCTCATCAATACGGGCGTGGGTAACCCAACCGCGCCACTAACCGCGGCGCTTGGGAGATAAGCGAGTTTTATTAGGCCGGTGGGGGCTCGTAGTTTTGGCCGCCCATATAAGGGGATAAGAATCCGCCCTTTCCATTCACGCCCTCTTTTTCCTTTGCTTATTCGTCCCTGCGCGCTCGAGCTCCAACGCCCAAGCCCGCACTTCCCACCTCAACCTTCTCCGATCATGTCTGGAGTGGGAGGTAGATGGATGGCCTCCTCCATCACAGAGGGGCAAATCAAGAAACTAAGGAAGGCCGGGTACCTGTCTGACGACATCACGCACTGGCTTCCCGATGCGGGGCAACTCATCCCCACCCCCGGGCCCCATGAGAGGGTTGTTTTTCTTCCCCATTTCCTCCGCAGACTGGGTTTTCCTCTTCACCCGTTCGTCTGGGGGCTCATGTTCTACTACGGCCTGGACTTCCACGACCTGGCCCCGAACTTCATCCTCAACATCTCGGCGTTTATCATCGTGTGCGAGGCCTTCTTCCGCATCAAGCCTCACTTTGGCCTATGGCTGAAGATCTTCAACGTCAAGCCGAAGGTTGTGAAAGGCCGACAAGCAGAGTGCGGAGGCGCTATGGTGGGCAAGATGGACAACGTCACTTGGCTCGAGGGTGCCTTCGTGGAAACCATCAAAGGTTGGCAATCGGGGTGGTTCTACATCACCGAGCCGCGTGACCCTAAGTGGGCAGCGGCCCCCGAATTTCGATCCGGCATCCCCACCCGGCTCACATCTTGGAAAGAGACGGGCATGTCATGGGGCAATCCGGAAGAGGTGACCGGACTCCAAACCTGCGTCTGAGACCTGGTGACCAAGAAGGTCAAGCTTGTCAACGTAGTTCAGGTCATGCTCTTCCGCCGGATCCTCCCGTGTCAATGACGGGACTTCAATTTGTGGTAGTTCAACCCGGCCCAGCACCAGACTCTGTCCCGGCTCTTTGAAACGAAGCACGAGGACGCCTGGAATGTTCTTTTCAAGAGTTCCGAGGTCTCCCCTCCCGTCACCGAGGATCGCGGATTCTGCGCCAAACGTCAAGCCTCCGAAGTAAGCTTACATTTAGTCCCTCACGGGACACCAGAATTTTATAGTGTGACTTTATGTGGGATCTAAACTCCCGTTCCTTTGACAGGACTAGAAGAGGACATCCGGACAGTTTGACTGTTCGGCCCCTTTGCCCGAAGGCCCAGCAGACGCACACTTGGCGAAGCTACTGGTTCTGGCACCTCACGTGGTGCCGGAGAAGAAGGCCAAGGAGAAGGCCACGGGGACCCGAAAGAGTTCCCGGCACCCGGTGGTGTCGGATTCATCGCCCGACGACCCCAAAGCACCCTCCGCCTCGGAAGACGGGGAGGAGGAGGAGGAAAAATAAGAAGAAGCAGCCTCTCCCCCTCCCGCGAGGGGAGGAAAGAAAAGGAAGGGCGCCCCAACTGGGGAGGCCGGAGGGTCCAAGAAGGGGAAGACCCCTCTGTTGGACTACGCCTCGGATGTCGAGGTCGGTGGGGAGGAATGGCCACCCAGGGTCAAGCCCCTGGCAAACTCGTAAGTATCCGGATATCCGAATAACTTATGGCGCTCCTCTGATGCGTGGTTCCTTCTAACGCTGAATTTAATGATGCAGTCCGCCTAGAGCTCAGCTCGGGGATTCGTCGAGCGGCTCCCTGAATTTGTCAGATGTGAATAGAGCTTCACTTCCGACGGCCTCCTCCCCGCTCCCTACGGACGACGCCGAGGTGGGGTCCCAAAAGGTACTAAACCAGGAGGAGGTGGTCCTGGAGGCGCCGCAAGGCGATCTCCCGGACTCCAGGCCCGAAGGAGGTAAAGCCCGGGAGGGATCTAAGTCTGGCCCCGGGCCGGACACTGCTTCGGAACCATCAATGGTTCCAGAGTCCGACAGGCGGCGCCTTCATAAGAAGGGCAAGCCTACGACGCCGGCGACCCCCGTCCATCCGGAGGCACCGGACAATTTGCTGGAGGTGCTTAACGGCGCCTCCATCGACGAGGAGCACCGCACTGTTATGAGTGCGGTGATCCAGAAGGTTCAGTCCGCCAAGAGCGGGCTGACGGAAGCCTGTACAAGCCTGTTAACGGGCTTTGAGGTATGTGTTCAAAAATATATAAAAATGTTACCGCATAGACAGTAGCCCCTGATGCTCAGTTCGGTGTTCGGAAAGAAAATCCGAGCTGAGGATCTAAAAAGATATACGCAGGAGTCTAATAGAAATGTGTCAATATGGGAATGCAGGCTGCGCTGCTGACCTCTGCCGCACTAACTGCGGAGGTCAATGCATTGAAGGAAAGCCTCGAGCGGTCCGAGAGCGAGCTCGGCCGTGCCAAGAAGCAGCTCGAGGATAAAGAGGGTACATAGTACCTCCTGTAAATATATATAGAAATACTTGGTTGCAAATAATAACAGGACCAACGTAAATGTTGCAGGAGCCACGACCGAGGTGGCGACCCTGAAGGAGGCGGTCTCCAAGGCCAAAAAGAGTGCGGCCTTGGAGCGCACCGAGCGAGAGAAGCAGGAGGCGCGGGTGGCGGAGGTGCGGCAAGAGCTCCAGGCTCTTGTGGAAAAACACGAGGGTTTGGAGCGTGACTCGAAGACTCGAGAGTCCGATCTCGCCTTGGCTCTTGAGAGTGCCAAGACCGCTAAGGCCGAAGCCCAGAAGGCCCTCCAGGAGATCGAGGCGATGAAGAAGATAGCGGCGGGTAAGGCATTCTTTATGCAAAGCAAGAATATAAAAGTTAATTATCTGCTACTTACCCGAATCCGGAGCTCTCCACGAGCATTCGCCGATCTGCCCCGTAGTGTGTCTGATGCCGCCGCATACTACCAAGCCGAAGAGGGGAGCTCGACGAAAAAAGTGTTCTGGTCTCAGTATGCTGAGGCCGAACATCCGGTGCCCCTGAGCGACCAGCTGAAGCAGCTGGTGGAGCTCCACAAGGTGGCCGAACAGGCCATGAAGGGCCTCATAGCTCGGCTGTGGCCTGGAGAAGTCATGCCTGGGAGCTACTTCGGTCTGGTGCGGCGGCTGGTGGACGCGTGTCCGTGGATTGAGGTCGTCAAGCGCTCCGTTTGTATTGAAGGTGCCCGTCGGCCCTTGCCCGTGCTAAAGTGCACTGGGGCAAGCTGGACGCGGAGAAGCTTTTGACGGACGCGCCACCACCGGGCAAGGAGTATCGCATGCCCGAGATGTATTATAATGGCGTCCTGAAGGGTGCCCGCCGTATAACGGACGAATGCTCCAAAGATGTAATTTTTTAGTAGACTCGCATTTGTTATCCTGTACGCTGAAACTTTGTTCATATGCCTTAAGCAACGCTTGTTAATTTAAAATATTACCTTCTGTGCGGCCGTTTATCAAATCTGAGAGATGCAAGTCGTCGGCTTCGACCCCCATGCCACGAGTGCTGGGGTGTTCGGGATAAACCTGAGCGCTCTTGTTCCCATTCTTGGGTCCATCTAGGGAGGCGTTCAGCACAACGAACCAGGCCGTGGGACTTATAATGCTTTATCACTCTCACTTAGCCATAGAATTCTATAATTTTAAATTTCGGCGAAGCCCCTAGTATTCGGAAGACCGAGTTCGGGGCGCTATCCACGCCTAGGCCGGATAAGTCCGGTTCCTCGCTCGAAGCGGCATAAGTCTTTAAGGACTCGAAAAAACCTCGCGAACAGCGACCGGTCTCTCGCACTATCATGACAGTCAGTTTTAGCTTTCTCTACTGAGGTGTTAACCCAGCTCAACTGGGGCACAATCGCAGTAGTTCTCCTAGCGCTACCTTAGCCAACAATGCGGAACGTAAGGTACCAAAACATGGGAGCCGGGCAAACCCAACTATTGACCAAAGACATGATTCGGAGCCGATGCATATAGTGCTATAAGTTCGGGGTGCCGTACTCATGAGAGTGTTCGGTCTTCTCACACCATGTTATGGGGTGTTGTAAGCCCCTGGTCTATTGTCCGTACCAAAGTGTGCGGTTGCAGAATGTCATGACTGGACGTTTGACGTGGCTTGCTCTCTCCCTGGCTGTTGCATCGTGGGTTCGGCGAGTGTATTGCCGGACAGGCCTTCCGAATAGTTGGGTCCTGAAAGTGTGTAAAAAGGAAAACGGCGAAATAGGGAGCCCCTTAGTGCGGTTGAGCCGCATTCTGGGCGTGCCATAGTTGTGCCCCTCCCCATATGCCCATGGTATCTCTAAGGCGTAATTATGTACGCGTGGTACCAGTATCGCCATTTGGCGGGGGCTGGGGTTGGGGCCGCACTGCTATGCTTTCTCGGAACGTGCCAACCGAATTTGTTGTAGGTTACTTCGGGCTCGCTTGGCGTTGTCCGGACATTTGACGCCTGGATTGGAGAACTGCCTTGAGAGGCTACTCTGTACTTCCGCGCCAGGGCCACCATGTGCTCCTCCGTTCGGAGAGAGCGTTCGGTGTTTCCGTTTACCGTGATGACTCCGCGAGGTCCTGGCATCTTGAGCTTGAGATATGCGTAGTGCGGCACCGCATTGAATTTTGCAAATGCGGTTCGTCCAAGCAAGGCGTGATAGCCGCTGCGGAATGGGACTATGTCGAAGATTAACTCCTCGCTCCGGAAGTTATCCGGGGATCCAAAGACCACTTCGAGTGTAACCGAGCCTGTACAGCTGGCCTCTACACCTGGTATGACGCCTTTGAAGGTTGTCTTTGTGGGTTTAATCCTTGAAGGATCGATGCCCATTTTTCGCACTGTGTCTTGGTAAAGCAGGTTCAGGCTACTGCCGCCGTCCATTAGGACTCTGATAAGGTGAAATCTATTGATAATTGGGTCTAGGACCAATGCGGCGAATCCGCCGTGACGGATGCTGGTGGGATGGTCCCTTCGATCGAAGGTGATCGGTCAGGAGGACCATGGGTTGAACTTTGGGGCGACTAGCTCCAACGCATAGACGTCCTTGAGAGCACGCTTCCGCTCCCTTTTGGTAATGTGGGTTGCGTATATCATGTTCATCGTCCGAACTTGCGGGGGAAATCCCTTCTGTCCTTTGTTGTTCGGCGGCCGGGGCCCCTCCTCGTCATCGCTATGTAGCCCCTTGTCTCTGGTTTCGGCACTTAACTTGCCTGCCTACTTGAACACCCAACAATCCCTGTTGGTGTGATTGGCTGGCTGTTCGGGGGTGCCGTGTATCTGGCACGAGCGGTCGAGTATCCGGTCTAAGCTGGATGGGCCCGGGGGGTTTCTTTTGAATGGCTTCTTCCGTTGACCGGGTTTAGAGCCTCTGAATCCGGCATTGACTGTCGTATCTTCAGTATTGTCGCTGTTAATGCGGCGCTTATGCTTGTTGCGACGTGACCTGCCGTTGTTGTCCTTGGTATCCGAATTGCCGAGGCTCTTGGTTATGTTATTGCTACGAGCTAGCCAGCTGTCTTCTCCCGCACAAAAGCAGGTCATGAGTGTCGTGAGGGCTGCCATAGATTTTGGCTTTTCCTGTCCTAGGTGCCGGGCAAGCCATTCGTCTCGGATGTTGTGCCTGAAGGCTGCAAGGGCCTCGGAGTCCGGACAGTCGACTATTTGGTTTTTCTTGGTTAGGAACCGTGTCCAGAATTGTCTGGCCGATTCCTCTGGCTGCTGGATTATGTGGCTTAGGTCATCGGCATCTGGTGGTCGCACATAAGTGCCCTGGAAGTTCTCAAGGAATGCGGATTCCAGGTCCTCCCAACAACTAATTGACTCTGCTGGCAGGCTATTAAGACAATGTTGATCTGGTCCTTTAAGCTTGAGCGGGAGGTATTTGATGGCGTGTAGATCATCACCACGGGCCATGTGGATATGAAGGAGATAGTCCTCGATCCATACCGCAGGATCTGTTGTGCCATCATATGATTCGATGTTTACGGGTTTGAAGCCCTCGGGGATTTGATGATCCATTACTTCGTCTGTGAAGCATAGTGGATGTGCGGCGCCCCTGTACTGGGCTATATCACGAAGCAGCTCGGATGAGCTTGGTCTGTTGTATTCGGCCGGGCCGTACTTATTATGTCCGGCGTGATGGTTAGCGTCACGTGAAGCGGGGCGCCCATGCGATCCGTAGATCGATCTTGTTTGCCTTGCCTTATTCTCCAAGATGTCTCGCAGGTCTGTTGCGTCTTCCCGTACTCTGGTATGTTTTGAGTGGTGCCGGGGTGCGGCTTGGGTCGAGGGTCCGAAGGCCTCTCTATCGCAGCCACGGGGTGGCCGGTCGGGCGCATCGTACGCTGGTGATGTAGGTTTAGTTGCTTCCTCCTCAAGTTGGGGTAGCAGCCTGCGCTTTGGGTAGCTCTTGGATGGGCGTTCTAGTTTATACTCTTCGGCTGCCAGGACTTCGGTCCATCTGTCGGCTAGCAAGTCTTGGTAAGCTCTAAGCTGCAGTTGTTTCTTCTTGAGGCTGCTTGTCGTGGCCACAAGCCTGCGTTTGAAACGCTCTTGTTCGACGGGATCCTCTGGCACGACGAATTCGTCGTCGTCGAGGCTTGCCTCGTCTTCGGAGGGAGGCATATAGTTGTCGTCCTCAACCTCTTTGTCGGCCGCTCTCTCATAAGGGTTGGCTCCTTCGTCCTCCTGCACTGAATCCTGCTGGAGGGGGTTGTCTTCGGCACTGTCCGGCGTGTTGTTATCTCCGGTGCCAGAATCGCCGTTTTTGCTTTGGTGGGACTTAGAGCGGCGCCGCTGACGTCGGTGCTTGGGTTGCTTCTTGGAGGGATCATCCTCCATTTTCTCCTCGCCATCCCCCGCTTTAGGGGTGTCCACCATGTATATGTCATATGACGAGGTGGCTTTCCAGTTCCCTATAGGTGCTGGTTCTTGATCGTCTCCTTCATCGGCGTCCATGCCGTCGATGTCTTCGGAGTCAAAGTCGAGCATGTTGATTAAATCGTCAACAGTGGCTACGAAGTGGGTGGTGGGTGGGCTTCGAATTTCTTCGTCGTCCGCATCCCAACCGTGTTGACCGTAGTTCGGCCAGGGCTCTCCTGACAAAGAGAGAGACTTTAATGAATTCAGGATATCGCCAAAAGGCGAGTGCTGAAAGACGTCCGCGGCGGTGAACTCCATGACCGGAGCCCAATCGGGCTTAATCGGAAGAGGTGCAGGATTTACGGAGTCCGGATCGGAGTCCGGCACCTTGGAGTCACGGGCCTTGCGAAGGACTAGGCTGGTATCCGGCTCTATCGTCGTAGAGGTTGCAGCTTCCGGGGCGGCGTCCAACCGTCCGTCCCCGACTAGAGCAGTGGGCTCCGAGCTAATGGTCGGAGCCGACACCTGAGCGACGCTCTGGGGTTTGTCCGATGGCAGAGCTAAATCACGCCCATCGTGACAGTGCGGCGCGCCCGGTTGTGGCTCGAATCCGTCGAAGATCAAGTCCCCGCGGATGTCGGCCGTGTAGTTTAAGCTTCCAAACCTGACCTGATGGCCAGGGGTGTAGCTTTCGATCTGCTCCCGATGGCCAAACGAGTTGGCCCACAGTGCGAAGCCGCAGAATACGAAGATCTGTCCGGGGAGGAAAGTCTCATCCCGGACCGCATCGCGATTGACGAGCGAAGAAGCCATCGGGCCTAAAGGCGACGACACAGAGGAACTCTCAATGAAAGCACCAATGTCGGTGTCAAAACCGGTGGATCTCGGATAGGGGGTCCCGAACTGTGCGTCTAGGCAGATGGTAACAGGAGACAAGGGACACGATGTTTTACCCAGGTTCAGGCCCTCTTGATGGAGGTAAAACCCTACGTCCTACTTGATTAATATTGATGATATGGGTAGTACAAGAGTAGATCTACCACGAGATCGGAGTGGCTAAACCCTAGAAGCTAGCCTATGGTATGATTGTTGTTCGTCCTATGGACTAAAACTCTCCGATTTATATAGACACCGGAGAGGGCTAGGGTTACACAGAGTCGGTTACAATGGGAGGAGATCTTCATATTGTATCGCCAAGCTTGCCTTCCACGCCAAGGAAAGTCCCATCCGGACACGGGATGTAGTCTTTAATCTTGTATCTTCATAGTCCAGGAGTCCGGCTAAAGGTCTTAGTCCGGCCATCCGGACACCCCCTAATCCAGGACTCCCTCACATATCATCACGGAAGTGTATTTTTTTGTAGTGATATTGACCGATGCCAGGAATGCCCTTTGGTTCTTGTCTATCACACACATAAGTTACAGCTTGCCACACGGCGAAAACAAGGACTGCAAGGTTTATAGCCGCTGGATTTTCTTGAATTTACGGCCAAATGGGATTGCCTGGGCCATAGAGCATGTGCAGAAAGGAACGGTTGTCCTTACTGGGGAGACTAATGTCTATAATCAACATAGTCTCTCGAATTTCCTTTATAAGGAAGTGCTAATGGGCTCACAAACTTGTGTGAAAAGCAGCGGCGAATGATGTTCTTTGACTTTCAGGGCCAAAATGTCGTACTTTATGCCGAATTTGAGGGTACTCCAGGCATCCTGGCACAAGCCAGGTCTATTTTCTAGATTCGCACACTCACTGTCAGCATATTGAGTATTTGTGGGTCCAAAACGGACTCCGATGACAAAGTTATGACCGTTTTAGTGAACATCGGTCCATTATATGGCAGTCTTTGAAAGAATTTCACTTTCCGGTGAAGCTTTTCTCTGCAACGACCTGAAATTTTGTGTGCTCGATACTGGAGATATTGTTTCCACATATATATTGACCGATGCCAGGAATGCCCATTGGTTCTTGACTGTCACACACATAAGTTACAGCATGCCACATGGCACAAACAAGAAGTATTAGGCTTATAGCCATTGGATTTTCTTGAACTGATGACCAAATGGGATTGCCTGGACCATAGGGCATGTGTGGAAAGGAACGTTTGTCCTTATCGGGGGGAATAATGTCTACAATCAACGTAATCTCTCGAATTTCCTTCAGAAGGAAGTGCTAATGGGCTCAGAAACTTGTCCGAAAAGCAGCGGCGAATGATGTTCTTTGACTTTCAGGGCCAAAATGTCCTGCTTAAGGCTGAATTTGAGGGTACTCTAGGCCTCATAGCGCAAGCCGAGAGCAGTTTCTGAATTCGCACGCTCACCATGAGTATTTTGAATACTTTTGGGTCTGAAACGGACTCCGAAGGACAAAGTTATGACCATTTTAGTGAACACCGGTCCATTATATGGCATTCCTTGAAAGAATTTCACTTTTCCGTGACGCTTTTCTCCGCAACGTCCTGAAACTTTGTGTCCTCAATACAGAAGATATTGTTTCCATATATATATATATATTGACCTTTGCCAGGAATGCCCTTTGGTTCTTGTATATCACACACATAAGTTACAACATGCCACACGGCGAAAATAAGGAGTGTAAGGCTTATAGCCGCTGGATTTTCTTGAATTTAAGGCCAAATGGGATTGCTTGGGTCATAGAGCATGTTTACAGGGGAGACTAATGTCTATAAACAACATAATCTCTCAAATTTCCTTCAGAAGGAAGTGCTAATGGGATCAGAAACTTTTGTGAAAAGCAACGGTGAATGATGTTCTTTGACTTTCAGGGCGAAAATGTCCTGCTTTAGGCCGAAACTGAGGGTACTCCGGGCGTCCTGGCGCAAACAGATACTTTGGAACAGATGATTATCAGTCATCGACGCCATTCTTCTGTGACGATAAAAATCGTGTCAGGTGGGTATCTATTTGCTTTGCTACTAGCATGACTTATTCCGTTCAATATTTTGCTGCTTAACTGGCGCACTTGCCGAGCAAGGGGTTGATGGGTACTCTGTGGTTGAAACTGCACAGGCTCTTGTGAGAGTTCGTCATGACAGCATATCAAGCCATGGCTGCGGCATATTCTCCAATTTTTGAGAAACTTATGTCTACATTTCAAACTCTAGAATGCACATATATAATGATGTTTTTTTACCAGACACTGTACCATAGAACATATAGACAGAACATCTCTTGATATAACTAAGTCGATCCATTCCATCTTTGTCTGTTTCGAGAGCAGTTTTTTTTGGGTGGTTCGAAAACAGTGTCTTGTTCAGCCATTTTGGGACTACATCGTGTCCTGTTCAGCAGCCTCTGCAACGACTGGTTTTCCTTTAATGTAATAAATTAGGAAAAAAAGATCTTTTGGGTCAGAACTTTGTACTGCGAAGGATTTGATCATTCACATACAAGTGCATGTTGTAGCGACGTATTCTTACACTTTTGTCGAAGATGACCGCCTCCACGTGTCCTCCGAAACGATCAATCACTAGAGGAGTGGGGCATAGGAGGTCAGGGTGGAAAATTTAGGTTCTCTCCGTGAAGGTAAGGCCAACTCCACCGCACGACCCTAAATATTACCCCATTTTGTCCGGATTTTGTCCGTATGGGGTAGTAATAGGGAGAACAAACGCCGGACAAACTCACTGCACCCACCGCTGCTACCCCATATTTTGTCCGGATTTTGTCCGTGGTGGGTGCACATGGTGGGCCAGGTAAAAAAAGGAGAGAGTGACATGTGGGGGCGAGGCGGACACAGACGGACGACGAGGACGCGAAGACGTCCGCTTTCTGTCCGCTTTAGCCCCAAACCGAGAGCAACTTTGGTCTGGAAATGGGGCAAAAGCGGACACAGACCGGACGAAACGTCCGTATGCTCTCATGTGTTGGGTCGTTCGGTTTGTCCGTTTTACCCCAAACGGACAGAAACGGACGATTTGGGGTAAATTTGGGTCACACGGTGGAGTTGGCCTAATACTATGAGAACTTTGCCGTCGGGGCACCGAATCAAGCTGCAGCGCGACATGCCACACCCCTAAAGGAAGCAGAATTCTAAAATCTACCCCATGGAGATTCTTGTAAAAATCATTTCAAAGGAGTTTTGAAAAGCAAAACCCTTTCAAAAGTCTTACTATTATAAAAAAAAAATCTGTTTGAAGCAATTTAAAAAACATTTGATTAAAGTTTCAAAAATCAAAATGGGATACAACCTATTTCAAATGTATTTGAGTATATTTCCAAATCCAAAAGTTGTAACCTTCTTCTCTGTGAAATCTTCAAAAAAGGGGGGGTTTAAAATGTTGCTTCCAAAAAAAAATAAAAAAAAGGCTTTGGTTTCCAAATAAAAAGAAAACATCCTTAAAAACATTTGACACGTACGCCTTCCCAAAAGCCTTAGCCCCGAAGGACATGCTCGAGTACCTTGGACACCTGGAAAAGAATTTGGATCAAGTTATGAAAGAAGCTTAAAGGACGACAATTCCTTTCCACAAGGTCCTATGGATCAACCACCTTGATCAAAAAAAAAACGTGCCAGAAGTTTTGATTTCAGAAGCAACATCTCCGCCTCTTCATCGACCAAGCAACCACTAAATCTCGAGGACGAGATTCCTGTAATGGGAGTGGACTGTACCATCCCAGGTTTTCGAAAGCCAAAAATCCAAACTTTTTAGAACTTTTTCATGCAATGTGTGAATCATGTAGTCACTAGGTCAAACGTAAGTTGACCCACTAAGAACGTGGCGTACATTTAGAATTGACTGTAGGAGTTTGCTGGAGTCCTTTAGTGGTTAGTGTTTTGTGTCGGAGTGCACAATCAGAAGCAACTTTCCCTCAATCCCTCGTGATGTCTTTTCTCTCCTCCGGAAATTCCTCCCGAATTCCGTGGACCCTTCTTGAATTCATCGCGTGAATCTTCTCTCGCATCTCACTCAAATCCTCCAAGTCAGAACTCATGGAAGTGAAGATCTTTATCTTCTCTTAACAATCAACCCCCTTCACTGCCCTTACTACTTTTGATCTATCTGCCTCACGGAGACCGCGACCTCTCTACGTCCTTCATCGGCAAGCAATAGAGCCACGCCAAGATTCCTGACCTATCCAATCATCGCATCCACCTTCTAGCTGCCTGTATCCATGCTCGACCAAACGTAGCCAACCATAGCCCCACCTAGCTAGCGGCAGCCAAACCCGACTAAGCCCTAGCCCTGTTTGACCAACCTTAGCTAGCCATAGTTGGACATAGCCCTACCCCACGAGCTGTAGCCTCGCCCAGCCATCCATAGCTAGCCGTAGCCAGTCGTAGCCAACCACGTCCAACCATGATAGGCCATAAGAGGCCACAACTGCTAGCCAACGGTGGCCACAACAAGCTAGAGCAGACCACAGATGGTCAACGACAAGCCAAGCCAAGTAGCCCAAACGACCTTCCCTTCATCCTGCGGCTCAATCTCCACTGGGTCTCACTCTAGAATTCCTTGTATCAATTTCATAAACTTGAAAAAGGAAAATTCCCTTTTTCTTTTACCTCTACATTTCGTCTATTTGAATTCCCTCTCACTCGCTATCAATTCTTCCCAATTCGGCATCTTTGGAACCTCGTTAAATTCTCTTGTGAACCAACTCGAATATTGGAGTCATGAATCGTAGAAGGAAAATCCTTTTTATAAAATTCTCTCTCAAGTCGTCATGGCAATAGAAGATTATCTCCTTTCTATTCCTCTTGGAATTCTCACTAGAGACCCTTTTTCACCTCAAATGCATTTGAATTCTTCTCAAATTTCATGGATCTAAATCATAATCAATAACGTGGAAATCTCTTTGTCTAGCTCTCCCTCTAATCATAAATAGTAAATGGAGAAATTCCTCATCTTATTAACCTCTTTTCGAATTCATATCAAGTTCCATTGAATCTCTCCCAACCTTCATTTGAATCATATTCATACATTCCCAAAAATCTTATATTATGGAAATAAAAAAAAGCCCTTCTCTCTTCATGCCAATCGGCCCAGCCTACTCATGCCCTCCTTGGCCCGCCTCGCGATTGGAAGCAGCAGCAGCCCAGCTCGCCTCCTGCACTCAGCTCGGCCGGCCTACCTGTTCCTCGCCCTAGCGGCCCAGCACAGCACCCTGCCTGGTTTCAACCCCCAACGCCGCCTCTGGCCTACTGGCCCGTTAGCCAGCTCCCCGACGGACTCCCTCTCGCATCCTCCCGCGTCCACTCCTGCGGTGGTCAAGGCTTCAGCGGCTGTAGTCAAGGTGGCGGCGGCGCAACTTCCCCGGCCTCAACCGCCGAGCATACGCCCCCCATCCACGCACGACGAGCAGTAGATACGAATCCTACCCCACCGAACACAATTTAGCCCCAATCTCCAGAACCTAGGGTTTCAATCTTATTTTTGGTACATCCAATGTAGTGACCCCTGCGGTTGTTGTTGATCCGTATGCAGTAAGAGCAAACACCGCACGTTTCCGCCACACCGAGCCGGCCACCTCACGCCCTCCGTGACGCCGTGCACGACGACCGTGAGCAGCCCCCAGCGCCTCCTCGGCACGACAATGCCGCGACCGCTACACCGACCACACTTGCGTCCTCGGCCTCCTCTGCACCGCGCGTGGAACCTGCGGCACAGTGTCGCGCCTCCACCTTGAAGCCAGGCCGACGTCGGAGTAGCACCACCATCTCGACGTTGTGCACGTCCTCAACCACGAAGCATCCAGCCAGGGGCGGAGACAGGGGGCGAGCAGGGGCTAGACCCACCCCCCTCCTCCTTGAATATTTCTGGTATACTCCCTCCGTCCTTTAAAAAGTGTACTTTCAACTTTGTTGGAGGGTCAAACTATCTCAATGTTTGACCGAGTTTGTGCAAAAATATATCAATGTTTATGAAACCAAATAGGTATATGATGAAAATATATTTTATCATGAATCTAATGCTACTAATTTGATGGCATAAATGTTGGTGCATTATTGTATAAATATGGTCAAACATAAAAAAGTTTGACTTTTTAACAAAGTTGGAAGTACATTCTTCAAATGACGGAGGGAGTACGTCTAGTGTAGTACATGTACTAATGGCCGCATATAATGACTTGATTAAGTTAATGACAGCCCAGTTTGATGTCAGCCCGGTAGCCCATGTGCCATTGTGGCCTGCCGCCTGTATGTAATTGTTTTGCCGAGCCTAATCCCTAATCCGATCGATCAAAATCGATTGATCCAAGATCTGTACGTGCGTCTCGCTTCTAGGGCAGTTGCCGCCGCCGCCGTCGCTTGCCACGACGCCATATACGTCTAGCCGCCGGGAGGCCAGCCTACGGCCATATATTCAAGACTACGCATACAAGCAGGTATACCAATACAAACAGTGTCTATGAATCAGAATGTTAGTAATTTCTCTTAATGAATCAGAACCTTAGTCTGAAAGACTGAAACACTGCATGTTAGTGCGCTAGGGCATTAACGCATTGCCATCAGGCATCAGCTACCGCAAGGAAGTTCCGCCCGTTCATCATCGAGTCTCTAGTATCAAGTCGTTGTCGTCCAATTGAAGCAGTTGTCACCTACCGGTATGTATCAAATCCTATACCAATACCAATCTCATGGCTCATGTGGTCACAGACTCATAGCTTGATCAACATCTCAAGGCTATACCATATATATAATTAGACTGCTGTTACATTGGTTATTACGAACTCTGAAATTGTATAACAACTATATATCAAGATAACGGGAAATTTTAGTATTTATTTTACAGTTAGCTCATCTAGTTTCGAGAATAGTATTGTTCACATTTTGATTGTGTTTAACGGTCTAGAGTAATATTTAAACTAACAAAAACGTCCCTTTCATTTTAACCGTGAAACCTATATATAGGACTTCTATAGTCATGTTTTTTGTACTTTATATGCATTGCCCAGTTATTGGCTTCTTCGCCCCCCTCATGCTCAATTGCTGGCTCCACATTGCAGCTCATCCTAGATGGCAGTCACGATCATCAAAACCAATGGTCAGCTCTTAGCCCTGCAGAACCTCCCCGATCTGATTCGGGTCATAAAACTGGTGACGCTGGAGGATCTGGCGTCGGCGCCCAACATGTATCAGCATCTCCACTCCCTAGTGAGAGCAAGGTTGTGGACATGTGAGAAGCTAACCGTTCTGGAAGGATTTAGCTGGTTGGCTCTTGTTGTCCAACACCTCCGCGACGATCTCGAAGGCCTACAACCCGCCATGAATCCACATGCCGCCTTACAGAGGCCTAAGAGCGTTCTCCACACGTTTACTCGGATTAAGTACCAAGTGGGTCAACTAAGACGTGCTAAGACCGAGATCAGATTTAGGGCTGGAGAGCTGGCAACGCAAGTTGGAAATCTCGACACACACTTAAAAGGTCAGTTAGACCAGGTTCTGTTAGGCATCATGACCATAGCGGAGTTCCAGGCATTTATCCCCGAGCACCTCGTTCAGATCGACAATCTACTCCATGCGAGGATGCGGTTCTGAGGGATTGAAGTCTAAGGTGAGCATTTTTTTCTCCTGACTCCTCCTGAACTTGGTGAGCCGATTGTGTGCCTATTTGACAGGTTTTATCCTGGCCATTTGTATTTCTATTAATGATCTGTTTTGTGTGCTCTTAGATGGACCCGAGGAACTTGTGTTACTCAAGGAAGGGCAATAAGAAGAGTGGTGAAGCTAAGGCGGAGTAAGATGGTGGTGGCTGAGTTTGTGGCGACAAATGCCATCTCTTGTATTGCTAGAGTCTTAGTTGTGAACTTAATTCTCACTTCTATATGATCAAAGGAGATCCACCAATTGGTACCAATGTGTTTTTTTGTCTTGTTGCCTATCTGGAATTTAATTAAAACCATCACTTGTGTCCTTTTGAGCATTGGGCACTTGATTTGTCATTTTCGCTCTGTTGTGATCTGTTATCACCAATTTACTTGCCTCCTTTCATGTGGGTTTCGTGGCTTTGGTGGTCATCCCCACAGCCTTGCACTGCTAATCTGTGATGCGAGTTGAGCGTGCTTTGCTTATGGGTTATAAACTTTCTCTGCTTGCCCAATTGTTTGTATCCGCTAAAGCTGAAATGGATACTATCAAATGGCAAAGGCACCTTGACTGCCTTGCCTGTTTTGCAGCACAAAATCTCGGATCTTAGCAGCCCAGTGATATAATGCCAGCTGATTGACATTGTTGGCACCTTTGCGGTTTTGCCTGCGAGCTGGACACTCATCCTCATCACATATCACTGAGAGTGAGCACCCGTACCTGTTGTCTGACCGTCTCTCAGTTTCACAATCCATGGCTCGTTCGCCGGCGGTCACCCCGCATGCGCTCACGTCCCCGACGGCGGGTGCGATGCAAGGTGTGAGCGGCGGCGCGAGGTGAGGTTGATGGGGATGAATAGGATTGAGGAGCAGTTGGGTGGTGTGGGAGGGGAGGCGGGTGGCACGGGAGGGGAGGCGGGTGGCGCGGGAGGCAGGAGGAGCGGCCGAGAGATCGATCGTGCGGGTGCTTTTATTTTGAACGGCGGAACGGTTGAGAGGACGTGCGGGGTGAGACGAAGCGGGGATTAGCGTTTTTACCGATGGCAGCGTGGGTAATTACGTGCGGCTAAACATGGTTGGTGCTAAAACATCAGGAGTATATGGAACGTAGGATTTAACCCTCTGTACAGTGCAGATTGTTTGGTTCTCCGCCCTCTTTTTTTTTTATAAGGGTAGTAGATATGCCAGTGTTGTTCATGTTAGTTGAAATTAGAGTAAGGTTGGCCAATTTTGCCAGAACGGATGGGAGAACTGTGTCTTGGCTTGGTTCTGCTCCTCCTGATGTTGTTCATTCAGCTCTCGCAGATTGTAATGTTACTGTGATTGAGTAATACAAAGTTTTCGACCGCATTGCCCGAGCCGTCGTACGTGGTGCCGTGTCAAACATATATTAATTCCATGTGCAACCAAAATTTGGACAACCAACCAACCAAGAGCCAAAATGTCATGGGCTGCCAAAAATTTGGTAGGGCAAATTTTGGCACCAGCCAAACATACCGACAAAATCAAAAAGGAAAAAGGGTAGCTAGTGGAAGCTCCACACATCAGCATGCAAATAGATGCTCACCAAAACTAGCTAGATAACATAGTGCGCTCATCACATTATTTGTTTCTTGCGTCTTGACACGGACATCACTTGGCAGTTCACATATATTGCACGCACGCACTAGCATAGTGAGTGTTTCTGCCTTGAGAAAATTGGCTTGTTGCACAGGAAGATACGCTCATGCCGGACGGAATGCTCGGCAAGGCGGCGCTCGCCGTCCTTCTCCTGCTGGCCGGCCTCGCGGCCGGGACCAGGCCGCTGCCGCAGCCGGTGTCGGAGGACACGCTGGAGCAGGTCGCCGGCTCACTGGAAATGTACGTCGACAGGCTCCCTCAGATGCCCAAGTTACGCGGCTACTCCGTCGAACACGGCCGCCCCACGCCGGTGCACCTCGCCGTCGGGATGTACCGAAAGAAATGGGTTCGTCCGTAACATCATTCTTGTTCTTTAATTTGTGTATATGTACGTTGTGTGTGGACTCTGGATGCATGCGTGCAGAAATTCCACCGTGACCTGCCGGCGACCACCGTGTTCGTGTTCGGAGAGTCGGCGGCGAGCGCCACGTTCCCCGGGCCGACCATCGAGGCCCTGCAAGGGGTCCCGCTGTCGATGACGTGGGAGAACCACCTGCCGGAGCACCACATCCTCCCGTGGGACCCCACCGTGCCTGTCGCCATCCCCAGGCATGGCGGCGTCCCGATCGTAGTGCACCTCCACGGCGGCGTCCACCCGCCGCAGTCCGATCGCAGCGCCTTCGCCTGGTTCACCGCCGGCTTCCGCGAGACGGGTACCAAGTGGACGACGCCGACGTACGTGTACCCGAACGTGCAGTCCCCCGGCGTCCTCTGGTACCACGACAACGCTCTTGCCCCGGCTACCTGCTACCTGCCCCGGCCGGTCACCGCCACCCACGTCCTTGTCAGCGTGTCTGAGTCGTTCGACGTCGTTGTCGACTTCTCCGACGACGAGTCCTCGAACGACCGCGGCTTCTCACGTCGGACGACCACCCGCTCCACCTCCACCTGGCCACGTTCCAGGCGGTGCGCGTCCGGGGGCTCGTCGGGCTGGACGAGTTGAAGAGCTGCATGGCCAGGCTCAACGACGCGGGCAGGTGCAACGTGAGCCAGCACACCGCCGGGGACGCGGTGGCCGTGCCGGAGCACGAGAGGACGTGGAAGAACGTGGGAAAGATGGCGCCGGGATACGTGACGACGGTCGTGGTCAAGTTCCTGATGGTGGACACCGGCGAGGCCTACCCGTTCGACGCCACGGCGGAGCCCGGCTACGTCTATCACTGTCACGTACGTATTCGTACAACAATTTTTTTTACTACTTGCCAACGTACAACTCGAAAAACAAATCTTGCCAAGACGTACACCATTGAAGTTTTGTTGCTTTTTTTTTAAGAGTACGTCAATGACGTACCTGATTTTTATAGAAGGAAGCAAAACATATTTACAAGAATGTTTCCAATGATGCAAGCATCACGGAAATGCACACAACACCCGTAAACAAATTAATCTACTCTCTCGCAAAGATTTGTAATCTACCCATACCCGCCATGTTCCAATCACTCAGCTCATCCCTGATTTGGGCAACAAGATCCACTGTACCCCTTTGCTCGTGTACTCTTCCAAACACACGCGCGTTACGCTGCTTCCACAGTGACCAGGCAATGGCGATGACTGCCGTATCAAAAGTCCTTCTCGTCTTGCTCTGCACTCTAGCCCTTGCATCCAACCACCATGCCGTGAAAGTGCTGTCATGTGATGGTATGAGGATAGGTATGTGTACCAGTGCGAAGAAATGGTACCACACCTCGCGGGCGTAAGTGCACTGTACCAGTATGTGGTCCACAGTGTCCTCCTCTTGCAAGCATGTAAAACATGATGACGTGTTGTCCTGTAGCCCATGCCTGGTACGCCTATCAGAGGTCCACACACTGTACTGCACGGCCAGCCACACAAAGATTTTGCACTTAAGTAAGGCCCGACTCCTTCATATGCATTCGCATGTTGGTGTTCTCGTCAGACCCAAACACAACCTGAGGTAAGTGGAGCGGGCCGAGTAGACCCCAGAGACATCAGCTGGCCATCTGAATTGGTCCGGCAATTGTGTATCCCTTGCCACCCTCGAAATTGCAAGTCTGAGATTCATGAGCTGCATCAGCGCCAAGAAAGGGGTGGGTGCACTGATGTCGCGCTCCCATCTGTTATCTGTGAGTGCCTGTTCGACTGTGCGACTGTTGATCGTGCGGGAATTTACTAGAAATAGTATAGCCGGTGCTATATCTCGCACCGCCGATCCATTAATCCATCGGTCCCTCCAGAAGAGAACCCTGCTGCCGATGCCTACTGTGATCGCAACCAAACTGTTGAACACCTCTTTAGCCTCGTTGTCAACCAAGAACGGGATTCCTTGCCATGGTCGTTCAGGATCTGTACGTCGCAACCATTCCCACTGTGCCCTGAGCGCCAAAGCTTGTAACCTGAGGGTTTTTATGCCCAAACCTCCATAGCAAGTTGGGCGGCATATAGTGTTCCACGCCACCAAGCACTGCCCTCCATTAGACTTCTCCTTCCCAGCCCAAAAGAAGGATCGCATCCAGCCATTTAGCTCTTCAAACACCCAAGCCGGCGCCTCGAGGATCATAAGCTGATGTATGGGTCTGGCGGAGACCACAGATTTAATGAGCACAAGCCGTCCAGGCCTATGAGTGAGGCCCTTCTGCCAGGCCGGGATGAACTTTTTCACTTGGTCAAGTAGGGGCTGCCAGTCATTTTTCGTAAGCTGGTTGATAGACAGAGGGATGCCCAAGTATTTGCATGGAAATTTGCCTATAGCACATTGGAGGATGGTAGCATTCCTGTTCTGGTCCTCCTCCGTTCCTCGAATGAGCACATCCATCGACTTCCTGTAGTTAACCCGGAGCCCGTATGCTTCGCCAAAACTGTGTAGGGCTGCTCGCACAAACTGTAGATCCTGGTCGGAGGGTTTGATAAACAAAGCAACATCGTCCGCATAAATGGATAAACGTTGTGTTGCCGAGACCCCTCTGATCGAGCTGATCACCCCCGCGACCTCGGCCTTTCTGAAAATGGCCGAGAGCGCCTCCATCGCAATCACGAACAGGAGCGGAGAAATCGGATCTCCCTGATGCAAACCACATGTGTGCAAGAAACTGAACCCCGGAACTCCATTCACAAGCACTTTGGTGCTAGCAGTCTGCAATAGGATGGCAATCCAGCGCATCCAAGTCTCGCCGAACCCTTTCTGCCGTAGCACCTGGAACAAAAAGGGCCAGGACAGAGTGTCAAAAGCCCTAGTTATGTCCAACTTCAAAAACACTCCCGGGGTTGGGGTTTTCATAGCGTGCATTTTCTTTGCCACTTGCCGGACAAGCAGAAAGTTATCATGAAGGCATCTTCCCCGAATAAACGCAGACTGGTTGCAAGTGACAATATCTGTCATGCGTCTTCTGGCGCGACAAGCCAACACTTTGGCAAATAACTTGGCAAAGCTGTGTGTCAAGCTTATAGGCCGAAAGTCTCCAACCTCCTCTGCGCCTGCACGTTTGGGGATTAGGATTATGAGTGCTTTATTAAGCTTGCCAAATCCAAGTCCATCCCCAACATACAACTTCATGAAGGCTGTCATGATGCCGTGCTTGATGATCGGCCAAGCCTTTTGATAAAAAATCCCCATGAAGCCCGGAGCTCTGTCCGCCGGCAACTCCTTAATTACATTCCAAAATTCCTCCTCAATGAAGATCTCCAACATACGTTTTGTTGCTTTTACTCGCAGATTTTGGATCATGAGGACAATGCCATGATTCAGCCGCTAAAGCTGATTAGATAATTATCGCCTCGGTTGCTATTTTTCTAAGACAAATGAGAAATACCTACTTCTGCAGCAAAAGCATAGTACAAATCTGACTTTAAGACACATACACTTGCAAATAATAAGAAAACATTCATCTTCAAGAGGGAGTTGTGTATGACAGATGAGCTCAACCTTGCAAAAATCTATTGCGGTGACAGAAAGTGGAACAATCTTTTATTGTGTAGTTGCCACTAGAGATAAAAAGATGATTACGTAGTTGTCATTTAAACGTAAGGATGAAGACCGAAAAATCACGGGGGCACGCACCTGCTATGCCCTCCCCGGCCACATGATTGCTACTGGCCATGGAAAATTTCAAACGGTCGACCGTGCGTGACAGATTTGACAAAATTCGTCCAAAATAGCTTCAAACATGAGCACGGAATTAAGCATTTATTGTCGACGAAACTATAAATAAGCAGAAAGCACAATGACATTTTTGTAGCCAGCAAAGCCAAAAACTAGGTAGCCAAGCAACACGAGATCGATCGGTCGATGACGTGACAAGGTAATCAAGCAAGAGATTTTTTTTCCGAGAGTACGCCAATAGCGTACCTTAGCTTTATAGAAGGGAGAAAATTATGTACAAAATTTCATGGTAGATCGTCACAAGCCGTCGATCCCACCCAACCACTCCAAAACACTAAGCGGACTACTCACAGAATCGTTGAACTCCTACTACTCCGGACAGCCTCCATAGATGCAGCTCCTGAAAAATAAGATTGGCTGTAGCGTGCACGTCTAGAATGGGACCCGACTGGAAAACCCTGGCGTTCCTTTGCTTCCACAACGTCCAGCAAATCAGCATGAGAAACGCATCAAATCCCATCCTGTCCACTCTGCTGAACTGCTTGCGCGACCGCAACCACCATTGGTTAAGCCTATCGTGATGCATGGGGGTCAGGTCAGAATTGACGCCCACCGTGGAGAAGCATCTGAATCAAGCAAGAGATTAAGGCGTGTACAATTCAGGCATGTGAGCGCGCTAAATGCGTGCAATTAAGCAAAAAAGAAACATACGATTAAGCTAAGCAATGCTAGAAAATAAATCAGGAGAGTATGTGTGGAAGAAGGACATGCTACACAAACTGGGTTTTATGAAAATAGGTAGGGCATTGTTCACAGAAATAGGAGTGTTCTCACGGGCTCCCACGCCTTTTGCATCCCCGCCCTCGAGAACGCGCTGCTCCTCGCCGGCGTCCAAAGAGTGACTTGGGAGGGCATCCTGGAGCGGAGCGTGGCCGGAGCTCGTGGCCGCGTGAGGCCGGGACGGGCGACGCGGTGCGGAGCGTGGCCGCACGAGGCCGGGACGGGCGACGCGGTGCGGAGCGTGGCCGCACGAGGCCGGGACGGGCGACGCGGGGTGGAGCGTGGCCGAGGTGGAGCGTGGCCGGAGCTCGTGGCCGCGCGAGGCCGGGACGGGCGACTCAGGGCGGGCGTGGCCGGAGCTCGGACGGGCGCGGCGTGGACTGGCTCGGATGCAGGCTGCTGGCGGGTGCGGCCTGGGCGAGTGGGCGGGCGCGGCGCGGCCTGGGCAGACGGGCACGACCGTGGGCGGTACGACGAGGACTCGGGGCGCAGGGCCACGCGGGGCTGGAGCGGCGGCGGCACCACGGGCTGTACGTCCGGGGTTCCTGGCGCTCGTGTTGCTCGACGTGTCGTCCTCCACGCAGAGCAGAACGCCGGCGCCACCGACAACCATGGCGAGCGCGCCGCCGAGGGCGAGCGTGGCGAGCACGGCCGTGAGCTGCATCTCCATCTCCGGCACAGTCAAGGCACGGTCAAGGCGGCGAGCAGCGCGTCTTGTCGACGCTCGCACTCCTCCGCTGGCTGGAGGTCGTCGACGCTGCCGCGGTCAAGGTGCTCCGAAATGCCGCTTCGTTTGTGAGAGTCTAATGCTGCTTGTGGGGAGGCAACGAGTGGAAGTGGGTTGGCCCCCAAGGCCTAAGTTCTCGCCGGCAACCCCACAGGAGGCGAAAAAAATGCTTCATGGGGGGGCAAACGGCTAGAGATGCTCTAATAAACGACTAGTTTTTCCATCATATATGTCACTACTAAGCGACCAAGTGGTTATCTTTTTGAGCCTTATATAAGTGAACCCTTCGTTCGAGAATATAAGGTGCATCAATTTTCATGCAAGTCAAACTTTATTTTTGTGAATGGTCAAACATATGTTTATTAGAATAAAATATCAATATCTACAATACAAAATAAATAAAATATGAAAAAAATTGGTAATGGATCTAATGATAGAAATGTGGTACTTTTTTTTATTAAAACTTGATAAACATGTACATGTTTGACTTTTTGAAAGCCTGAGTATTTGTGTTTGGTGTTAAACTGGACGAAGTTTGGCTTAAAAATCTATGTCAGATAGAAGCAACTTTCAAGAAAAATTCGCACAAAAAAAATAACAACGACATCGGAGTGCCTCACGCACGTACCTAAAGCCAGGGCTCCGCCTCCTTGTCCTTCTCCAAGAAAGGAAGTTAGGGTTCGTGCTTCTCGCCGGCTCCGGCGCAGGTCCGCCTCGTCTCCGATGGCTTTAGGGCCATAGAGGCGCGGTGCATCCTGGCAAGGGCCGGCAGGAGGGCTCCGTTTTTAGTTTTTTTTTCAATTTTGTTAGGGTTTGTGTCCTACTCAGGAAGGCGAGACGGCGGCGGCTCCCTGAAGATGGAATAAAGGTCTCCCCGCCTAGCCCCCGTTCCGGCGGTGCGTCTAGCATCGTTGGTGGGCGTGTGGAGGTGTGTCTCCGGCAGATCTATCTTTGGTGGATTTGCTCGGATCTCGTTGTTGTTCGTCTATGTTCGTGTGTCTTCGGTTTGGATCCTTCCGATCTACGTTATTTTTCATTGGCGGCGGTTGCTGTTCTGGGGTGCTGGTCCTATGGGGTTTTAGCACGACGACTTCCCGACTGTCTACTACAACAAGTTGTGCCCGGCTCCGGTGATGGAGGGGCGATGACAGCGGCGCGCCTTCGGCTCGCTTCGGTGCTTGTAGTCGTCGCTAGGTGGTCTATGGATCTGGATGTAATTTTTATTTCTGGTGTTCGTTGTACTATCATGATTGAAGATGAATAGATTGAAAGTTTTTTCGGGATAAAAAACAACATCCTGATTTCATGAGCCGTCGCCCCTGGCTTATACAGTAATGACAACTAGCCAAAACAGACTTGTGACCGTGGGTAGATATGATTTGAAAACAATCGAAACTAACCAAGCCCTCTCCCGGCAGCCTTCCAAGTGCCCTTTGCCATCGTCGCAGATCCGAAGCATCCTAGCCGTACATCGCAGGAAGCCTCTTCCAGGTTCCAACCCGACCCGCACAAACGAAATCGGAAATCCGGATAGAGCGCCGCCGCCGCCGCCGCCCCGCTCCGCCACGAGATTCGCCGCCGCCGGAAGCCGAGGACGCGAGGGAGACCATGACGACCATCCGCCGGTTCTGCTGCGACGATCTGCTCCGCTTCGCCTCCGTCAACCTCGACCACCTCACCGAGACCGTAAGCCATCCCCCAAAGATCTATATCTTGCCCTCCTGTTACTGTTTCTCGACGACGCCGTCCGGCCGTCCTCTCCTCTTCTCGGTCTGACACGTGGATTCGGTCGCCGCAGTTCAACATGTCCTTCTACATGACGTACCTGGCTCGCTGGCCCGACTACTTCCACACCGCCGTCAACCCCGGCGACCGCGTCATGGGATACAGTATGCCTCCACCTCTCCTGCCCTTGGTCGACTTGTGATTCTGCTTCTTTGTTTCTCAGATTAGCTGAAGCTGTAGTGTGTGAACCCCCTCGATTTCGCTCTTGTGGAGAGTTGAACGGTGGGAATTTGTAGGGATAGGTTTATCTGTCTGTCTAATTTGCACACAAGTAATGGTTTCTGGAGGTGCATATTCATTTCAATCAGGTGAATTTTTGTAGGGTGTATGATATTGTTCTCCAATTTGGCCTTGTTTTGTGCCTCTCAGTGGTGATAGTGGCACTTCTGATTGCGTGAGATTTAAACGGTGTTTACCAATGTTGCCAATTAACAGTATAACTGTAGTTAGCTTATGGGTTTGAGCTTGAATGGGAAGAGAATGAAAATCATCATAATTGAAAGAGTATAACTGTAGTTAGCTTATGGGTTTGAGCTTGAATGCCTTTTTGTGGTGTCGATTAGAGGAATACAATCCTTAAATGTTATGCTTGTTGCATTTCTGCCTTATCCACCTTCTCATAGTTTAGGATCTTACTTATTAAGTTGGGTATCCGCTGCAGTTATGGGAAAGGTTGAAGGACAAGGTGAATCTTGGCATGGACATGTTACGGCAGTGTCTGTTGCCTCGGAATTCCGCAGACAGAAGTTAGCCAAGACGCTTATGCACTTGCTGGAGGAAATCAGTGATAAGATGTAAGTACCTAGTTTTCTTCTAACTGAATCTCCGCACGATTACATGGTTGTTGTAAGCTATAATACTTTCTGTTGTATGGTGAGCTGGAGGTCATACAACCTACTATTGTGCTGTACCACTGTTATTATTTTCATCATGTTCCCTCGTTGGGAGCTTTTATCACCCTCCACATTTTTGACTGGCAATAAGCTCGATCTTCCTGATTCCAGATTTTGGTAACTACTAAATAGACGAGTTTAATCAACCTATTTCAAGTTTGGAAGGTCTTTTTTTGTCCTATCGGGCTGATGGCTGACCAGCTGGGCAGTAATAAACAGTTATGAAGAAAGTATGATCAGAAACACCTCTTTGTAGGAATTTGTAGATTAGTTAATACAGTTTTGTGCTTGCTAGCTCTCCTGTACAACTTTTCGTCACTTGCATTCTCAAGAGCATCTCTACCATTTCTTCCAAGTAGATCTGTATAACCAACCTACCTCAAGTTTGAAGGTCTTTTTGTGTCCCATAGGGCTGATGGTTGACCAGTTGGACAGTAACAATCTTGAAGAAAGTATGATCAGAAACGCCCCTTGGTAGAATTTTGTATAGTAACTGACCCGTGATATTACAGTTCTGTGCCTGCTAGCTCTTCTGTACAACTTTACGTCAGTTAATTCTCAGGAGCATCTCTCCCATTTCTTGTATACCACGGACGACAATCTCTTAACACATCTTAGAATTGGATGATTGAATTTAATATATCAGCCCTATTGATGCCGTTCTGCAGTTAACTCTTCTCTCTACTCATGTGCCATTTAATACCAACCGTTGGATCCAAAACTGTTGTAATCTTTGAATCTTGTATACTAGATACTATCTCGCTGGCATTACTCCATATCACACTAAGATAATTTTTCTGTTCAGGGATAAGGCCTATTTTGTGGACCTCTTTGTAAGGGCATCCAACATGCCGGCGATAAGGATGTATGAAAAGGTACAGCTACAAACTTCATGATCACTAGCGTAGTGCTGCTGTACATTGTCAATACCGAATTACCGATTGCTGATTAGTTAATCCCCAATTCCTCAAACTAGCAATTTCTTATGCTTCCGCTGGACAGAAATTCTTATAATGTTTGGCAACGAAACCAATAAACACTATATGAAGCTTGCATCTTAGGGTATATATTTTAATGTGATATGAAAATATCCTGAGCGAACTTATCTAATTATGCTCATTATTTCTGTAGCTGGGCTATGTTGTTTATCGAAGGGTGCTTCGGTACTACTCAGGGGAAGAAGATGGCCTTGGTAAGTACTTGGAGTGCCGTGATTATGTCATCTCAGTCACATTATTTGCTCCGATGCAGTGCTCACATTTTTATTTTATTTGTATTTTCTTAGATATGAGAAAGGCATTATCACAAGATGTTGATAAGAAGTCCATCATACCACTCAAGAGACCAATTACACCTGACGAACTTGAATACGACTGATGCTAATTTCTAACTACCGCTCTTGCGTAGTTGTGTTCCCATTGATCTGCACGACTTCTATGGCAGCTCAACAAGTTATTGTCTCTAGTGTTGTTGAATGAGTGATCCTGAATTTTCTATTTGCACATTCCTGTTAAGATTTGACGCGGTTTTCATGGTGGGCACTGATGAGCCAACTGGTGCATGCTGAAGTGGAACGACAATGATTTCTAGCTTGCTATTTTTATCCGGGCATGTCAATTTTATTTTGAATTGGTAGTTAAAATTCGGTTGACCATGCCCCTGGCGAAATTCTAACATCTGCAGCGTGGTTGAGTACTAAGTTCCTCATAGGCCTGAAATTTGCATGTTTTGTCGAGAGCTACTGAAATGTTCAAACTCCATGAAATTTAGCTCCAAACAAAGTTGTTTTCAAAAGTTCCTCGTAGGCCTGAAATTTGTATGTTTTGTCGAGAGCTAATGAAATGTCCAAACTCCATGAAATTTACTGAAATGTCCAAACTCCATGAAATTTGGCACGGGTATCACACACATGAGCATCTTGCACCACAAAGAAATCAGAATTTTTAAAACTATTTTGCTATTTTAAATGGTTTTACTGTTCCCGTGAGCCAAAACGCCGCATCTGAATTCAAGCCTCATTTTTAATTAAAGGGCTAAAGTCCAAAAAAAAACAGCGAATACAAAATGCCCTTCTAAACCCTAGCATTTTGGCAAGAGCTTATTTTAAATTTTTGGACTTGTCCCAAAATTATTAAGGATTAGAAAGGAATTATTTTGGGCCTTAAAATTAAATCAATATTATATTTGAATTGGGTTTATATTGTGCTATAAAATAAATAGAAATATAAAATTCTTGAAATTTATAATGTGACCTTGGAAGGGTCCAGTGGATTCACATATAAAATTCAAGAAGGTTTGGTGGCCATTTGAGCTTTCAAATAAATTCGAATGTGCAACAAACAATTAAAAACACTACTCTCTCTGCTCCATATTACTTATTGCTCAAACGGATGTATTTAGCACTAGAAAAGAAAAGGGGAGAACACACTTACTCCCTCCATTTCAAAATAGATGACTCAACTTTGTACTAACTTTATAACTTCAGTAAAAAAGTTAGTACAAATTTGGGTCATCTATTTTGGAACGGAGGGAGTACTTGTGCAACCCATGATTATAGAGCCAGGGGCACCTTTATCTTCCTCGCGCTAGAAGGATGGAGGCGTGTACTTGCCGCACGCTGGCACCGCTCGGCTACCTCCTGCCTCCATGCTTCATGGTCCGAACAATGGACGTGGCGGCTCTGGTTCCGGCTTTCAGGGCCACCAGAGCAATCAAGGCAGTTTCAATCAAGGTAGTCAAGGCGGCTACAATCAACAATCTGGCCAGGGGGGTCAGCAACAGCGACAGTAGTTCGGGTATCAGAATCATCCAAAGCAGTTAAAAAGTGGGCAGTATCATGTCTTCACCATGAGTTTATGCAAGCAGGACCAGAAGCTTCACAAGAGGGCAGTGAACGCCGTTGAGCCGACAGTTCCTCGGTACTTGCGATGGTCTGAGCAGCCCATTACATGGAGTCGGGAGGATCACCCGCCCCGGGTTGACATCCCGTGTCACTTGGCTTTTGTGGTAGCACCTCAAGTTGGGGGGTACAAGTTCACTAAGGTACTCATGGATGGAGGCAGTAGCATCAATATCCTTTATTATGAGACCTTCCGTCGTATGGGGTTAACTGATAAGAATCTTAAGCAGTCCAATACTGTTTTCCACGGCGTAGTTCCTGGTAAGTCGGTGTACCCAGTGGGCAAGATTGAGCTGGAGGTAGCCTTTGGAGATGAGTATGATTCCAGGGCTGAGAAGTTAACTTTTGAGGTAGTCAAGATCAGGAGCCCGTATCACGCTCTGTTTGGGCGACCGGCTTACGCCAAATTCATGGCACAACCGTGTTATGTTTATCTGCAGCTGAAGATGCCAGGTCATAAAGGGATCATTACGGTTCATGGCAGTCGAAAGGTGGCTTTGGAGTGCGAGGAAGGCGACGCGGCTTATGTTGAGTCGGTCTGTGCCGTAGAAGAGCTAAAGTTTTAAAAAGACAATGTTGACCCGACAGACATGGCGTCCTTGAAGAAGCCTACCACAGAGCTTGAACCGGAGATGAAGTTTAAATCGGCTGAGGACACCAAGATGGTTGACTTTGTTCCTGGCGATTTATCTAAATATTTCAGTATCAGTGCCAATCTGGATCCCAAATAGGAAAGAGCTCTCATCGAGTTCATCCATGAGAATCAGGACATCTTTGTATGGAAGCCTTCTGACATGCCGGGTGTACCGAGAGAACTCGCTGAGCACACTCTCAATATTGACCCTAAGTATAAACCGGTCAAACGGTTTCTTCGACGGTTTAACGAGGAGAGGCGCAAGGCCATTGGTGAGGAGATGGCCCGGCTCTTGGCAGCCGAGTTTATTATTGAGGTATTTCATCCTGAGTGGTTGGCTAAGTCGAGCTAGTGCTCAAGAAGAATGGCACTTGGTGTATGTGTGTGGATTATACGGATTCAAACAAGGCTTGTCCGGCTGATCCCTTTGCTCTCCCGCGTATTGATCAAATCATTGATGCTACGACGGGATGTGAGCATCTGAGTTTTTTGGATGCTTACTCTGGATATCATCGGATCAAGATGGCGGTTAAGGACCAGGAGAAGACGGCGTTCATTACTCCCTTTGGAGCCTTCTGCTATGTTTCTATGCCTTTTGGGCTCAAAAGTGCCCAGGCGACTTATCAGCGCTGTGTGCAAAATTGCCTTCATACTCAGATTGGGCGCAATTTACATGCTTATGTGGATGATATTTTGGTCAAGTCCAGGGAGAAGGAAACCCTGATAGATGATCTCAGGGAGACCTTTGATAATCTCCGGGTCTACAATATGATGCTTAACCCGGCGAAGTGCATCTTCGTTGTGCCGGCGGGCAAGCTCTTGGGATTTCTGGTTTCTAACAGAGGCATTGAGGCTAACCCGGAGAAGATCAAGGCTATCACTGATGGAGTCGTGTACCTAGGGTAGGGTCATAGACCTGATCCAAGTACCCTGCCCAAGGACACCCTTAGAAGAGATCACCTTCCAGTCGACCTGCGAGGAACTCACTCGACTGACTTGAAGTACTCGACCACGAAGACTCACTCGACCACCAGAAGGTCAAGAAGCACTCTACACTGCAACGGTCTGTAATTAAGTAGACTTTATGATAGTTAAGACCCTTTATGTGGGGCGTTACCAGTAACGCCCCAGACTTAATGTACCTTAAACCCTTCATTACGTGGGACGGCTGGGGTCCTAGCGCACTCTATATAAGCCACCCCCCTCCACAGGCAGAAGGGTTCGCACCCCTGTAACTCATATACACATAATCCACTCGACCGCCTCCGGGCTCCGAGACGTAGGGCTTTTACTTCCTCCGAGAAGGGCCTGAACTCGTACATCTCTTGTGTTTACAACCTCTCCATAGCTAGAACCTTGCCTCTCCATACCTACCCCCACTCTACTGTCAGACTTAGAACCACGACAGTTGGCGCCCACCGTGGGGCCGGTGTTTTAGCGATTTTGTGGAGAAGTTGCGATTCTTCCGAGTACTTTCATCATGGTGGCTGCTGGAGTTTTGGTCGAGGGTCGCGAGGTCCGCCTCGGCGCCCTCACCTTCGTCGCCGACGACTCCGCCTGGCTCCAGGAGGCTCCACTCGATGTTGATGCGCTCCCCGTCCGCGGGGCGACGCATTTTCGCGCATGTGTCCGCGGCGTTCTGCTGCGGCAACCGTCGACCCCGTATCGGTCGAGGCTTCAGCGGTGGGTGAGACACGTGGTGGCTCGCCAGTCGGCCACCACCCAAGTTGCGGCAATCGAGCCCGATGAATCTCTCTACGGCCTGTTCGATCTGTCGACTGGCTCCGTAGAGACTGCATCCGAGTGCGATAGCAGTGATCCAGCGGCGGAAATCCTGATGGTCAACGGGCCTCGCAGTCCGCCTGGCTTCGCCCGTGATGGTGGGGCAGGCGACGGAGACGACCCCGCACGAGGCCACGAGGAGTACCAACCCAAGCCACTCGACTCCCTGCAAAGAGAGGAACTTCGCCGCAGGGATATGGATGCCCTGCATACTCCCATCACAGGAGAAACCCCCGAGGCTCGCGCCTTGGAGGAGGCACGATTGGCCAATTTGGCCGAACGTGCCCGCTTGGAGAATCTTCAGCGAGCACTCGACGAGCGCACGCGACAACGAGTTCCCGACGCCAATCGACGTCAACTCTTCCCGCCGACTCAGGTATATCGAACCCCAATCCAGAATTTAGCAGCTGCGACCCGTATAGCAGAGTCCATCCAGTCCTCTCAGTCGGAAGCTGGCAGAGGCTTGATGCAGATCAGGGATTTGCTCCGGGCAGCAGGAGACCAGAATTCAGCCGTGTCGCAGTCGCGCAACAGAATTCACAGTCGATCCGTCGCTGCGAATACGGTTCAGTCGGCTCACAGTCCCAGATCGCCTCCGCGGCGAGAAGGGCGCGAGAATCGGCGGGACCAGTATGGAGACCGACACGACCGAGATGATAGGCGTCGAGTGCCCGCTTCCCCTCCGAGGGTAGGGTCTTACGCTCCTCGGTGGCAAGACGACAGACGTCAGCTCAGTGTGGGGCGAAGATCTCCAGTCGACCCCAGAGAACCAGGCTTCAACGCGCGATCCATTATCGTGCAAAGCTTAGTCGACCGGAACAGAGCCCATCGGGATGGACCCGACAGAGATGCGCCCACAAGCAGTCGAGTGCATGTTTCTGGTCCAAAATGCTTCAGCAGAGCTATCAGAGCCGCAGTGATCCCCCTCAATTTCAGGTTGGCAACAGGAGTCAGCAAGTTCACCGGTGAATCTAAGCCTGAAACTTGGCTTGAGGACTACCGAGTGGCGGTTCAGATTGGTGGTGGGAACGACGAGGTGGCCCTGAAGCATTTGCCCCTCATGTTGGAAGGTTCTACCAGAGCGTGGTTGAATCAGTTACCTCCTAGTAGCATTTACACTTGGAAAGATCTGTCCCGAGTGTTCGTCAGAACGTTTGAAGGAACTTGCAAGCGACCGGCTGGATTGACGGAGCTGCAAGTTTGTGTGCAGAAGGCCAATGAGACTCTCAGGGAATATATTCAGAGATGGATCACTTTGCACCATACTGTGGAGAATGTGTCTGATCATTAGGCAGTCTGCGCCTTCAAGGATGGCGTCAAGAACAGAGAATTAAGTCTGAAATTTGGTCGAACCAGAGACATGACCCTGCGTCGGATGATGGAGATTGCTACCAAGTACGCCAACGGTGAAGAAGAAGACCGACTCCGAAGCAACAAGTACAAACCGAGTCAGTCGGAGAAGGGAAACACCAGTCGGAAACAGAAGCGGAAGGCTGAACCAGCAGCTCCTGGAGAGGCTCTGGCCGTGACTCAGGGAAAGTTTAAAGGGAAACCAAAAGGATCCTGGAACCCTAAGAAGGTAAAGGATAAAGAAGGGAACGACATGATGGATATGCCGTGTCACATCCACACGAAGAAAGACGAAGAGGGCAATATCATTTACCCAAAGCATACCACACGCCAATGTCGACTCCTGATCCAGCAGTTTCAAGGAAAACAGTCTAAGGACAAGGAAAAGGAGTCGGACAAGGCCGAAGACAAGGAGGACAGTGAGGAAGGATATCCGCATGTCAACTCCACTCTGATGATCTTTGCAGATGTGGAAAGCAAGAGTCGACTGAAAGTCATTAACCGTGAGGTGAACATGGTTGCCCCAGCAAAAGCAAGTTATCTGAGATGGTCCCAAACACCCATCACATTCGACCAATCTGATCACCCGACTCATATTGCCACCCCTGGGAGGCAAGCTTTGGTGGTCGATCCAGTTGTCGAAGGCACTCGACTGACAAAAGTGCTGATGGACGGTGGTAGCGGGCTGAATTTGTTGTATGCAGACACACTGAAAGGAATGGGCATTCCGATGTCCCGACTGAGCACCAGTAACATGAGCTTTCATGGAGTTATACCATGGAAGAAAGCCGAGTCACTCGGCCAAATAGCTCTGGACGTGGTGTTTGGCGATTCGAAACATTTTCGCAAAGAGAAGTTGACGTTTGAGGTCGTGGATTTTCAGAGTGTGTATCATGCAATTTTGGGGAGACCAGCTTATGCACGGTTCATGGCTTGACTATGTTACGTGTACCTCAAACTGAAGATGCCCGGCCCCAAAGGAGTGATCACTGTCACCAGCAATCGGAAAAAGGCAGAAGAGTGCTTTCAGAAGGGCTCAAAGATGGCCGATTCCCAGGTGACAGCGGTCGAATTTGAAGAATACAAGCAAAACGCAGATCCGAGTGATTTGCTGCGATCCAAGAAACCCGCCACAGAATCTGCATTTCAGTCGTCCGGTGAGACGAAGCCTGTTCACATTCACCCGACCGACCCCAATGCAGACCCGACCCACATCTCCACAACACTCGACCCGAAATAGGAAGAAGCGCTCATCCAGTTCCTCCGTGAGAACTGGGACATTTTTGCATGGAAGCCCGCTGACATGCCAGGTGTTCCCAGGGGACTGGCTGAGCATCGCCTAAGAGTCGACTCATCAGCAAAACCAGTCAAAGAGCATCTTCGGCGGTCCGCCGTCCAGAAGAGAAAAGCCATTGGTGAGGAAGTGGCTCGACTGTTGGCGGCAGGATTTATCCGAGAGATATACCACTCCGAGTGGCTCGCCAATGTCGTCATGGTTCCTAAGAAGGACAAATCACTCCGAATGTGCATTGATTTCAAGCACATCAACCGGGCCTGCCTGAAAGACCATTTTCCTCTCCCTCGCATAGATCAAATTGTTGACTCGACCGCGGGATGCGAGAGATTGTCTTTTCTAGACGCCTATTCCGGGTACCACCAGATCCATCTGTACGGGCCCGATGAGATAAAAACAGCTTTCATCACTCCATTCGGGTGCTTCTGCTATATCACCATGCCATTCGGCCTCAAGAATGCCGGAGCCACATTTATGCGAATGATTCAGAAGTGTCTGCTCACTCAAATCAGTCGGAATGTGGAAGCGTATATGGATGATATCGTCGTCAAGTCACGAAAAGGTTCCGACCTGCTCGCTGACCTCGCCGAAACATTTGCCAACCTCAAAAGGTATGATATCAAGCTCAACCCATCAAAGTGCACATTCGGAGTTCCTGGTGGCAAGTTACTCGGTTTTCTCGTTTCCGAGCGAGGGATTGATGCTAATCCAGAAAAGATCGACACTATTCTCCGAATGAAACGCCCTGTGCGAGTGCACGATGTCCAGAAGCTTACTGGATGCTTGGCCGCATTAAGTCGATTCATCTCACGACTCGGTGAAAAGGCATTACCTCTTTACCGACTGATGAAGAAGGCAGACAAGTTCGAGTGGACTCCAGAAGCTGATGTAGCGTTTGCCGAGCTAAAAGCTCTGCTCTCCACCCAGCCGGTGCTTGCTGCTCCAATCAGCAAAGAGCCTCTGCTGCTTTATATCGCAGCCACAGGACAAGTCGTCAGTACAGTGCTTACGGTCGAGCAGGAGGAAGAAGGAAAAGCCTTCAAAGTTCAACGCCCAGTGTATTATTTGTCTGAAGTCTTGACTCCATCCAAGCAGAGATATCCTCATTATCCGAAGCTTGTGTATGGAATATACATGACCACGAAGAAGGTTGCTCATTATTTCTCTGATCATTCCATCACAGTCGTCAGCGACGCTCCACTATCAGAGATTTTGCACAACAGAGATGCAACTGGTCGAGTGGCAAAATGGGCGATTGAACTTCTTCCCCTTGATATCAAGTTTGAGGCAAAGAAAGCCATTAAGTCCCAGGCAATAGCAGATTTCCTCGCCGAGTGGATTGAACAACAGCAGCCGACTGAAGTTCACTCGGAGCATTGGACCATGTTCTTTGATGGCTCTAAAATGCTGAATGGTTCCGGTGCTGGGGTGGTCTTGGTTTCCCCCAGAGGAGATAAGCTTAGATATGTGCTCCAGATTCACTTTGATTCCTCCAACAACGAGGCAGAGTATGAGGCCCTCTTACATGGATTACGCATGGCCATTTCACTCGGCGTCCGTCGCCTGATGGTCTATGGCGATTCAGATTTAGTGGTCAATCAAGTGATGAAGGAGTGGGACGTGAGAAGCCCAGCCATGACTGGATACTGCAATGCAGTGAGGAAGCTGGAAAAGAAGTTTGAGGGGTTAGAGCTCCATCACATACCCCGACTGAAAAATCAGGCAGCAGATGATCTGGCAAAGATAGGTTCCAGGAGAGACGCCATTCCGAGTGGTGTGTTCTTGGAGCATATACACACTCCTTCAGTCAAAGAAGATCCTTTCACCGAAGAAGCTCCACAGCCCAAGAGTGCCACAGATCCGACTGAGGTTGAGGTCCCAGCGGTGGTCGACTTGATCATGGAGGTCTTAGTGGTCATTCCTGACTGGACAGTTCCATATATCGCGTATATCCTGAGAAAAGAGCTCCCAGAGGATGAGGAAGAGGCTCGACAGATCGTCCGTCGATCCAAGGCCTTTACCGTAATCAAAGGACAGTTATACATAGAAAGTGCGACTGGAGTTGGTCAGAAGTGCATAACGCCAGAAGAAGGTCGAATCATCCTTAATGATATTCACTCGGGAACCTGTGGTCATCATGCGTCCTCTCGGACCATCGTGGCCAAAGCATACCGAGCCGGATTTTATTGGCCAAAGGTGAATGAGATGGCAAAGGGAATAGTGGACAAGTGCGAAGGATGTCAGTTCTACTCGAATATGTCGCACAAGCCTGCATCAGCTCTGAAGACCATTCCACTCGTCTAGCCTTTCGCAGTTTGGGGGTTGGACATGGTTGGTCCTTTGAGAACAGGTCGAAGTGGCTTCACGCATGTACTGGTAGCAGTCGACAAGTTCACCAAGTGGGTTGAGGCTAAACCAATCAAGAACCTTGATGTCGGGACTGTTGTTAGCTTCATCAGGGAACTGATATTCAGATATGGAGTGCCGCACAGCATCATCACGGATAATGGGTCGAACTTTGACTCGGAGGAATTCAGAGATTTCTGCAACTCTCAAGGAACACGAGTCGACTATGCTTCAGTCGCCCATCCGCAGTCGAATGGACAAGCAGAGCGAGCCAATGGCCTGATTCTCAAGGGATTGAAGCCCCGGCTAATGCGTGATCTCAAACATGCGGCTGGAGCATGGGTCGACGAACTTCCCTCGGTGCTTTGGGGACTGCGGACCACACCTAATCGGTCGACCGGAAGAACTCCATTCTTCTTGGTCTACGGAGCTGAAGCAGTCTTGCCGAGTGATCTCCTCCACAATGCTCCTCGAGTTGAACTCTACAACGAAGCAGAAGCTGAACAAGCACGGCAGGACGCAGTCGACCTTTTAGAGGAAGAAAGGGAGATGGCCCTGATCCGATCGACCATCTACCAACAAGACTTGCGTCGCTTCCACGCCAGAAATGTGAGGGGTCGAGCCTTCCAGGAAGGAGATTTAGTTCTCCGAGTGGATCAGAAGAAACAAAACAAGCTTGCTCCTTCTTGGGAAGGACCCTTCATCGTCACCAAAGTTCTCCAAAACGGGGCGTACCGTCTTTATAACGTCGAACATAATATCGACGAGCCCCGAGCTTGGAACGCGGAACTACTCCGCCCATTTTACACTTAAGTTTATCACTCGGATGAGTTGTAATAAAGTACTTCGATAGTTCATGGGTTTCAAAATAATAGTGTCATAATTCCTCCATAATTTTTTGACACTTTTTATTTTCCCCTCAGTGGGTGACTTAGCCGCGAATCCGTTTCGCCTAAGTTTGTAAAAATCCTTACCGAGTGGTGCGCCAGACTCCCACTCGGGGGCTTAGCTGCGAATCCGTTTCGCCTAAGATTAAATCAAATCCTACCGAGTGGTAAGCCAGACTTCCACTCGGGGGCTTAGCTGCAGCCCAGTGCTCGCCTAAGATATGAAAATCCTACCGAGTGGTGAGCCAGAATCCCACTCGGAGGCTTAGCTGCAGTCCAAAGTACTCGCCTAAGTTATTTAAATCCCACCGAGTGGCGAGCCAGACTCCCACTCGGGGGGCTTAGCTGCAGTCCAAAGTACTCGCCTAAGTCATTCAAGTCCTACCGAGTGAAGAGCAAACCTCTCACTCGGGGGCTTAGCTGCAGCCCAGTGCTCGCCTAAGATATGAAAATCCTACCGAGTGAAGAGCAAACCTCTCACTCAGGGGCTTAGCTGCAGCCCAGTGCTCGCCTAAGATATGAAAATCCTACCGAGTGAAGAGCAAACCTCTCACTCAGGGGCTTAGCTGCAGCCCAGTGCTCGCCTAAGATATGAAAATCCTACTGAGTGAAGAGCAAACCTCTCACTCAGGGGCTTAGCTGCAGCCCAGTGCTCGCCTAAGATATGAAAATCCTACTGAGTGAAGAGCAAACCTCTCACTCAGGGGCTTAGCTGCAGCCCAGTGCTCGCCTAAGATATGAAAATCCCACCGAGTGAAGAGCAAACCTCTCACTCGGGGGCTTAGCTGCAGCCCAGTGCTCGCCTAAGATATGAAAATCCTACCGAGTGAAGAGCAAACCTCTCACTCGGGGGCTTAGCTGTAGCCCAGTGCTCGCCTAAGATATGAAAATCCTACCGAGTGAAGAGAAAACCTCTCACTCGGGGCTTAGCTGCAGCCCAGTGCTCGCATAAGATATGAAATTCCTACCGAGTGAAGAGCAAACCTCTCACTCGGGGGCTTAGCTGCAGCCCAGTGCTCGCCTAAGATATGAAAATCCTACCAAGTAAAGAGCAAACCTCTCACTCGGGGGCTTAGCTGCAGCCCAGTGCTCGCCTAAGATATGAAAATCCTACCGAGTGAAGAGCAAACCTCTCACTCGGGGGCTTAGCTGCAGCCCAGTGCTCGCCTAAGATATGAAAATCCTACCGAGTGAAGAGCAAACCTCTCACTCGGGGGCTTAGCTGCAGCCCAGTGCTCGCCTAAGATATGAAATTCCTACCGAGTGAAGAGCAAACCTCTCACTCGGGGGCTTAGCTGCAGCTCAGTGCTCGCCTAAGATATGAAAATCCTACCGAGTGAAGAGCAAACCTCTCACTCGGGGGCTTAGCCGCGAATCCGTTTCGCCTAAGTTTGTAAAAATCCTTACCGAGTGGTGAGCCAGACTCCCACTCGGGGGCTTAGCTGCGAATTCGTTTCGCCTAAGATTAAATAAAATCCTACCGAGTGGTAAACCAGACTTCCACTCGGGGGCTTAGCTGCAGCCCAGTGCTCGCCTAAGATATGAAAATCCTACCGAGTGGCGAGCCAGACTCCCACTCGGAGGCTTAGCTGCAGTCCAAAGTACTCGCCTAAGTTATTTAAATCCCACCGAGTGGCGAGCCAGACTCCCACTCGAGGGGCTTAGCTGCAGTCCAAAGTACTCGCCTAAGTCATTCAAGTCCTACCGAGTGAAGAGCAAACCTCTCACTCGGGGGCTTAGCTGCAGCCCAGTGCTCGCCTAAGATATGAATATCCTACCGAGTGAAGAGCAAACCTCTCACTCAGGGGCTTAGCTGCAGCCCAGTGCTCGCCTAAGATATGAAAATCCTACTGAGTGAAGAGCAAACCTCTCACTCAGGGGCTTAGCTGCAGCCCAGTGCTCGCCTAAGATATGAAAATCCTACCGAGTGAAGAGCAAACCTCTCACTCAGGGGCTTAGCTGCAGCCCAGTGCTCGCCTAAGATATGAAAATCCTACTGAGTGAAGAGCAAACCTCTCACTCAGGGGCTTAGCTGCAGCCCAGTGCTCGCCTAAGATATGAAAATCCCACCGAGTGAAGAGAAAACCTCTCACTCGGGGGCTTAGCTGCAGCCCAGTGCTCACCTAAGATATGGAAATGCTACCGAGTGAAGAGCAAACCTCTCACTCGGGGGCTTAGCTGCAGCCCAGTGCTCGCCTAAGATATGAAAATCCTACCGAGTGAAGAGCAAACCTCTCACTCGGGGGCTTAGCTGCAACCTAGTGCTCGCCTAAGATATGAAAATCCTACCGAGTGAAGAGCAAACCTCTCACTCGGGGGCTTAGCTGCAGCCCAGTGCTCGCCTAAGATATGAAAATCCTACCGAGTGAAGAGCAAACCTCTCACTCGGGGGCTTAGCTGCAGCCCAGTGCTCGTCTAAGATATGAAAATCCTACCGAGTGAAGAGCAAACCTCTCACTCGGGGGCTTAGCTGCAGCCCAGTGCTCGCCTAAGATATGAAAATCCTACCGAGTGAAGAGCAAACCTCTCACTCGGGGGCTTAGCTGCAGCCCAGTGCTCGCCTAAGATATGAAATTCCTACCGAGTGAAGAGCAAACCTCTCACTCGGGGGCTTAGCTGCAGCTCAGTGCTCGCCTAAGATATGAAAATCCTACTGAGTGAAGAGCAAACCTCTCACTCGGGGGCTTAGCTGCAGCCCAGTGCTCGCCTAAGATATGAAAATCCTACCGGGTGAAGAGCAAACCTCTCACTCGGGGGCTTAGCTGCAGTGCAGTGCTCGCCTAAGATATGAAAATCCTACCGAGTGAAGAGCAAACCTCTCACTCGGGGGCTTAGCTGCAGCCCAGTGCTCGCCTAAGATATGAAATTCCTACCGAGTGAAGAGCAAACCTCTCACTCGGGGGCTTAGCTGCAGCTCAGTGCTCTTCTAAGATATGAAAATCCTACCGAGTGAAGAGCAAACCTCTCACTCGGGGGCTTAGCTGCAGCCCAGTGCTCGCCTAAGATATGAAATTCCTACCGAGTGAAGAGCAAACCTCTCACTCGGGGGCTTAGCTGCAGCTCAGTGCTCGCCTAAGATATGAAAATCCTACCGAGTGAAGAGCAAACGTCTCACTCGGGGGCTTAGCTGCAGCCCAGTGCTCGCCTAAGATATGAACTTGGATCGATACCTAAAAGAACCGAAAGTGCTCAGGCGCTAAGCCTGTTAAGGTTTATCGGTTACAACTCCACTCGGCATACCGAGGCAAATTTAAAGTGTCGTGCTTAAAAGAAGTTTTTTACCCCTCCTGTGGAGGGCTGGAAGGAGCGACGAACTATCAAGATCAATTCCATCTACGATCCGAGTGGCAGCAGCAATGAAGGTTTCCATGAAGGACCTGAAGTCGTGTTTCTTGGTGTTGGCCACTCGGAGAGCCGCCAGCTTGTCTTCTCGTGCATCTTTGCAGTGGACTCGGGCCAGACACAGAGCAACATCTGCACCGCACCGAGCCGACGACTTTTTCCACTCCTGCACTCGACCAGGGACCGTGTTCAGGCGAGCCATGAGTGACTCAAGGTCGTTCTGGAGTGTCTCCCTGGGCCAAAGCGATGAGTCGATGCGAGACGTGGCGACCTTCAGCCTTGCAAGATAGTCCACGACAGCTGCAACACGAGACTCCAGTTGGAAAACATTCATGGCAGCTTCGTCGTTCACCGGAGAATTGATGGGGTCAAGGTTTGGTTCCAGCCGACTAGTCTCTTCTTCAAAGTTTTGACAAAATTCTGCAAGGACAATCACCGAGTCAAGGCAATGGTCGAATGGAAAAATCACAGTTGAAAATGATTGTTGAGAATAAAGGGTTACCTTCAAGCATAAGGAACAGCTTCTTGGCAAGACCGCTCAGGAAGGCCTCCAGATCATTTTTCCTCCCAGTCAACTGGTTGACTTGGTCGGTCAGGGCAGCTTTGTCAATCTTCAGTCGACCGACTTCCTTGTTGGCAATCCCAAGAGCAGCTTCCAGATTGGTATTTTCTTGTTCAAGCTTGGTGACCGAAGCTAACTTCTCGTCAGCAAGCTTGATCTTATCAGCTAGTTCAAGGTCTTTCTTCTATTGGGCCTCCCTCACCTTACCTGCAAGTTACAACAAGATCAGATTTTGAAACAAACGAAGGAAAAAAGCAGTCGTCGAGGTCTCACCAAACATACCTTCGGTCTCCTCCTTTGCCTTCGTCAGATTCTCCTGAACCAGCTTCAAATCCAGCTCCAGCTGAAGGTGCTTGTTCTCCAGCTCGGTGTAGCGAGCCGCAAGGTCACAGGATTTCTGTGAAGAACCAATCGACTAAATGTCAAAGAAAATTCACTTCCGAGTGGAAAAGGAAAAATCATGCGTTTCTAAGACTACAGCCGAATACAAGCATTCGACTGTAGTCTCGGGGACTACACCCAGTGGGTGCACTCAGCGTGCCCCCACTAATCCTATTGAAGACAGAGTCGACCAGTCAACCCCCCCAAAAAAAACAAGATGTATTCTTTAAGACTGTAATCGACTGCAAGCAGTCGACGACAGTCTCGGGGACTACACCCAGTGGGTGCACTCAGCGTGCCCCCACCGGTTTTGAGAAATCCATTCGCCTCAGACGAATGACAGAAAGATTCAACTTATAAAGCCTAAGGCCGACTGCCTGCAGTCGACCTTAGCCTTGGGGACTACACCCAGCGGGTGCACTCAGCGTGCCCCCGCTAACACGGAGTTCGAATCGACACACCCACTGGGTGACTGCTATGAATTCCGGAAAGAAATTTTTTTGATAGCATATCCTGACAGAACAAGCGGTGGTCGACTGACCTGAACATTGCTTTGAAGGGCGGAACTGGCGTCGTAAGCTGCCTGGCTCGCATCCCGGATGGCCTTCACCTGCTCCATCATGATCCCTGCCTGGCGGATCGCCTCCTTCGCGGCCCCAGCTTGGTCCTCCGGGACGTGGTACGTCATGAAGAGGGAGGGCTGCGCGGCACTCGACGAAGCAGGGAGAGCACTCGTCAGTGGATCTGCGAAGGACACAGTATGTCGAGTGGTGTTCTCCTCCTCCGCGACCAGAGTCTCGGGCGCCGTCACATCCTGGAGCACCCTGCCGGCAGACGCTTTCCTGCTCCTTCTGTGCTTCAGCGATTCCTCATCTTCATCATCATCAGGAAGAGTGATGACAACGTTGGATCGAGCTACAGAAAAGAATCAGAATCAGAGATCATGAGTCAGTCGACTAAAAACGGAATTAAGAGTATAGTACCAAGGTTTGAGGTTGCTGCGTCCTCCATCTCATGGTCATCAGCCCTGGCTGAGGTCTCAGAAGTAGCAGCACTGCAATCCCAAAGAATTAGTCGACTAGCTCAAACGTCAACCAGAGATAAAGCTTGCACAAAACAGCAATGATTACCCTGATATGGTGGGGATGGACACCTTCATCTTCGGCAGGAGCTTGGTCGGCTTTGACGGGGCCGCCCTGGGCTGCTTCGACGCCCTCTTAGTCGGCACCGGATAAGTGGTCCGAGGGCGCTTGGTCGACTGCGCCACAGTAGCAACCCCCTTGCCACGTTCAGTCGCAGGGTCATGGACAAGCTTCGACCGCCTTTCCGAGCGCGGTGGTACGACCTCCTCCTCCTCCTCTTCTTCGTCCTCCTCATCGTCATCGTCATCATCATCATCCTCAGCGGCATCCGAGTCCCACTCATCCTGGCTCTCGCCCCCGCTCGCTTCTCCCTCCTCAGTCGGAGCCTGTGCCCCATTGGGCATCGAGTACAGCTCAGTGAGGGCCCGATAGACATCAAGACAAAAGTCAATCGACCGATCGGCAGAGAAAACAGAAATAAATATGAAAAGAATACAATGGGAAGTGGAGCAGACATACCTTGTCCGGAACACTGAGGTGGTCTAGTGGAGGAATCCTTCTGGCTCCACGAGGGTTATCCTTGTTCCCAGTAACAGCAGCCATCCACCTTTCCAGAGTGGCATTGTCGACTGCTTCTGGATTGATCCGGGTCTCATCTTCAGTCCCGCGGTACAACCACATGCAATGGCTCCGGAACTGAAGAGGCTGGATACGACGCCTAAGAAACCCCTCCAGGAGATCCATACCCGTCACTCCCTCCCGAACCAACTGAACTACCCGATCCATCAACATCTTCACGTCAGCTTTCTCCTCCGGAATCACCTTCAGAGAGGAGGGCTTGTTCACTCGGTCCATGGTGAACTGAGGGAGTCCACTCGACCTCCCCGGCGTCGGCTGATCCTGGCAGTAGAACCAGGTCGACTGCCAGCCTCTGACTGACTCGGGAAACGCCATGGCTGGGAAGGTACTCTTGTTCCTCACCTGGATCCCCGGACCTCCACACATTTGGATAACTTGGGTTCTTTCGTCGCCTGGGCTCACCTTCTTCACGGCCTGAGAGCGACACGTGAATATATGCTTGGACAATCCCCAATGCGGTCGACACCCCAGAAAATTCTCGCACATGGACACAAACGCGGCGAGATAGGCGATGGAGTTCGGGGTGAAGTGGTGGATTTGCGCTCCAAAGAAGTTCAAGAAACCACGAAAGAAAACACTCGGTGGCAAAGAAAATCCGTGGTCGACATGGGTGGCCAGAAGCACGCACTCACCCTCTTTCGGCTAGGGCTGCCACTCTTTCCCCGGAAGCCTTGCGGCTCCGTGGGGGATCAGCCGTCGTTAGCCATGTCGAGGAGATCCGCCTCCGTGATGGTCGACCGGATCCAATCTCCCTGGACCCAACCTTTCGGCAGGCGAGATCGAGACGAAGACCCGCCGCGACTGGTGGATCTCCCCTTCGCCTTCTCCGTCGCCGACGCCTTCTTCGCGCGTTCCAGCGCCGCCGTCTTATCCTTGACCATGGCTGCCGGCGAGACGCGCGAAGAGAAGATTGTGCGGAGGCGAGAGTGAGCGCGTTGGGCAGAGGCGAAGGAAGCAGAGAGAGAATGCTGAGGCACTGTTCAAAAAACCCTCGCCGGGCGCATTTATAAGATCCTTTCCGAGTGGATGACAGGTGGGCCTGGTCGATCTAATCATATCCCGAAACAGTTGCGCGGACGTGATATGTGGCGAAAAAAGCGGCGCGGGGATCGAGGCGTCTATGTCCTATCCCATCCGAGCGCCGCGGTCCGCCCCGCTTCGCGCGCTTCCCCAAATTTCGTACCCCGCGGAATCCGTGAACGGCAGATCGGTCTGTCGAACGCGGGATTTCCTGTGATCCGTCACTCAGAAATCGGCGAAGTCCAAAAGATCACTCGACGAAAGAAAAGAATGGATCGAGTTGACTGAAGAAAAGTTGCTCACTATCAACAAAGAGATTTTTTGGTTCAAAACAACGCACGACCAGTATGCGAAGGCTAATCGGAAACGACATCAACTCCTTCATCACTCAAGCCTCAATCCATTCGGGGGCTAATGATGGAGTCGTGTACCTAGGGTAGGGTCATAGACCTGATCCAAGTACCCTGCCCAAGGACACCCTTAGAAGAGATCACCTTCCAGTCGACCTGCGAGGAACTCACTCGACTGACTTGAAGGACTCGACCACGAAGACTCACTCGACCACCAGAAGGTCAAGAAGCACTCTACACTGCAACGGTCTGTAATTAAGTAGACTTTATGATAGTTAAGACCCTTTATGTGGGGCGTTACCAGTAATGCCCCAGACTTAATGTACCTTAAACCCTTCATTACGTGGGACGGCTGGGGTCCTGGCGCACTCTATATAAGCCACCCCCCTCCACAGGCAAAAGGGTTCGCACCCCTGTAACTCATAGACACATAATCCACTCGACCGCCTCCGGGCTCCGAGACGTAGGGCTTTTACTTCCTCCGAGAAGGGCCTGAACTCGTACATCTCTTGTGTTTACAACCTCTCCATAGCTAGGACCTTGCCTCTCCATACCTACCCCCCACTCTACTGTCAGACTTAGAACCACGACAATCACCTCTCTTGCAAAACCCAAGTGTATCAATGACGTTCAGCGTCTGGCGGGCCACATTGCTGCTTTAAGCCGGTTCATAAGCCGGTTAGGTGAGAAGGCCATACTGTTGTATCAGATGTTTAAGAAGACAGACGACTTTGTCTGGAGTGATGCTGCTAATGTTGCATTTGAGGATTTGAAGAGACAACTGGCTGAGCCGCCGGTCCTGGCTGCTCCCATTGATAAGGAGCCCTTACTGTTATATGTGGCTGCTAACGCACGTGCTGTCAGTGTGGCCATAGTGGTGGAGCGCAAGGGGGCTGGTAAGGAATGTCCGGTTCAACGGCCGGTTTACTACATCAGTGAGGTGCTCATTGAGTCAAAACAGAGGTATCCACATTGGCAGAAGCTTGTTTATGGGGTGTTCATGGCCAGCCGGAAACTTAAGCAGTATTTTATGGGTCATCCCATCACCGTGGTCAGTTATGCTCCTTTAGGGGATATCATCCAGAACAGAGAGGCTACGGGACGAATCGCCAAGTGGGCTATTGAGCTTGGGCATCATGGGTTAAAGTATGTACCATGCACTGCTATGAAGTATCAAGCACTGGTGGATTTCATCAACGATTGGACAGAGTTGCAGGTGTCGGTGTCAAAACCGGCGGATCTCGGGTAGGGGGTCCCGAACTATGCGTCTAAGGCTAATGGTAACAGGAGGCTGGGGACACGATGTTTACCCAGGTTCGGGCCCTCTCGATGGAGGTAATACCCTACTTCCTTCTTGATTGATCTTGATGATATGAGTATTACAAGAGTTGATCTGCCATGAGATCAGAGAGGCTAAACCCTAGAAGCTAGCCTATGGTATGATTGTTGTTATCTCCTACGGACTAAACCCTCCGGTTTATATAGAAACCGGAGGGGGCTAGGGTTACATAGAGTCGGTTACAGAGAAGTAGATATACACCCGAATCGCCAAGCTTGCCTTCCACGCCAAGGAGAGTCCCATCCGGATACGGGACAAAGTCTTCAATCTTGTATCTTCATAGTCCAACAGTCCGGCCAAAGCATATAGTTCGTCTGTCCGGATACCCCCTTATCCAGGACTCCCTTAGTAGCCCTCGAACCAGGCTTTAATGACGATGAGTCTAGCACGCAGATTGTCTTCGGCATTGCAAGGCAGGTTCTTCTCCAAATCCGACGCACCCGTCATAGCGAACAGTGTCCGGCCTCCCAGTAAGGTTGTACTCCTCGGCTTCTGTGCTTCAATAATGGCCATCTCCATGTGTCGAGCAAAGACAAGGGGCTGGGGCATTTTTACATTTGCCACCCTAATCCCGTAGGCAAGTCGTCTATTTGAAGAGACGGGGATCCTCAGATCCAAATCACACCTCCTTCTCCCGAGCAAGTATTCCGTAGAGCGCGTCCAAAAGAGGCCATCCCATCATGACCGGTCGCTGTAGCCCTGCCCGTCGCTCCCCTAGCTCAAAACCAGGGGATTGGGAAAAGTGTTCCGTCCCTCACAACCGCCTAATAGAGCTGTATACCCAAGGATTCCTTCCGCCCGCATACATGGTCACCGTCCGATCTGGACTAGCCACCTATAATGGCAGGGAGCAAGCGGAGAGATTCCCTAACCCATCTCGGGGGGAGCGGGTATGCCTTGTCCCATATCTGCTAAGAACAGTCGGGTTTCCAATCCACCCATTCCTCCGCGGGCTCCTGGAGTTCTACGGCCTCCAGTTGCATAATCTTACTCCCGGCTCCATACTGCACATCGCGGGCTATGTTGCCCTCTGCGAGCTGTTCCCGGGCTGCGAAGCTCATTTCGAGCTATGGAAGAGGCTATTTTGCCTCGTCCCCCGCAACCAGGAGGGATCCATATATCAAGTGGGCGGAGCCAAAATATGGTGCATCGCCCAGACCGGATACCTGCCTGGTACTCCAAAGAAGGCGTCCGAAGACTAGCCCTCGGAGTGGTTTTATGTCGATGACGCAAGGTTGGAAAAAGCGGTAGGCGTAAGCGAGGCGGTTGGCCTTCGCCTAGTGCCTAGGCGGTGTCTAAGCGCCCTTGGCGCGGCCTAGGCGGTAATATAGTTTTTACTCATAGTGTATTTTTGATTATTATATGGGTGTTGATATTAGTTTAGGGCATATAAATAAGTTAATTACCATCTACTGCCATTGCAATATAACCCGTTTGGCATATCAGTGCAGTATGTGTCATGATTTCCTGCTTGGGTAGGCAATTCCTTGCTTGCCCTGCCTAGACCTCCATTTATGCCCTAGGCGAGGCGTTTGGCCATTTCCTAGCGCCTAGGCGTGCCTAAGCGCCTCCTAGGCACTGCCTTTTCCAACAGAGGACGTTCCCCTTCCAGACCCAATCCGGACGGGCCTTCCAGAGTTTACCAATACTCCGCTGAAGAAACGCCGAAGCTAGCACCCTCGAAGCCCCCAGGAGGAAGATAACAGAGAAGTCCTCTATCTAATGAGCACGATAAAAACCCTGGCCAAATCAGGACTGACAATAATTGAAGTTATGTCAATATGCGTAATAATGGGAGTGCAACCACTTCAATATAGGGGGAAACCCATGTGGCACTTCAATGGAGAAGACGATGCCTCCTGCTGCGGTCGCAAAGGTCCGGACTCCGTCACATCTTTGGCAAGGATACTGTCCGATTTGTACAAAGGAGAAGAAGAGGAGTTCCTCCGCCACTAGTAGAAAAGGGGGCAATGGTCCAGGCCGGTCCAGCCCATTAGTCCCGGTTCAATCCAGAACCGGGACCAATGGGGGCATTGGACCCGGTTCTTGAGCCCCGGGGGCCGGCCGGGCCACGTGGGCCATTGATCCCGGTTCGTCTGGACCTTTTGGTCCCGGTTGGCGGGACGAACCGGGACCAATGTGCCTTGCTCCTGGCCCACCACCATTGGTCCCGGTTGGGGGAATGAACCGGGACCAAAGGCTTACCTTTAGTCCCGGTTCATGCCACGAACCGGGACCAATTAATTGCCTATATATACCCCGCGAGCAGAGCACTCTCACTGCTCTGTTTTTCATGGCCGGCGAGGAGAGAGCTTTGTGTTGCTCTAGCTCACCTCCTATGCACACGAGGTGTTCGATGGAATGCCCGAGCCACACTACTTAAGCTTTCTCCTCTCCAAGCTCCACCTCCAAGCTCCATTTTTCTCAATATTTGTCTAGGTTTAGCGGTCCGTCACGTCCCGTCCCCGTCTTCACCGCCGTCGATCGCCCGCGTCGCCGGCACCACCGTGGTGAGCCTCTTGTTCTTATCTTCTTTCTGAAAGGAAAAAAACTCTTACTTGTATGTTTATATAGATACTTGTATAATTTTCTTACTTTTATTATTGCATCTTATATAGTGCGATGGTTTCGGTATCCGCCCCCGTCGGCCCTCGTCCTGTCTATGATTCAGATGTGGTATATATATTATCTTTTCATAACTATTGGTTCATTTATTGTTTATGACAATTATGCCGACCAACGTGACATAGATTTTATTTATCTAGGAGGTTGTTGAACCGGAAATTCCAACCGACCCTATTGTCGAGAGGTTAAATTTAGTTGAAGAAGAAAACAATTTGTTGAAGGAAAAAATTAGAAAAATTGAGGAGGAGGAGATGATATTGGAGTTGCATGTTGCGGATGTCGTCGATGATCACAAGATCAAGATGGATGCAATGCGCTTGAAGATTAGAAAGATTAGAAAATATGCCATTCATACCGAGGCTTGGTATCATTATGCCGTTGGATCAGTTGTTACATTGGTTGCGATTATGATCGCATTTGTTTTCGCATTGAAATGTTTTACATAGTTTCAGTGTATGGTTTAATTAATTTAGATGCTCTGCAGAGCTTTATGTTGTTAGATGAGAACTATGTATGTACTTTGGTTTTAATGTGATGATGAACTTCTACTAATTTGGTCACTTAATTATATAATGCACGCAGATGAACCGGCAATGGATGTACGGTTCAAGACACACCTCCGAGTACATTAAGTGCGTGCATGATTTTCTCGAAGTGGCTGAGGCAAACAAGCAGAATGGTTTTATGTGTTGTCCATGCCCTGTATGTGGGAATACGAAGTCTTACTCTGACCGGAAAATCCTCCACACCCACCTGCTTTACAAGGGTTTCATGCCACACTATAATGTTTGGACGAGGCACGGAGAAATAGGGGTTATGATGGAAGATGGCGAAGAAGAAGAGTACGATGACAACTATGTGCCCCCTGAATACAGTGATGCTCCTGAAGATAAAGAGGAACCAGACGATGTGCACAATGGTGCTGCAACGGGCGAAGCTGCTGAAGATCAAGAGGAACCAGACGATGTGCCCGATGATGATGATCTCCGCCGGGTCATTGTTGATGCAAGGACGCAATGCGAAAGTCAAAAGGAGAAGCTGAAGTTCGATTGCATGCTAGAGGACCACAAAAAAGGGTTGTACCCCAATTGCGAAGATGGCAACACAAAGCTGGGTACCGTACTAGAATTGCTGCAGTGGAAGGCAGAGAATGCTGTGCCTGACAAAGGATTTGAGAAGCTACTTAAAATATTGAAGAAGAAGCTTCCAAAGGATAACGAATTGCCCGACAGTACATACGCAACAAAGAAGGTCGTATGCCCTCTAGGATTGGAGGTGCAGAAAATACATGCATGCCCTAATGACTGCATCCTCTACCGCGGTGCGTACAAGGATCTGAACGCATGCCCGGTATGCGGTGCATTACGGTATAAGATCAGACGAGATGACCCTGGTGATGTTGACGGCGAGCCCTCTAGGAGGAGGGTTCCTGCGAAGGTGATGTGGTATGCTCCTATAATACCACGGTTGAAACGTCTGTTCAGAAACGGAGAGCATGCCAAGTTGATGCGATGGCACAGTGAGGACCGTAAGAAAGACGAGAAGTTGAGAGCACCCGCTGACGGGTCATAGTGGAGAAAAATCGAGAGAAAGTACTGGGATGAGTTTGCAAGTGAGCCAAGGAACGTATGGTTTGCTTTAAGCGCGGATGGCGTTAATCCTTTCGGGGAGCAGAGCAGCAATCACAGCACCTGGCCCGTCACTCTATGTATGTATAACCTTCCTCCTTGGATTTGCATGAAGCGGAAGTTCATTATGATGCCAGTTCTCATCCAAGGCCCTAAGCAACCCGGCAATGACATTGATGTGTACCTAAGGCCATTAGTTGAAGAACTTGTAGAGCTGTGGAATGGAAACGGTGTACGTACGTGGGATGAGCACAAACAGGAGGAATTTAACCTAAAAGCGTTGCTGTTCGTGACCATCAACGATTGGCCCGCTCTCAGTAACCTTTCAGGACAGACAAACAAGGGATACCACGCATGCACGCACTGTTTACTTGACACCGATAGTATATACCTGGCAAGCTGCAGGAAGAATGTGTACCTGGGCCATCGTCAATTTCTTCCGACCAACCATCAATGTCGAAAGAAAGGCAAGCATTTCAAAGGCGAGGCAGATCACCGGAAGAAGCCCGCCATGCGTACCGGTGATCACGTACTTGCTATGGTCAATGATTTACACGTAATCTTTGGAAAGGGTCCCGACGGACTAGCTGTTCCGAGTGACGCTGGGGGACACGCACCCATGTGGAAGAAGAAATCTATATTTTGGGACCTACCCTACTGGAAAGACCTAGAGGTCCGCTCTTCGATCGACGTGATGCACGTAATGAAGAACCTTTGCGTGAACCTGCTAGGCTTCTTGGGCGTGTATGGGAAGACAAAAGATACAGCTGAGGCATGGGTGGACCTGCAACATTTGCACGAAAAAGACGGCATGCCTCCAAAGCAGTATGAAGGTCCTGCCAGCTATGCTCTTACCAAAGAAGAGAAGGAAATCTTCTTTGAATGCCTGCTTAGTATGAAGGTCCCGACTGGCTTCTCGTCGAATATAAAAGGAATAATAAATATGGCAGAGAAAAAGTTTCAGAACCTAAAGTCTCATGACTGCCACGTGATTATGACGCGACTGCTTCCGGTTGCATTGAGGGGGCTTCTACCGGAAAACGTCCGATTAGCCATTGTGAAGCTATGTGCATTCCTCAATGCAATATCTCAGAAGGTGATCGATCCAGAAATCATACCAAGGCTAAGGAGTGATGTGGTGCAATGTCTTGTCAGTTTCGAGCTGGTGTTCCCACCATCCTTCTTCAATATCATGACGCACGTCCTAGTTCATCTAGTTGACGAGATTGTCATTCTGGGCCCCGTATTTCTACACAATATGTACCCCTTTGAGAGGTTCATGGGAGTCCTAAAGAAATATGTCCGTAACCGCACTAGGCCAGAAGGAAGCATCTCCATGGGCCATCAAACAGAGGATGTCATCGGGTTTTGTGTTGACTTCATTCCTGGCCTTAAGAAGATAGGTCTCCCTAAATCGCGGTATGAGGGGAGACTGACTGGAAAAGGCACGCTTGGAAGGGACTCAATAATATGCAAGGACGGATATTCTTGGTCTCAAGCACACTACACAGTTCTACAGAACTCTACCTTGGTGACCCCGTATGTCGATGAACACAAGAATAGTCTGTGCTCCAAACACCCGGAGCAGTGCAACGACTGGATTACATGTGAACACATCAGGACTTTCAGCAGTTGGTTGGAAGCACGTATGAGAGGTGACAACACTGTTTGTGATGAGCTGTACTTGTTATCCAGGGGACCATCTTTGACTGTATTGATTTGGAAAGGATACGAGATAAATGGGAATACATTTTACACGATTGACCAAGATCAAAAGAGCACCAACCAAAACAGCGGTGTCCGCTTTGATGCAACAACCAAGAGGGGAAATGACACATATTATGGTTACATAGTGGACATATGGGAACTTGACTACGGACATGATTTTAAGGTCCCTTTGTTTAAGTGCAAATGGGTCAATGTGTCAGGAGGCGGGGTACAGGTAGACCCACAGTACGGAATGACAACAGTGGATCTGAAAAATCTTGGGTACACTAACGAACCGTTCGTCCTAGCCAATGATGTGGCACAGGTTATCTATGTGAAGGACATGTCTACCAGACCGAGAAAGAGAAAAGATAAGGAAGCGAATACATCATACGATGAGCCAAAGCGCCACATAGTTCTTTCAGGAAAAAGGGACATCGTGGGAGTGGAGGACAAGACAGACATGTCTGAAGATTATGAAAAGTTTCATGAAATTCCTCCCTTTAAAGTCAAGGCTGACCCCAGCATCCTGATAAACGATGAAGATTATCCATGGTTACGGCGCAATAAGCAAATGACACAAGCGAAGAAAAAGTGAAGACTTTCTCCCGCAACTATTATGATGATACCATGCCAACTTTGTAAGTGACGAGTATGATACCATTGTCCGTTTTGTACATGCACATGCTATGTGTGGGTCAATTTATGATACCATGCCAACTTTCAACTTTTTCAGAGTTCATTTGAAATGCTTTAATGTCTTATGGTTCGGCCCTCGTAATAATTAAAAATAGCAACAATAAGTATTTTGTTGTAAGTAGAAACAAAATAAAATAAATAAAGCAAGAAAGAAAACAAAAAAACAAAAAAAGTGGAAAGTTTATAATTTTCCTAAAACTAAAAGCAAAAAGAATTAAAAAATAAAGCAAAAAACAAAAGAAAATAAATAATGCAGAAAACAAAACAAAAAAACAACAATAAGTATTTTGTTGTAAGTAGAAACAAAATAAAATAAATAAAGCAAGAAAGAAAACAAAAAAACAAAAAACTGGAAAGTTTATAATTTTCCTAAAACTAAAAGCAAAAAGAATTAAAAAATAAAGCAAAAAACAAAAGAAAATAAATAATGCAGAAAACAAAACAAAAAAACAACAATAAGTATTTTGTTGTAAGTAGAAACAAAATAAAATAAATAAAGCAAGAAAGAAAACAAAAAAACAAAAAAAGTGGAAAGTTTATAATTTTCCTAAAACTAAAAGCAAAAAGAATTAAAAATAAAGCAAAAAACAAAAGAAAATAAATAATGCACAAAACAAAACAAAAAAACTGGAAAAAAAATAAAAATAGCAACAATAAGTAAAGAAAACAAAAAAACAAAAAAAAATGCCCCCCACTAGGCCCCCACGGCCTGAATACGACTTGAATCCCTACTATGGGCCAGGATTCAGGCCCGCAGTAGGCCCAGAAGGCCCATTAGGCAAAGCAGTCGCAAGTAGGCCCATAAGCGTGCAGTAGAGAGGAGTTCGAGAGGGGTGCGGCAGTGGGGCTTATAAACCACTGCGCGCCCCTCTCAACTAGCGAGGTGGGACTAAACTTTGGCCCCGATGCGGGCAGCACAGGGGCCTTTGGTCCCGGTTGGTGGCTCCAACCGGGACTAAAGGGGGGGCATTGGTCCCGGTTGGTGCCACCAACCGGGACTAAAGGTCGCAGCTTCCCGCCCTTTGGGCTGCCGAAAAAGAGGCCTTTGGTCCCAGTTGGTGGCACCAACCGGGACTAAAGGGTGCATTAGTCCCGGTTTGGGCCACCAACCGGGACCAATGCTCCTTGTATATAAGTAGCACTTCGCAGTTTTGCAGAGTTCATCGCCACCAGTTGCCCCCCGACGACGCCGAGCACATCGACGCCGCCAGGCTGCCCCGACGCCGCCCCCGCCGTCGCCGTCGTCGTCGCCCGCGCCCGTCGTCGTCGCCGGCCTCCCCGAGCCCGCGCCGGCCTCCCCGAGCCCACGCCGTCCTCCTCGAGCCCGCGCCCGCCGTTGTCGCCGCCAGGCTGCCCCGTCGCCGTCGCCCGCCCCCACGCGCCGCGCCTCGAGCCCCTGCCCCATCGCCGTCACCCGCCCCCGTGCGCCGCCACCGCTGTGAGCCGCCGCGCCGCACCGGCTTTGTTTTTTTTTCATTTTTATTAGTTTAATTTTTTTGTTCAATGTATATATATGTGTATGTATGTGGCTATATATATGCGGCTCTGTTTTTTTCATTTTTATTAGTTTAATTTTTTTGTTCATATATATATATATATATAATGTATATGTGTATGTATGTGGCTATGTGTATGTAATGTTCAAAAATTGTTCAGAGCATGTTTTTGTTCATATATGTATTTATTGTTCATATGTGTATTTATTGTTCATGTTTTTTTTTCTGTTCATAGATTTTTTTGTATCTATTGGCTCTTCGTCGCTCTGTATTTATTGTATCTATTGGTGATATTAATTATTGTATAATATGCAAATGTTTGTATATTCATATGAACAATGCATTAGGCAAAACCTTTGTTTTTTTTCAAAATTTTCTATTTGAACATTTTTTTAAAACAAGCAATACTAAAAGAATGAGAGGAAAAAGGAAAATAAGAAGAGGAAGAAAGGAGAAAAAGAGGAGAGGAAGAAGAGGAGAAATAAATAAGAAGAGGAAAAAAGAAGAAAAAGAAGAGAAGAAGAAGAAAGGAATAGAGGAGAAAGAAGAAAAAATATTTTCTTCTTTCTCCTCTATTCCTTTCTTCTTCTCCTGTTTTTTTCTTCTTCTTCTTCCTTCTTCCTTCTTCTCTTTTCTTCCTTTTCCTTAATTATTTTCCTTTCTCGAGGGAGAAGAAGAAAAAGAAGAGGAGAAGAAGATATAACCCCCTCTAGATAACTTCGACATGAGGGGCGGTCGATATATATATATACCCCCTCTCGACCGTGATAACTTATATTTCTTCTTCTTCTTCCTTCTTCCTTCTTCTCTTTTCTTCCTTTTCCTTAATTATTTTCCTTTCTCGAGGGAGAAGAAGAAAAAGAAGAGGAGAAGAAGATATAACCCCCTCTAGATAACTTCGACATGAGGGGCGGTCGATATATATATATACCCCCTCTCGACCGTGATAACTTATACAACTGCAGCACCCCCCTTGGCCCTCTCGCTCGACCAAAACTCTCGAGGACACCCAAACCCTAGAGAGAAAACGATGTTGGTCTTCTACCCCCTCCCGCCGCGCCCCTACCCGACAAATTAACTCTCTCGAGGCCACCCAAATTTATCAAGTTAAAAGAGCGTTATCGTCGAGGCCACCCCAAACCCTTGAAGCGTTGTGTCGAGGCCACTAGCATGATTCCTTATTGTGATTAGCTAGCTAGTTCTACGTTTGCCACTAATATATATATATATATATATATATATATATATATATATATATATATATATCCATCTGTACCATGTTTGAATAATAATTGACATGTTGTAAATATTTGCAGAAACTATGGAGCACTCCCGAGACGAAGAAACAGAAGCGATGTTGGGGGACATAATCGCAAATGGATCAAGTGATGATGTTGCGTCATTTCTCCTCGACACCGTTGATCAGCTAGATGAAGAAGAGGGCTATGTTTATGATGGTGGCTTCGACCCATTAATGCCGGTACAAGAGGAGGACTATGTTCATGATGGCTCTAGTGACACAATGGAGGTACAAGACGAAGGAGACCGTGCTGACTGCTCCGGTCACCGAACCGAGTCCGGCCAGGTATATATATATTAGTTAAGCCCGTGCTGACTTGTTAATTGATGCATCCATTGTTTTAGTATATGTACACATATTAATTACTGTCGTCTTTCTTCCTTATAATTTCTAGCCCTCCGGATCGAGCACAACTTCGGTAAGGAGACGAGGCCCGAAGAAAAAGTTGAGCTCGGATGAAAAGTTTGAGATCATAGAAATCGCGCCCGACGGCGAACCGATTGAACCCATCCGGACAAGGAAGGCATTTTTCTGCTTAGTGCAGGGTTCTTGTTAGGGATAGGATCCCGATCAGCATCCAGCAATGGTATAAGCCTGCTAAGGATGAAGACGCTGAGGTGTCTTATGTCAATGATATGCAGAAAGAAGATCTTTGGACTGAGCTGAAGGCAAATTTCACCCTACCGCCAGAGGAGGATCTGGAGAAGTCAGTTAAAGTGCAATTAATCAAGTCTTGTGCTCTTAAGAAGATGGCAGGCCTAATGAGGAGGTGGAGGAAAGAACTGAACCAGTTTGTCAAGGAAAAAAGACACCAGAATTCATCGGCAAATATGAGAAGATCAAAGATCACTGGCCCGCATTTGTGGCCCACAAGACATCGGAAAAGAGTAAGAAGATGTCGGAGACAAACAAGAAAAATGCTGCGAAGAAGAAGCTTCACCATCGCACGGGGTCAGGTGGCTACCTCAAAGCCCGGCCTAAGTGGTCCAAGGCTGAGCATGATCTGCTTGAAAAAGGGATCGAACCAGAGACAATGCGCTGGCCAGACCGTTGCCGGACTTGGTTCTTCGGGGTGGCTACCTCAAAGCCCGGCCTAAGTGGTCCAAGGCTGAGCATGATCTGCTTGAAAAAGGGATCGAACCAGAGACAATGCGCTGGCCAGACCGTTGCCGGACTTGGTTCTTCGGGGCTGGCGGAACCTTGGACCCTGTAACAGGGAAGTGTCAGTGGACGGACGAGCAACTGCAAACACCAGTCAAGAACCTTCGACACTATATCGATGCAGCACAGCGAGGGACGTTCCTTCCAAACAGGGAGAAGGACGAGCTCACAATGGCCCTTGGGAATCCCGAGCACCCTGGACGGACACGAGGCACGCCAGGCTCCATTCCGTGGAAGGTTGGTTTTCCGGACGCAGGGGGTTACAAAACCCACGAGAGGAGGAAGAAACTGGAGCAGGACCAAATGCAGGCGCTGCTTGGAAGGGTAATGGGGCTAGAGGATCGAGAAGAGGAACGAGAAGCAGCAGATCGCAACAAACGACATGCCGAAGCTTCCCCCGAAGCTACCCCGCCATCTCAGCGGAGAAGCAGCGTAGCTTCCACCGAGCTGCTTCAGCCGGAGCATGTCTTGACGGCTCCTGCCAGCTATCCCATGGATGGTATCACGGTGTCTCAAAATTGCCACATGATGGCGCGATGGATGAATTTGAAGGTCAAGGCGTCTGTTGGCCAAGTTTATCCTAGTGGACCCGGCACAACTTATCACTGCCAGCCGATTCCAAAAGGATATGCTAAGGTGATGGTGGATGAAATAACGGAGGGATTTGAGGACCTCGTGCTTGACCACCCTACCGGTGAAGGGGAGACTAGGCTGGGTTCTGCTCTGAAGACTCCATGCCTATGGAAGAAGGAGCTCATCAACCTTCTGAACTAGACGCCTCCGCCTCCTCCTCCTGCTCCGGCGAGTCAGGGCACTCTGCCTCCTCCACCGCCTCCTCCTCCGGCGAGTCAGGGCACTCCGCCTCCTCCACCGCCTCCTCCTCCGGCGAGTGATGATCAGGGCACTCGTGGCGGCACTACGCCTCCTTCTCCGGCGCATGGCGGCACTCCGCCTCCTTCTGTGCCTGCACCGGCGCTCCCAAGCAGCCAGCAGCATCCTCCTTCTCCGCCTCGCCAGCAAGGGCAGAAGAGACCCGCCACCGCCCCGGCTGCTCCGGCGCGTCGTACTCCTTCTCCTCTGCCTCGTAAGCAAGCACGAAAGAAGACAGACGCCACAGCCGCTCCGTCTGCTCCGGCGTCTAGCAGCACAACCAGAGGCGGGAGGCAATACAAATACGGTCCATCATCTCTCAAGCCTCTAGAGAAGTTACCGTACGAGAGGTCCGAGGAGGAAAATGATACGATTGTGCAGGCCCACGTGAAGGAGTTCTTTGAAGGGGTGAAAGCAAAGAGACATCCACCTCCAGAGGAGAAGGTAGATCCGGTGAAAGCAAAGCGCACTATCGATGCCCTGAGGAAACCACCAAAGTCTCTGCCGAGAACCAACTATGAGCGCATTACTGAATAGACATATCTCCAAGCCCAGCGGTCGAGAACTACTGTCAGTGCTAAAAGGTCAAAACAACGAGCAAAGGGGAAAAAAATTGCCCAGCTCGGCGAACAAGCACAACAATCGTGCCCCCCGCTCAATGTGTCTAATGCTCCGGGGACGGTGGCCGGTTATGGCAATCTTGACGATTACCTGCCTGACGATGCACTTCCTGATTTCTTGAAGGTGGATGGACACAGATACGAGTACGGGAAGCCTCTCGTCAAAGATGAAAAATCTCTGACAACAATGATGCGAAGATTCCATAATTGGTACATGGAAACCTGCAGAGAGTCTGATGGTAAGAATGCTTTGTATCTGCATATTAAAGAGGAGCACGATCTCGTTGCAAATGATCTGTTGACTGTTCCATTTGAGGAGTTCTTCGAGTTCTTCAATCAAAAGGCCCTCGATAAATTAATGGTCTTTTGCTACTGCCTATAAGTACTATTTCTGTCATTAAGTCTCTATATATAGCTCGGCTCTTTCATTGCATGCATGTATTTATAATTAATTATCCTCAATATATTATGCAGATTGAAGATCGTCGAGTGCAAAAAACAAGAAATTTATGATATTGGGTTCATTAACACAATTATCATAGATGTATTTCTGGTTAAAAAGAACATCAAAGAGGCCAAGGACAACTTGCTACGATCGTTGATAAAAAATCAAAACAAAGATACCATACTCTTTCCTTACAACGGCCCGTGAGTGTTACTGTCGTGTGCATATTCGGTTTCCCTTATTACTCAAGCGAGGTTATAGTAATGTAATTGATGAGTTATGCATGCGTGCGCAGGTACCACTATATTCTTCTAGAGATTAAGCTTGAGCATGGACTAGTAACCGTCTTAGACTCGAGACGGAAAGATCCCAAAACCTATGCGGACATGACTGAAATGCTCAGCAAGTAAGTTCAATCGATCATAATTATCGCACCATATCGGTAACTTTTGGTTCATTTCCTGATATCTCAAGTAATAATAATTATTTTCTTTGTCTTGCAGGGTTTGGAAACAGTTCACCGCAGAAGCTCCGGGACTGCCGAAGGAGCTGCGATATACATTCCCGAAAGTAAGTACTACCGGCTAGCTAGTTGCGCGCATCTCCGGCCCGTTGATTCTATATATAGCTATACTTTCATCAATGCCATTTATAATGCTTCATTATCATTCTGATTGACCTCTCTTTCTCGTAAATTGCTTGTGGCAGGAGGAAGGGAATGATTTCTGTGGATACTACGTGTGCGAGTTCATCCACACCGTGACTTTGAAAAACAAGCGGGGCTACTCTCAAAGACAATATGAAGTGCGTAAGCAATAATATTCACAATTTCATTTTATTACACCATCATTTCTGTTGAGTTTCATTCATATATATGTATTAATTAACCCCCTTCTTCAAATTAGACGTGGCAGATGCGGAATGAACTCCTAGAACCAGATCGCATGAAAGCAATTCAAGAGGAATTGGCGGGATTCTTTCTTGACCACGTCATCAGTAAAACCGGAGAATACCATGTGGAAATTGATTTCAAATACTAGCTAGGGGTTTGTAATTATAAGAGATCTTATACATATTGTACATGTATGTAGCCAGTAGCGTCGGATACATGATACGAAAACTTGTTGTTCGACCAAGCTCTCGGAGAAGGAGAGGTCGATCGATCACTTCTCTCGGTATGCATGACGAACTTCTGTACTGAATGGTTCTCTCAATCACTTATGTATATATAGTACGCAGCGTCCAAGCACGGACATAAGAGAGGACACTTCTCTCTATTAATTAGCTAGCTAACATAATATATGAAACACCTAATTAAATTAACCCCCCAAAACCCCCAACCTCCCCTCCTTTCAAAAAAAAACACAAAAACCCCAGCAACTGGAATGCTGACGCGTGGATGCATTTTGGTCCCGGTTGGTGCCACCAACCGGGACCAAAGGCCCCCTGACTGGGGTGGGCGCACAGAGCCACGTGGAGGCACATTGGTCCCGGTTCTGGATTGAACCGGGACTAATGGGTGGAGGTATTACTAACGACCCATTAGTCCCGGTTCATGAACCGGGACTAAAGGCCCTTACAAACCGGGACTAATGGGTGGTTTTCTACTAGTGCGCATTAAACTGCGGGATGGATTTTCCATGTACAACCCCCGAAGCTGGGTAAGCTGTCATCCTTTACTCGACTCTGTCCATTCTTACCTTCTTTGTCACAATTATTTACCTTTTCGTTTCAAAACAGGAACTAAGGAAGGCTGTGAAAGAGTTCAACAGCCCCTCTCCGCAGCCAGAGGATCCTGACCGGGCTCTCGACCCCGGACTTGAAGAAGATCCAGACATATCCGTGGAATTTGTCAATGGGACTTTCTACCAGGCAAGCATGGGCGGATCTTTAGTGGCCATCATCGCGGATTATCCCGGACTGCTTCCCGTGTCGCATGTAAGTAATGTCGGGATCCCAACCTTCCGAAAGGATTCCTTCGTTTTGCCGCACCTTATGCTCACATGTTGTATTTTTATAGAAACGGCAGTCGGGACTCCGCGCGGAACCCGCGGGGGCCTCTCAGCAAGAGGCTCCTAGACAAGGTAGGCTTAAAAGGAAGGCGGTTAGGAGCGAGACGCAGGCGCAGAGGTATTTCATTAAACTTGCCCCGTGGTTATTTGGTCTTTTGGCGAGACGTGATGGCTTTAATTATGTCCAGGCAGAAAACGTCGGACTATATCCGGGGACCCTACCGGCCACGCCTCCAGCAGCCGGATTCTTGAACCGGATTCACGGGGGAGGTTGATGTGGGGACAGCGCCGAACTGTCCTCCTGCGGAGGACACGGATAGGCTTTGCGCCACAAATTCTGAAGTGGGGAGTGCCATGAATCACCGGCGCCGACGGGCCATACTTCGCGGTGGTATTTTTTTCTGAAGAGGCATTTAATGCCTTCAATTCCGGACACGCGTATATCCGCGCTGCTCAAGATGGAGTTGCCAGAGCAACGGACCAGTATGTGAAGGATATACGGGTAAGAAAATTTAATAAGTATGTGTAGTAGTAGTCCCTGAGACTTGAAACAGTTGGCACAACTGATTTAAGGATCATTAAATGCATAGGTTCTTGTAGAGAAGAATGCCCAGTTGTTTCAAGAGCTGGAGGAATGTAAGGCCCAAATGAAGGCCAATCTTGTTGAATAAAATGAATCCAAAAAGGCCTCTTCTGGTAATAATTTCCTTCTACAAGTTTGTTTGTTCGGCATGTTTTATAAATCTGACGAAAGATTCAGTAGACACTCTCAAAGGAAATCCGAAGACTGCGGGAGATAATGAGCCGCACCTGCAAAGTCAGCTGAAGGCGGGCGAACGCGTGCTGACGCAGTCTATCTAGGAGAAAAATAAGCTCCAAGATGCTAATATCTGACTGAGCGTTGAGTTGAAAGATGTTCGGGCTCAGCTCGCGGACTCCGTGAAGGAGAACATGAGGCTTCGATGCGGCATTTATAGTAAGTGCTTCAAAAAAGCTGCAAAACAGTTTGGCGAGGAAGCGATTTAACAGAGTTGTGTCTGCAGGTATGTTGACGGGCCGTGCCGGAGAGGAGATGCCCGGATCCGTAGGAGATATGCTGCAGGATCTTTCACAACTACATGAACAAGCTCGACAGGTGATGCAGGGTATTGCCCAGGCCTTGTGGCCATCCGCTTCCCTGCCAGGAGGCATGAGCAAACTTGTAGAGATGCTCAAAGGAGCACGACAGCACTTTCGGTTATGGAATATATCAACTTGCTGGCAAGGTGCGAGAGAAGCTTGGGCCATGGTAAAGATGCGATACGCCAAGGCTGACCCGAACCATATGGCCGAAGTCGGACCGGTGGGGTCAGATGGGCAAGAGATACCCGTTAGTCTGGTATATGATCAAGTAGCGTTAGCTGCAAAGTATTCCCAACAGGATTGTAAGCTAGACAGCCTGTTGGATGGTATAGAGGAAGAGTACAGCCAGTCTAAATGACTATGTAATTTGAATGGACTTATGTACTCCCTAGCCGGATTGAAAATCATTTGTCATGGCGGACCTTTTCGCTTCAGCCCCCGGACCCGACAGTCTGGGTATATCCGAATACCCTCATAGTTATGAAAAATCGGGGTATGCGTGGAAACCAGGCGTAGGGGTCATAAGTGCTTGAACAGACAAGTACCCAACTAGTTATGTTATATTACATGGATAGTAAGAAACATCTTCCAGAGAGAATAGTTTCGTTAGGGGTTCCTTTCTCTAGGTGCGCATGCATCGATGTGCATGTCCAAACTGCGAACAGAAGCGCAGGAAACAAAAGATCTGGGTATTTACGTTGTAATGAACGAGAACATCTTTTGTTCACCGACCGAATATTCCCTTAAGAACGCTAGCTTTCAGCTTCACCCAGTCTGAGGTACACATCTGGCTCAACCGACAGTAACAATTGCAGAGGTGCTCCCCTTATGCCCTAGCCGAATTAATGGGAACATAGGGCATAAACACAAGAGCCAGACAACCCAGCATGGCCAAAACTTAAGTCATATCGATGCATATAATGGTGAAGAAAAGGCACATATGGAAAGACAAATGCATATGTGGCTGGCAAGGAGCCATTAAAGTAGTTATATTTAGCTTCCGAATAGGAAGCCCCCAGGTATAGTGTGCACGCATAGTGCGGCCGGAGCGATCAGGGCATCCGTACAGTTTTAAGGCTGTATGTCAAAAAGGAAAAAGAGGGCGAGAAAGGAAGAAAGAGAACATAATTGAAGAAGCGGAGTTAAGGAGACGACCACTGAGTTCGGCACTAGGTGTAGAATCTTTGGAGTTTGGCCGCGTTCCATGGGTTCGGCTCGAGTCTGTTATCAGATGCACTGCGCAGACGGTACGCTCCTCCGATGAGAACTTTATCATTGATGAAGGGACCCTCCCACTTGGGTTTGAGCTTGTCCTTCTTCTTCTCGGGGAGGCGTAGAACGAGTTCGCCAATGTTATAAGTTTTGGCCCGTACTTCTCTGCTTTGATACCTTCGAGCCTGTTGCTGATAGAATGCGGAACGGGCTTTAGCGACGTCACGCTCCTCTTCCAAAGCATCTAGGTTGTCCTGCCGATCTAGCTCGGTTTCCTTCTCTTCATACATGCGCACGCGAGGTGAGTCATGGATTATGTCGTAGGGCAGCACTGCTTCTGCGCCGTACACCATAAAAAATGGTGTGTATCCGGTGGTATGATTCGGCATGGTATGCAACCCCCAGAGTACGAGTCGAGTTCCTTGACCCAATGTGTGTCTGATTCCTTCAAGGATCGCACTAGTCTAGGTTTAATGCCGCTCATGATAAGACTATTTGCACGTTCGACTTGACCGTTTGTTTGGGGGTGATAGACAGAGGCGTAGTCGAGCTTGATGCCCATTTTGCCGCACTAGGTTTTCACCTCATCGGCTGTAAAATTCGAGCCATTGTCAGTGATGATGCTGTGGGGGACACCGTAACAGTGTACAACTCCTGATATGAAGTCTATCACTGGTCCGGATTTGGCCGTTTTAACTGGTTTGGCTTCTATCCATTTGGTGAACTTGTCCACCATGACCAATAAGTATTTTTTCTTATGGATTCCCCCTTTAAGGGGTCCCACCATATCCAGCCCCCAGACCGTGAAGGGCCAAGTTATGGGGATTGTTTGGAGAGCGGTAGGGGGCATATGGCTCTGATTGGCAAATAGTTGACAACCAACGCAATGTTGGACAAGGTCCTGTGCGTCTGCCCGGGCTGTCGGCTAGTAAAAACCTGTCCGAAAGGCCTTGCTTACGAGTGCTCGGGCTGCCGCGTGGTGCCCATTTAGTTCGGAATGGATTTCGGCTAAGAGCTGCCGCCCTTCCTCTTCGGAGATGCATTGTTGGAGCACTCCAGTGGTGCTCTTCTTGTAGAGCTCTCCTTCGTGGACTTTGTAGGCTTTAGAGCGTCGCACAATACAACGTGCCTCATTTTGGTGCTCGAGGAGCTCTTGCCTATTTAGGTAAGCCAAGAAGGGCTCGGTCCATGGGGCGATGACATCCATTATTTCGTGGGCCGAAGGTGTTATTTCAGTGGTAGAGCCTCCGATTACGTCAGATGGTTCAGAATCTGGGGTTGTGTTTGGAGTCGGACTAATAGGGCCGGACTCCCCCGCCCATGCCACGAACGGCTTGAACAGCCTTTCTAAGAAGATATTAGGTGGGACGGGGTCACGTTTAGCACCGATGCGGGCGAGGATATCGGTCGCTTGTTTATTTTCTCTAACCACATGGTGGAATTCGAGCCCCTCGAACCGAGCTGACATTTTGAGGACGGCATTGCGATAGGCTGCCATTTTTGGGTCCTTGGCATCAAAGTCTCCATTTACCTGAGATATTGCGAGGTTCGAGTCCCTGCACACTTCGAGGCGTTGAATGCCCATGGAGACTGCCATCCGAAGACCATGCAAAAGAGCCTCGTATTCGGCTGCATTGTTGGAGTTTGTGTATAATATTTGGAGTACGTACTTGACCGTGTCCTCGATTGGGGATGTCAGGACAACACCCGCTCCTAATCCAGCCAGCATTTTAGAGCCATTGAAATGCATGATCCAATTTGAGTACGCGCCGTACTCTTTAGGGAGTTCAGCTTCTGTCCATTTGGCGACGAAGTCGGCTAGTACTTGCGACTTTATGGCCCGCCGTGGTTTGTATGTTATGTTGAACAGAAGGAGCTCAATAGCCCATTTAGCAATTCGGCCTGTTGCGTCGCGGTTATTTATTATGTCATTGAGTGGTACTTCGGAGGCCACCGTAATCGAGCACTCCTGAAAGTAGTGTCGTAGTTTTTGGGATGCCATGAAGACCGCGTACGCTATCTTTTGATAGTGTGGGTACCGAGATTTGCATGAAGTGAGGACAGTGGACACGTAATATACCGGCTTTTGGAGCGAGAACTTGTGTCCGTCTGCTTCTCGTTTGACGACGAGCACTACGCTCACAACTTGGTTTGTTGCGGCTATGTATAATAGCATGGGTTCGCCAATGTTTGGCGCGGTCAGGACTGGGTTTGTGGCCAGGAGTGCCTTTATTTCTTCCATTCCGGCCGTGGCCGTATCCGTCCACTCGAAGTGTTCGGTGCGTTGAAGAAGGCGATAAAGAGGTAGTGCCTTTTCTCCTAAGCGGGAGATAAAGCGGCTTAAGGCAGCCACGCATCCAGTTAGTTTCTGGATCTGCTTGAGGTCTGTTGGGATAGACAACTGTGACAGAGCTCGGGTTTTTGCCGGATTTGCTTCAATTCCTCTATTGGAATCGATGAAGTCGAGCAATTTCCCGGAGGGTACCCCGAAGACACATTTCTCCGGGTTGAGCTTGATGTCGTATGTTCAGAGATTGTCAAACGTAAGCCTCAAGTCATCTATTAAAGTTTCAACGTGTCTTGTTTTGATGACCACGTCATCTACGTAGGCCTCTACTGTCTTGCCGATTTGTTTTTCCAGGCATGTCTGAATCATGCGTTGATAGGTTGTGCCAGCGTTTTTGATCCCGAAAGGCATGGTGTTAAAACAGAAGGAGCAGTACGATGTAATGAAGGCCGTTGCGGCCTGGTCGTACTCCGCCATCTTGATCTGATGGTATCCGGAGTATGCGTCGAGGAAGCACAATGAGTTGTGTCCCGCGGTGGCGTCGATGATTTGATCAATGCGGGGGAGGGGGAAGGGATCCTTAGGGCAAGCTTTATTGAGGTCCTTGAAATCGACACATAAGCGGCAGGATTTGTCCTTCTTTGGTACCATTACCAAGTTTGCTAGCCAATCCGGATGTTTGATGTCTCTGATGAATCCGGCCTCGAGTAGCTTGGCTAGATCTTCTCCCATGGCTTGCCGCTTAGGCTCTAAAAAGCGCCTAAGAGTCTGCTTGGCTGGCTTGTATCTTTTCAGTATATTGAGGCTGTGTTCGGCCAGCCCGTGTGGGATGCCCGGCATGTCTGAAGGGTGCCAGGCGAAGATATCCCAATTCTCACGCAGGAAATCTCGCAGTGCTGCGTCTATTGTGGGGTTCAACTGTGTCCCAATGGAAGTTGTCTTTGTAGGGTTCGTTGGGTGGACCTGGAATTTGACTATATCGTCCACGGGTTTGAAGGAGGTGGATTTAGGTCGCTTGTCGAGTATCACGTCATCTTTGTCCACTATTGCTCGCAACGTTGTTAGTTCTTCGGCCGCGAGGGCTTCTGATAATGCTTCCAGGGTAAGGGCGGCGGTTTTATTTTCGGCGCGGAGTGCGACGTCCGGATCACTAGCTAGAGTGATGATTCCGTTGGGCCCGGGCATTTTGAGCTTCATGTACCCGTAATGGGGTATAGCCTGGAAACTCGTGAATGTGTCCCGCCCCAAGAGGGTGTGGTATCCACTGCTGAACGGGGCCACTTGGAATGTAATTTCTTCGGACCTGTAATTCTCCAGCGTGCCGAATACCACATCCAGTGTGATTTTTCCCGCGCATCGCGCCTCCCGACTAGGGATGATTCCCGTGAAGGTTGTGCTGCTTTCCTCAATGTGGCTCCTGTCAATTTCCATCTTGTTAAGGGTTTCTTCGTAGATGAGGTTTAGTCCGCTTCCGCCGTCGATGAGCACTTTAGTGAGCCTGAAGCCGTCCACGATTGGACTAAGGACCAAAGCGGCTGGTGCTCGTACTGTTCCGAATTGAAGTTCATCTCTGGCATTATAAGTTATAGCCGTGTCGTTCCATGGGTTTCTTGTTGCCACGTGGCAAACTTCGGCGAGGCTGCGCTGAGCCCGCTTGCGCCTATTATTTGAGGCGAAGGTCTGGAAGATTGTAAATACCGTATTGTTGTTTCTGATGGGATGTTGTTCTGCTGTATGGTTTAAGAGGAGATCCTCGCCGCTCTTTGCTACCTGTCAGAGTATCCAACATGCTCTAAGGCTATGAGTTGGTGTAGTGTCCGGTGTGCTGTGAATTTTGCACGGTCCACCAAGCCATTCTTCCAATACGGTCCCGCGCCTTGTATAGGCTTTGGTTTTTTGGCAATTGAATCGGGCAACTTACGAGAGCTTGCCCTTTTAGATCGGACGAAGGGTTTAGTGAGAGCCGTATTGTCCCAGAAGTTCGTTTGGGTTTTCCAGGCGCTTTCCATCGTGCAGTACTTCTGCACTATGGCTGCTAAGTCAGCGAAGTGTACTATGTCACGGCGACTTATAGCATTGAGGATCCCTTTGTCCGTGCAATTGTTGAAGAAGAGGGAGATTGCGTCTTCCTCGCGACAGTCCTTAACCCTGTTTAACACAAGGAGGAATCTGGCCCAGTAATGATGTACTGTCTCTTGTGGATCTTGTCTAATTTGTTGAATATTGAATAAATCTGGGTGGGTGGGTGGTTTTGAATCCGAATCCTGTCCCGATCTGAGACCCAGGGGAAAAGAAGCTCCCGAGCTTAATGGCTCGGGCTCTGGGATGCTGCCCAGTTTGTTCGACCCGTCGCCCGATCCAAAGTTCGGGGTTTGGGTCATGTCCTCCCGCGAGCGGGTGTCCGGCTCAGAGAGCTCAGAAATCTGGACACAGTTCGTCCTCAAAATAGAGGGAGAATTCATATGATGCTCCTCCACTACCGCGATCTCGTGGGTGACCGGGGGAGAATAAATCTCCCTTTGGTCAAGTTTAAGCCCGAACCGATCATAGTCCATAGCGACGCCCAGGGCGGCGATGCGATCCAAGAGCTCATTAAGGGAAGAGAGCTCCATTGGATCCATCCGTTCGCTCAGTTCCGAACTGACGTGGAGGTTGTTTCTGATGACCTGAGAAGTCATTGTCGTCGCAACAGCCGATCGGGCGGTCATGACGAAGGCGCCCAGCCAGAGAGTTTGGCCTAGAGCCAGGGCTCCCCCGGAGGTGATGTTGTCCTTGACAACGAGACGAGCCAACAAGCCTTATCGCGACGACACAGTGGAACTCTCAATGAAAGCACCAATGTCGGTGTCAAAACTGGCGGATCTCGGGTAGGGGGTCCCGAACTGTGCGTCTAAGGCTAATGGTAACAGGAGGCTGGGGACAGGATGTTTACCCAGGTTCGGGCCCTCTCGATGGAGGTAATACCCTACTTCCTGCTTGATTGATCTTGATGATATGAGTATTACAAGAGTTGATCTACCACGAGATCAGAGAGGCTAAACCCTAGAAGCTAGCCTATGGTATGATTGTTGTTATCTCCTACGGACTAAACCCTCCGGTTTATATGGACACCGGAGAGGGCTAGGGTTACACAGAGTCGGTTACAGAGAAGGAGATCTACATCCGAATCGCCAAGCTTGCCTTCCACGCTAAGGAGAGTCCCATCCGGACACGGGACAAAGTCTTCAATCTTGTATCTTCATAGTCCACACTACAAAAAAAAGACACATCCGTGACATTTTGGGCCGAACGTTTTTTTTTCTGTCATACGTATGAAACTTCTATGACGATAATTGTTACAAAACCCGGTATCATTATAGATGTGGTGGGCTCCTACTTCTATGACAAAAAATCATGACAGAAAATGGGCTTTTCGTCCTGGGCGGGCTGGAGATGCAGCTGCATGACATTCTTTGGGCCGTCCATGATGGAAAAAACCATGGTAGAAGCGAGGGGGAGGAAAATTTCGGGGAGTTGCCGGTTACAGTGGGAGGTCGGGGGCCGAGCGATGCGCGTTTCTCTCGTACACGTACGCGCGTGTGTGCGAGGCGTTAGCTCTAACTGAACCCGAGCGAGGCGTTGGGCTCTAACTGAACCCGAGCGATTGCACTGCAGGCTACGCGTTACTGAACCCGAGCGATCCATCGATGGCTGTTAACTGAACCCGATGGAGCGATTGCTTCGCTACTGCTGCTAACTGAAGCCGATCAATTGGATGAACAGTGAGCATTGCCGGGGGGGGGGGGGGGGGGTTGGATGAACAGTGAGCGTAGGACAGTCATCATACAATGTATAGTCCCACAAACAAGTCACGTACTTGCTGATACACATCATTGATAATGTCCAAGGACTATCTTTATTCATAAACACATAGGAAATATCATCATACATGATTGCCTCTAGGGCATATCTCCAACACATATAGAGTCATATTTTGTTCTAAGTATCGAGTTGTAATTGTTGAGTTGTAAGAAAAATAAAAGTGTGATGATCATCATTATTAGAGCATTGTCCCAGTGAGGAAAGGATGATGGAAACTATGATTCCCCCATAAGTCGGGATGAGACTCCGGACGAAATAAAAAAAGAGTGGCCATAAAAAAGAGAGAGAAAAAGGCCCAAATAAAAAAATATGATAGAAAAAGAGAGAAGGGACAATGCTACTATGTTGTCACTTTCATATACTAGTGGGAATTTTTCATTATAGAACTTGGCTTGTATATTCCAATGATGGGCTTCCTCAAAAGTGCCCTAGGTCTTCGTGAGCAAGCAAGTTGGATGCACACCCACTTAGTTTCTTTTGTTGAGCTTTCACATATTTATAGCTCTAGTGCATCTTTTGCATAGCAATCCCTACTCACTCACATCGATATCTATTGATGGGAATCTCCATGGCCCATTGAGACGCCTAGTTGATGTGAGATTATCTTCTCCTTTTTGTCTTCTCCACAACCACCATTCTATTCCACCTATAGTGCTATGTCCATGGCTCACGCTCATGTATTGCGTGAAAGTTGAAATTTTTTGAGATTACTAAAGTATGAAACAATTTCTTGGCTCGTCATCGGGGTTGTGCATATTAAATACTTTGTGTGATGAAGTTAGAGCTTAGCCACACTATATGATTTTCTAGGGATAACTTTCTTTAACCATGCTATTTTGAGAAGACATGATTGCTTTAATTTGTATGCTTGAAGTATTATTACCTTTATGTTAATATGAACTTTTGTCTTGAATCTTTCGCATCTGAATATTCATGCCACAATTAAGAAGATTCACATTGAAATTATGCCAAAGTATAACTCCGCATCAAAAATTCTTTTTTATCAATTACCTACTCGAGGACGAGCAGGAATTAAGCTTGGGGATGCCTGATACGTCTCCAACGTATCTATACTTTTTGATTGCTCCATGCTACTTTATCTACTGTTTTGGACTATATTGGGCTTTATTTTCCACCTTCATATTATTTTTGGGACTAACCTATTAACCGGAGGCCCAGCCCAGAATTGCTGTTTTTTGCCTATTTCAGTATTTCGAAGAAACGGAATATCAAACGGAGTCCAAACGGAGTAAAACCTTCGGGAACGTGATTTTCTCACTGAACGTGATCCAGGAGACCCTCAACCCTGCTCCAAGGAACAGCCGTGGAGGTCAGGAGGGTGGGGGCGCCCCCCTGGGCGCGCCCCCTGCCTCGTGGGCCCCCTATTGCTCCATCAACATACTCCTTCCTCCTATATATACCTACATACCCCTGTCAGATCAAATACGGAGACAAAAACCTAATTCCACCGCCACAACTTTCTGTATCCACAAGATCCCATCTTGGGGCCTGTTCCGGAGCTCCGTCGGAGAGGGCATCTACCACAGAGGGCTTCTACATCAACACCATAGCCTCTCCAATGAAGTGTGAGTAGTTTACTTCAGACCTTCAGGTCCATAGCTAGTAGCTAGATGGCTTCTTCTCTCTTTTTGGATCTCAATACAATGTTCTCCCCCTCTCTTGTGGAGATCTATTCGATGTAATCTTATTTTGGTGGTGTGTTTGTTGAGACCGATGAATTGTGGGTTTATGATCCAGCTTATCTATGAACAATATTTGATTCTTCTCTGAATTCTTTTATGTATGATTGAGTTATCTTTGCAAGTCCCTTCGAATTATCCGTTTGGTTTGGCCAACTAGATTGGTAGTTCTTGCAATGGGAGAAGTGTTTTGCTTTGGGTTCAATCTTGCGGTGTCCTTACCCAGTGACAGAAAGGGTTGCAAGGCACGTATTGTATTGTTGCCATCGAGGATAACAAGATGGGGTTTTTATCATATTGCATGAATTTATCCCTCTACACCATGTCATCTTGCTTAAGGTGTTACTCTGTTTTTAAATTAATACTCTAGATGCATGCTGGATAGCGGTCGATGAATGGAGTAATAGTAGTAGATGCAGAATCGTTTTGATCTACTTGTCTTGGAAGTGATGCCTGTATACATGATCGTACCTAGATAACCTCATAATTATTCGCTTTTCTATCAATTGCTCAACAGTAATTTGTTCACCCATCGTAGAATACTTATGCTCTTGAGAGAAGCCACTAGTGAAACCTATGGCCCCCGGGTCTATTTGTCACACCCAATATGCGACCCTATCCAAAAGGAACTCGAAGGTCCCACCAAGGATAGACCCGCATATTGAAACGCGTTTGCAAGGTGGATATCATTACATCAACATTACATAATAGATGGGGATACATACAAGAGGGCATACAATGCCACATGAATACAACATCATCTTACATAAGAGCACCATCCGACTACGGATGAAACACAAACAGAAATTCAAACGACATCCACCCTGCTAGCCCAGGCTGTCGACCTAGAACCTATCCCCTGATCGAAGAAGAAGCAGAAGAAGAACTCCAAAACAAGCAAACATCGCTCTCGCGTCATGATCATCGCAAAACCTGTACCTGCAACTGTTGTTGTAGTAATCTGTGAGCCACGAGGACTCAGCAATCCCATTGCCATGGGTATCAAGACTAGCAAAGCTTAAATGGGCAAGGAAGGGGTAAAGTGGTGAGGTTGCAGCAGCGACTAAGCATATATGGTGGCTAACATACGCAAATAAGAGCGAGAAGAGAGCAAAGGAACGGTTGTGAAGCTAGCAATGATCAAGAAGTGATCCTGAACTCCTACTTACGTCAAACATAACCCAAGAACCGTGTTCACTTCCCGGACTCTGCGAGAAGAGACCATCACGGCTACACACACGGTTGATGCGTTTTAATTCGGATCTGGTGTCAAGTTATCTACAACCGGACATTAACAAATTCCCATCTGCCTATAACCGCAGGCACGGCTTTCGAAAGATTATACCCTGCAGGGGTGTCCCAACTTAGCCCATGATAAGCTCTCGCGATCAATGAAGGATATTCCTTCTCCCAGGAAGACCCGATGAGACTCGGAATCCCGGTTTACAAGACATTTCGACAATGGTAAAACAAGACCAGCAAAGCCTCCCCCTGTGCCGACAAATCCCGATAGGAGCTGCACATATCTTGTTCTCAGGGCACACCGGATGAGCAAGACGTCGGGTTGGCATAGACCCTGATTGCCCAGGGGGCGCCGGACATCGCTCGGTTTGGACCAACACTTAGACAAGCACTGTCCCGGGGGGGGGGGGGGGGGTAAAATAAAGATGACCCTCGAGAGCGCGACTCCCAAGGGAGAAAGGGCTAGGTGAGGCAAATAGTAAAACCAAGGTTGGGCCCTGCTGGAGGAGTTTTATTCAAAGCGAACTGTCAAGGGGGTCCCATAAATCACCCGACCGCGTAAGGAACGCAAAATCCGGGAACATAACACTGGTATGACGGAAACTAGGGCGGCAAGAGTGGAACAAAACACCAGGCATAAGGCCAAGTCTTCCACCCTTTACCAAGTATATAGATGCATTAATAATATAAGAGATATTGTGATATCCCAACCAAAATCCTGTCCACCATGGAGCAATCTTCAACTTCACCTGCAACTAACAACGCTATAAGAGGGGCTGAGCAAAGCGGTAACATAGCCAATCAACGGTTTGCTAGGAAGGTTGTCAAAGGTTAGAGGTTCATGGCAATTTGGGAGGCTTGAAGAGCAAATGATAGGTAACGCAGTATAGCGATAGAACGAAGCAACTAGCATAGCAATGATAGTAGTGAGATCCAGGGTAACGGTCATCTTGCCTGAAATCCCGCTAGGAAGAAGAACGAGTCCATGAAGAAGACGAACGGATGAAGCCACGAAGACGAACCAATCGTAGATGAACAAATCCTCACGATCGCAACGAAACAGGAACTATCGAAAAGAAGCACACAACATGGTAAACACACCACACATGAGCAAGGCATGATGCACAACAAGCATGATGCATGACAAGGTTACATGAAACTACTCATGGCAAGAGATGATGCAAACAAGAGCAACACATCAAGGCAAGTTTAAATGAGGCCGGGAACAACATAAAACAATTCCGGTAAGTCCTCATATGCAAATTTCGAAATTGGTCCAGATCTGAATAAACCTTATGTTCAAGTTGTTAAACAGCAAGTTAAAATGCACAAAGATGATCTACACGAGATTCTAGCCAAGTTACATATAAAGTTCATTTAATTCGGAGCTACGTCCTAGAAGATATGAGCAAAACAAGTTAACATGGCATTGATGCAAAATGCATACAAACATCAAGAAAACACCACAAAACAAGGACGCAACATGATAATATGAAGCTATATGCAAAAACAAGCAAGTTTCATATAGAGCACACTCAAAACGGAGCAACGGTTCAACACATACACTATACAAGTCATAACAACAATCTGTCCAAAACAGCAACTAGGCATCTTGCAAGCACCAAAACAACATGTTACAGCATCTCAACATGAAAACAAAAGACATGGGCATGATGTACAGGTAAAGCATAACAAAACATGAACACTGAGCTATCTCCAGAAATCACTAGAACATGCTCAAACACACATGACAAGATTGCAAACGATAACAGTTCAGACTTTGCAGAAAAATAACATCAGGTTGCAATGTCTAGAGCTATCAAACAACATGTTACAGGAACTTATAATAGCAAAACAAGACATGGCATGGTTCTACTCAAAGCATAGATCAAAAGTCCCTTACTGACCATAAGCCAAACAGGATCAGAAAATATGATGGCACCCACGTAAACATGGCAAGTTATAATACAGATTCAAACATGGCAGCAACAGAATTATGAAGGCATGTAAATGAGCTTGTACCACTCACCACAGATCAATACATGGCATGACAAGGTACCCAACAGTAAGAAGACATGTTTGTGAAGCTAAGCATGGCAAGAGTAAGTCCATAGCATGCAAGGATCAACTACAACAAGCTTGGCAAAATTGAATAACATGTAAACAATCTGTCAGGAAACATTTTGAAGCAAAAGTAGAGCACGAAAATGACATGCTAGACTACTCCATAATTGCAACCAGGGGCATGAATGGATAGACAATAACCATATGTTCAAAACATCCTTACTGAAGTATCTCAAAATATGCATGTATCTCTCTATAGCATCAAGTTTACATGGCATAAAAATAACAGCAGAACAGGGAATAAAATCAGCAACATCACGATGCCTAGTTTGCATGCTTGTGCTAGTCACCACATTGATAAAAAAAATACATGGTAAGCACCTCTGGAAAGATGGCATATCATAGATCAAAACACATGTAGACATCAACCTCATAGGATGCACACATCAATCATGGGAAAAATGACAAATGAGCATGTTCTGTTAACAGACAACAGACAACATCATGAAGCACTCTTGCAACGAAGATTCAGTCATCAAGATGACCTCAAATGAATATGATGCAATGGAAAGAAATGATGTACTCGTCGAGTCGAACAATTTGACATATTACACACACGAAACGGAGCTATGGATGCAGAGATACAATGCGATGAACATGGCATGATAATGTCAAAAACTTCGGGGACTTGGGCAAAATATCACCTCCGGATCTGGGGTTGATCCGGGCGCGGATTTCGAGGCAGCGACGAAGATGCTCGCCGGAGTAGACGGGGACGGCGGCGAGGCGCTCCGGCGACGTCAAGGAACGGCGCCGGAGGAGGAGATGGACGGGGGGGGGGGGCGCCGGATGGGGCGGATCGGCGACCGGATCTGGCCGGTCCCCGGCGCAGGGCGGCGCGGAGACTCCGCCGGCGACCGGAGGCGCTGGAACCGCGGTGGCCGGGGTGGAGGGGCTCGCCGGGCTCCTCCGGCGGGAGGCGGGCGACGGGTGGTGCCGGATGGGTGAGGAGGCGGCGGCGGAGGAGGCGGGAGGCGGCCGGCCTGCCGGGCGGCGGCGCGACACGGGCGGGCGGCGACGCGGCACGCGCCAGCACGGGAGGCGGCTGGACGCGGCCGGGCGGCGCGGGAGGCCGGCGGCGGGGCGGCCGGGCGGCGGCGGCGCGAGGGCCTGCGCGGGCCCGCGATGGGCTCCGCGGGCCGCAGCGGCAGGGGCGGCGCGGGAGGCCACGCGGCGGCCTCTGATTGGCTGGGCGCGGCGGCGCGGACGTGTCCGGCCGGGGGCGGACGCGTCCGGCGGCGGAGAGGGAAAATCTAGGGTTAGGGGGGACTTTCATCCGCGAATTTGGACGGGAGGCACATATTTATAGATTCTGAGAGCTAGGAGAGTCCAAATGAGGAGCGGTTTTCGCCCACACGATCGTGATCGAACGACCGAGAGCATGGATGGGAGCTAGATGGGTTTTGGGCCAGTTTGGAAGGGTGTTGGGCTGCAAAGAGAAAGGGGGGTTTCAGGCTACGCGGTTAATCGTTGGAGTACCAAACGGACTCCAAATGAAACGAAACTTGACAGGCGGTCTACCGGTGCTATACCAAGGCCGCTTGGCAAGGCTCGGGCCATTCCGAGAAAGTTTAACACCCGTACACGAAAACAAGGTCTGAGAGGGGGCGACGGGTGCATGCGAATGGTCCGGACTCCGGACGAACAACGGAGAGAACCGGGAGAACCCGAACGGATGCAAGTTTTGAAAAACATGCAGATGAAATGCAGATGATGACATGGCAAAATGCAACATGCAAGCAAATGACATGGCAATGACGGCGAATAACTGGCAGACAACTGGCGCATCGAATCCGGGGCGTTACACTATTCTCATCATATCAATCTCCATTACTTTATTACTTGCTTTGTTTTACTTTGCCTTTTACTTTTCACTTTGCATCTCTATATCAAAAGTACCAAAAATATTATTTATCATCTCTATCAGATCTCATCCTCGTAAGTGACCGTGAAGGGATTGACAACCCCTAATCGCGTTGGTTGCAAGTAGCTATCATTTTGTGTAGGTACAAGGGACTCGTGCGTGATCTCCTACTGGATTGATACCTTGGTTCTCAAAAACTGAGGGAAATACTTACGCTACTTTACTGCATCATCCTTTCCACTTCGGGGAAATCCAACGCAGTGCTCAAGAGGTAGCAGGAAACAACTACCGAGTCTTCCCTGCCTCCGTGTCATTCCCTTCCTAGGCCTCACCGTCGTCCACCGCCCTGGTGCTCTCGGCGCGGCCTGGTCAACATGGTCAACAACTGACATGTATCTGAAGTGGATTGTACGTGGAGAGGTTGATAGCTGGGTCCATGGCCGCACGCAAGGAAATGCCTCCTTATTACGCGCAAAATAATGATTCCTCCACCTGACATCGGGGACCCACCGAAAGGGCCTCTATATTTTGCGAAAAAACGTTACCGCCGCTGACAGCTCGGACCCACCAGCTATATCTTTGCAGGCAAGGAAGTGCCTCCTTAGTACGCACAAAAAAATGAATACTCCCCCTGTTAGCTGGGACCCAGTATAGTGGCAAGCTGGCTTGTGGGCCTACTAAGTTGACGGGGACGGAGGGCTTTGTCAACTTAGTCAATATGCATGATTCTAGCTCCAGTGACCGTACGATGTCCATCCAACGGCCGTAGTGCTTCTTCAACCTCTGGTCTTCTTGCTCCAGCCGCCCAAACCAGCGCCAGTCGTGCCTCATGCTCCTGCCTCCCGTGGCCGTATGCGATGCGGCGGAGGTGTCACCTCCCCCTACTACTCCCACCGCTGGCCAGGCCATCCCTCTACTCACCCACACCCCCTATTATTCTGCGGCGACGGCAGCCTCACACCGCAACGAATCAGTGAACCCATCCTCTACGCGTGGGCATCCACTGCCGCGTCTTCCCTGGCTCCGCATCGTCCCCTTCCTAGGCCTCGCTGTTGTCCACCGCCCTGGTGCTCTCGGCGTGGCGTGGTCAATGTGGTCAAGGAATGGCTTCCATCGGACGTGGACTGTACGTGGAGAGGCTGACAGCTGGGTCCACGGCTGCAGCAAGGAAGTGCCTCCTTATTACGTGCAAAATAATTATTACTCCACCTAACAACGGGGACCCACCGGACAGGCCACCGTATTTCGCAAAAAACACGTTTCCCCCTGGCTGCTGGGACCCACCAGCTACATCTTCGCACGCAAGGAAGTGCGTCCGGGAAAAAAATGATTTGCCCCCCTGACTGCTGGGACTCACCAGCTACATCTTCGCACGCAAGAAAGTGCGTCCGGGCAAAAAAAAGATTCGCCCCTCTGACTGCTGGGACCCACCAGCTACATTTTCGCACGCAAGGAAGTGCCTGACAGTCAAGACCCACCTGGTCGAAGCGTACGTAGCATTGTCATTCTGGTCGCGAACGTGTACGTACATACTGGTCGTTGTAGAGGCGCGCACGTAGCATGTACACGTACGTACAGCGGCCAGGGTGCAAGCAAGAAAATACGGCCATGTATGTGTACATACGGGTGGGGTCTCGAACGCCTACTCGCGCATACGTACGGCGAGGGCTCGTGTACATGGCTGGGTCGGAATGGAGAAACAGCGTCGTCGTCGTGTTCATGGGGAGCCAACCGGCTAGGTCGGACCGGAATGCGTGGTCGTGTTCATCGGGGTGGCTTGGACAGAACATGCAATGGAAATGAGGCATGGCGTACCGCACAACGAAGGAAACGGACCTCCTACGTTCGGAATGGGGTCCTGTTGATCGGGAGGGTGTGGCATACCGCAAAACGGAGGAAACGGACCTCCTACGGTCGAAACGAGGGTCCTGTTGATCGGGAGGGGTGTGGCGTACCGCAAAACGGACGAAACGGACTTGTGTTGTAGCGCTACGGTCGAAACGGGGGTCCTGTTCATCGGGAGGGGTGTGGCGTACCGCAAAATGGACGAAACGGACTTGTGTTGGAGCGCTACGTCGAAACGGGGGTCCTGTTCATCGGGAGGGGTGTGGCGTACCGCAAAACGGGACTCCACGGGATAATGTTCATCTCCACCATCGACCTCCTCCAGCCTCCACGGGCTACCACCGACCTCCTCCAGCCTCCACGGGCTCCTGTTCATCCAGCCTTCACCGCGCGCTACTCCACCGGCTACTGTTCAACCACCCGTCCACCGTCTACTGTTCATCCAGCCCTCCACCGTCTACTGTTCATCCAGCCCTCCACACCACGGGGTCCTGTTCAACCACCCCTCCACGGCCACCCCTCCACCGTCTACTGTTCATCCAGCCCTCCACACCACGGGGTCATGTTCATCCAGAGGCAACGCCAAAGGTCCCTAGTGGAAAGGGCTGTGTGAACGCGCAACCGACTAGACTAGCATATGACACGGTCGATGGCTTGGTCTCACTAGCCATGGAGAATTGGATGCTAACCGGATAATATGGACTTGGAAAGGTCTAGTCGCATTCGACATAGTCGGATCCGAGTCGAGATAAGGTCCGAGTCGGACAGACCCAACTATGAGACGCAGCGATATGTCATCTGTGAGTCTCTAGTACAACATACGTTCTATGTCCTAAGACTTGAGCTGACGCATGTACTCGGGATGGTGACAGACTTGCATTGGGCCGATCAAACGCTACTCCGTGACTGGGTAGTTACAAAGGTAGGTTTCGTGTTTGTCCAGTCCCATGCTGCGAGACATGGTCGAGCAAGATGGGATTTGCCCCTCCGATAAGGAGAGATATACTCTGGGCCCCTCGTGTGATCCGACCCGGATAAGCATGGCCATGCGACAAGGATTATGAGATAATACGGATAGTGGTCGGTATCACTGGAACGAGAAAGAGGTCGGGCTAGCACAAGGGTGACAGTCTCGCCTTGAGCCCGACAACATATATCGTGCAGCAAAGGGAACAAAAGTGTGACACGTTGTACAGGTTTGCCTAACCAGCTTCATAGTCTGCTTGGTGGTTCATACGCCTTGCTAGAGGCCGCTACCAACCGTGCAGGTCGGATGTGATCCGAACTGTGACCAAGCCGACTTGAACCTAAGGGGCCGCATGCTTAAGGGAAGGAACCTACGAGGTCGGTTCGTAGGACACTGCTCGAATGTGATGCGAACTGGACTAGGAACGTGACCGAGTAGACTTTGGGCTTTAGGTTCCGTGCGAGGCCCAAGTGTTGAGCCCGCGACGGACGCCTATATAAGGTGGAGGTGCAGCGCACTTATTTGGTAGATCGCTTCGGCGCTGTGACTAGGTTTTGCATGTGTTGCGAATAGCCACCTCCACTCGCCGCCGACTGTGTGATCGGACCTAGTAGTCCACTGCACGGTGTTCGTCCTGCACGCGCGGATACCGTTAGAGGCAGTGCACTTGCGCCGCTCCGGTGAACTTGTATGTTGGATCGGACGACCGGCTATTCGAGGGAGATCGGACGAGGAGGAGACGATCCACGCGGACGCGCTGCCCCAACTGTTCTTCCGCTGCACGACACTGTGATCCATCTCCCGTAGCATGTTCTTGGTTGTTCTGCGCGTAGGAAATTTTAATTTGCAGACGACGCACCCTACCGTAGACACCAACAGTGGTATCAGAGCCTCTGCTATAGGATTTGGATTCAGATCGTATGCATATTAGATATGTGGAGGCGGCAGATGAGATCTGTTGTCATTGATAAGATCGGCTATGTGCACGGGTGATGTGATCAACTGCACATGGGGATCATTGAGGCTATGTTTTCTGTCAATCGGGATCGATGAGGTCGTGACATGATCTACCCCTACCGGTCGGTATCCGCCATCAGGGTTAACAGTGAAACGTAAATCCGAATCCAATTCGCGATGATTGATATGATTGGTTAGATCAGAAAATTCGGCGTGAACGGAGTTCAAATGCGATCTGGGACCGCCGTGTGCGTAGCGCCATGTATTTCGTACCCGACACACAAACCGGTAGAATGCGATTCTATGCATAACTTTATTTTGCAGGTTTGATGTGAATAGTATGGCTCATGTGTATGTGATGCATGTGTGTAATTTATATGTGGCCTGCGTGTCATGTTTGTCAGCCGGCAGGAGCCAAAGTGCTGTCATTATATTGTATAACGACCTGCGTGTCGACTTGTGACTCTATGTAAAATTCATTACTAGTTGTAGTAGTTGGATAATAGAGATCAGGTTGGTGGCTTGGTGTCCCAGCGTGACAAACAAGATGGAGTTCGTAGATGGTCATCGGAGTCAGAGCCGACCTAGAAGAACGTCCATGAAGGAGCCATACTATTTCACAATATGTGTTATATTTGTGATTGTTATGCTTCTTTGTTTCTATGCATGTTAGAATGGTAGAAAGATCCCTCATGAATATCAAGTAAATTGTCATTCCCGATGTTGCACCTTCGCACGTCAAGTACGTCTAGTAGTGGGCTCATAAAATTGGGGTGTTGCTGGGTGTCCTTGAACTGAAGGGTTCGTGTCGGACACGGACATGCACTGCACCAGGTTAACTTGACAAGGCTATCAAAACGGTTTTGGGCCCTGTGGCAAAGAAGGTTGGAAGCCGGGGTATGAGATACCTTCCCAACCGACAGGAGTCGTATAGAGATACGATTATCAAGGAGTTGCTTACCGAATAGGTATGTTGGCTAGCAGTGATGCTAAAGCTCACTAGTCACATGCGCTAGTCGGATCCTGAATCACTGAGAGTTTGCGGAGGGATGCTGACTTCAGTGGGAGTATTTCTGTTTAGGTGAATTATTCTACATAAACACATTGCTTAGTGATTGCATATTTTCTGTTTTAGATCAATGGCACCACCTCCTCAACCCAACTTTGCATTGAAATCAATTCTGGAAAATGATAAACTGAATGGAACAAACTTTACCACCTGGTATAGAAATCTGAGAATTGTTCTCAAGCATGATAAAAAGGAACATGTTCTAGAGGATCCACTTCCAAAGGAACATGCAAATAATGCTAATGCCACAACTAAGAATGCCTACTAGAAACTCGTTGATGAATCAACGGAGATCAGCTGTCTGATGCTGGCTTGTATGGAGCCCAATTTGCAACAACATTTCGAAAATGTTGAGGCTTACGATATGATCGAGAGTCTCAAGAGCATGTTTCAGACACAGGCTAGGACCGAAAGGTTCAACGTCTGGCGATCCTTGATGGGACGTTCATCTCGAACTATCATATGCATGGCATGGATAAGAAGCTCACTGAATTGCATGGGATGCTCAAAGTGGCAGAGCGGGATATTAAGAAAGGCACACATCAAGTGTTGGTGGTGCAGAAATCGGCTAAGTTCAAGAAGAGTTGGTCCAAGAAGAAGACTAAGGCAAAGGGCACGGAGATGGTAACCTCCGCTGCTGCGCCGAAGTCTGGACCGGACTCAAAGACCGTTTGCTATCATTGCAAGGAAACTGGTCACTGGAAGAGGAACTGTAGCAAGTGGCTTGCAGAGCATGGCAAGAAGGCCGGGAATGCTGCTTCAGGCAAAGGTACACTTGTTGCATATGTTATAGACATTTACCTTGCTGACGTACCTAGTAGCTCTTGGGTATTTGATACCGGATCGGTTGTTCATATTTGCAACTTGATGTAGGGGCTGGTAAGAACTAGGCATGTGGCACAAGGGGAGATTGACATCAGGGTCGGTAACAAAGCAAGAGTTGCTGCGTTGGAGGTCGGCACGATGCAGCTCCAGCTTCCTTCTGGATTCATTATGGAATTGAATAATTGTTATTACATTCCTGCACTTAGTCGGAACATTATTTCTGCTTCATGTTTGATGAGTCAAGGTTATGAATTCAATTAAAGGACAATGGTTGTTCGATATTTTTGAATGGTATGTTCCACGGCTATGCACCCATTATTGATGGGCTATTTATATTGAATCTAGAACAGGAACCGGTCTGTAACGTGAATGTCAAGAGGCATAAGCCTAATGAGATAAATCCGACATACTTCTGGCATTGTCGACTTGGACACATTAGTCTGAAATGCATGAAGAAGCTCCATGATGATGGGCTCCTAACTTCGTCCGACTTCGAGTCATTCGAGACATTTGAATCATGCTTGCTCGGCAAGATGACTAAGTCTCCTTTCGCAAAGAGTTGCGAGAGGGTGTCCGAGCTGTTGGAGCTTATACACATTGATGTGTGTGGTCCAATGAGCACAACTGCCAGAGGTGGCTATCAGTACTTCGTGACTTTTACCGACGACTTGAGTAGATATGGATATATCTATTTGATGAGGCACAAGTCGGAAACTTTTGAAAAGTTCAAAGAGTTTCAGAACGAGGTTGAGAATCAGCTCGGCAAGACTATAAAGCTTCTGTGATCTGATCGTGGAGGTGAGTACATGAGCCAGGAGTTTGATGATCATCTGAAAAGTCGAGTTATAGTACCTCAACTCACACCTCCGGGTACGCCACAGAGAAACGGCGTGTCAGAACGGAGGAATAGGACCTTGTTGGACATGGTCCGGTCTATGATGAGCAAATCAGATTTACCCTTGTCATTTTGGGGATACTCTCTAGAAACTGCAGCTTTCACACTTAATAGGGTACCATCAAAATCCTTAGACAAGACACCACATGAGATGTGGACCGGGAAGAGTCCTAGTTTGTCTTTTCTAAAGATTTGGGGTTGTGAAGCATTTGTCAAGCGATTTATGTCAGACAAGCTTACACCTAAATTGGATAAATGCATATTCGTGGGATATCCGAGGGAAACCTTGGGATATAGCTTCTACAACCAGGAAGAGAACAAAGTGTTTTTTGCTCAGAACGGGTTTTCCTTGAGAAAGGGTTTCTCAGTCGGGAGGCCAGTGGGAGGACGGTCCGACTCGAAGAAATTCGAGGACCACTCGGGGACGGCTCGGCTAGTGGTGAGATCATACCGGAGTCAGTCAGGGAACCCGTAGTGGAAGCGGCACCAGAACCACGGAGGTCGGAAAGATTGCACAGAGTGCGTGATGTATTGTTGCTAGAAAGCGACGAGCCGGCCACATATGCGGAAGCGATGGTGAGCCCAGATTCCGAGGCATGGCTGGAGGCCATGAGATCCGAGTTAAAGTCCATGGATGAGAATCAGGTCTGGGACTTGGTTGATCCGCCGCCTGGCGTAACGGCCATTGGTTGCAAATGGGTCTTTATGAAGAAAACCGATGTGGATGGAAATGTTCAGATCCACAAAGCTCAGCTTGTCGCTAAAGGTTATGGACAAGTTCAAGGAATTGACTACGACGAGACTTACTCGCCGGTAGCGATGCTAAAATCGGTGAGGATCATACTAGCTATAGATGCATATTTCGATTACGAGATATGGCAAATGGATGTCAAAACGGCTTTCCTTCACGGAAATTTAACCGAGGAGATGTATATGATACAGCCCGAGGGTTTTGTCGATCTGACTAGCACTAGTAAGGTATGCAAGCTCAAGAGATCCATTTATGGGTTGAAGCAAGCATCTCGGAGTTGGAACATTCGTTTTGATGAGGTCGTCACTGGTCTCGGTTTCATCAAAAGCGAAGAGGACTCTTGTTTATACAAGAAGTTAAGTGGGAGCTCAATAGTGTTTTCGATCTTGTATGTGGATGACATATTGTTGATCGGGAACAATGTTTCGAGCTAAACTTGGTCAAGGAATCATTGAATGGCAAGTTTTTGATGAAGGACCTTGGTGAGGCAGTCTATATTTTAGGCATTAAGATCTATAGAGATAGATCAAGGAGGCTGCTCGGCTTAAGCCAGAGCACGTACATAGATAAAGTGTTAAAGCGGTTCAACATGAGTGAGGCGAAGAAAGGGTTCTTGCCACTCTCACATGGTATAAGGCTAAGCGAAACTCAGAGTCCTTCGACATCTGATGAGCGAAGCAGGATGAGTAGGATTTTGTATGCCTCGGCAATCGGATCCATCATGTATGCCATGGTATGTACAAGGCCTGATGTTGCTTTTGCAATAAGCCTAACAAGTAGATACCAGGCAAACCCTGGTGAGAGTCACTGGGCAGTGGTAAAGACTATTTTGAAGTACCTGAAAAGGACTAAAGAGATGTTCCTAGTTTATGGAGGTGAGGAAGAGCTCGTCGTAAGGAGTTACGCTGATGCTAGTTTCCAAACCGACAGAGATGATTGTCGATCACAGTCCGGATTCGTGTACGTCCTGAACGGAGGAGCAGTGCACTGGATGAGTTCCAAGAAGGATATGGTGGCCGATTCTACCACAGAAGACGAATACATTGCGGCTTGTGAAGCTGCAAAGGAAGGTGTTTGGATCTGACATTTTCTGGATGATCTTGGTATTTTCCCAGCCTCGGTGAAACCATTGGACCTTTATTGTGATAATTCTGGTGCCATCGCACAAGCCAAGGAGCCGAGGAATCACCACAAGGTCAGACATATAGATCGGAAATATCACCTGATACGAAAGATCGTAAAGAATGGTGATGTAGAGTTATGCAAGATTCACACGGATGCAAATGTTGCAGATCCGTTGACTAAGCCGCTTCCACAACCCAAGCATGAGGGGCACGTTAGAGCTATGGGCATTCGATGCCTATTTGATTGACTCTAGTGCAAGTGGGAGACTGTTGGAGATATGCCCTAGAGGCAATCATGTATGATGATATTTCCTATGTGTTTATGAATAAAGATAGTCCTTGGACATTATCAACGATGTGTATCAGCAAGTAAGTGACTTGTCTGTGGGACTATACATTGTATGATGACTGTCCTAAAAGGTCCCTAGTCAAAAGGGCTATGTGGACGCGCAGCCGACTAGACTGGCATATGACACGGTCGATGGCTTGGTCTCACTAGCCATGGAGCATTGGATGCTAATCGGATAATATGGACTTGGAAAGGTCTGGTCGGATTCGATGTAGTCGGATCCGAGTCGATATAAGGTCTGAGTCGGACAGACCCAACTATGAGACGCAGCGATATGTCATCTGTGAGTCTCTAGTACAACATATGTTCTATGTCCTAAGACCTGAGCTGACGCATGTACTCGGGATGGTGACAGACTTCCTTTGGCCGACCAAACGCTACTCCGTGACAGGGTAGTTACAAAGGTAGGTTTTGGGTTTGTCCAGTCCCATGCTGCGAGACATGGTTGAGCAAGATGGGATTTGCCCCTTCGATAAGGAGAGATATACTCTGGGCCCCTCGTGTGATCCGACCCGGATAAGCATGGCCATGCGACAAGGATTATGAGATAATCCGGATAGTGGTCGGTATCACTGGAACGAGAAAGAGGTCGGGCTAGCACAAGGATGACAGTCTCGCCTTGAGCCCGACAACATATATCATGTGGCAAAGGGAACAGAAGTGTGACACATTGTACAGGTTCGCCTAACCAGCTTCATAGTCTACTTGGTGGTTGGCATGCCTTGCTAGAGGCCGCTACCAACCGTGCAGGTCGGAGGTGATCCGAACTGTGACCAAGCCGACTTGAACCTAAGGGGCCGCTCACTTAAGGGAAGGAACCTATGAGGTCGGTTCGTAGGACACTGCTCGGATGTGGTCCGAACTGGACTAGGAACGTGACCGAGTAGACTTTGGGATTTAGGGTCCATGCGAGGCCCAAGTGTTGAGCCCGTGACGGACGCCTATATAAGGTGGAGGTGAAGCGCACTTATTTGGTTGATCACTTCGGCGCTATGACTAGGTTTTGCGTGTGTTGCGAATAGCCACCTCCACTCGCCGCCGACTGTGTGATCGGACCTAGCAGTCCGCCGCACGGAGTTCCTCCTGCACGCGCGGATACCGTTAGAGGCGGTGCACTTGCGCCGCTCCGGCGAACTTGTACGTGGGACCGGACAACCGGATGTTCGAGGGAGATTGAACAAGGAGTAGACGATCCACGCGGATGCGCTGCCCCAACTCTTCTTCCGCTGCATGGCACTACGCGTCTAGTGGTAACAAACTGTGATCCATCTCCCATAGCATGTTCTTGGTTGTTCTGCGCGTAGGAAATTTTAATTTGCAGTCGACACACCCTACCATAGACCCCAACAATATGAATGCCTCCGGCGGTGTACCAGGATATGCAATGAATCATGAGCGGCATGTATGCAAATTATGAAGGTGGGCTTGCCACAAATACAATGTCAACTACATGTTCATGCAAAAAGCAATATGACAAAAGTAATATGTGCCATATTAACGAAACGGTGGAAAGTTGCATGGCAATATATCTCGGAATGGCTATGGAAATGCCATGATAGGTAGGTATGGTGGCTGTTTTTAGGAAGGTATATGGTGGGTGTATGATACCGGTGAAAAGTGCGTGGTATTAGAGAGGCTAGCAATGGTGGAAGGGTGAGAGTGCGTATAATCCATGGACTCAACATTAATCAAAAGAACTCATGAACTTATTGCAAAAATTTAGAAGTCATCAAAAACCAAAGCACTACACGCATGCTCCTAGGGGGATAGATTGGTAGGAAAAGACCATCGCTCGTCCCCGACTGCCACTCATAAGGAAGACAATCAATAAATAAATTTGTGCTCTGACTTTATCACAAAGCGGTTCACCATACGTGCATGCTACGGGAATCACAAACCTCAACTCAAGCATTCTTTAAATTCATAATCACCCCAACTAGCATTGCTTTGATATTATCACTTCCATATCTCAAAACAATTATCAAGCATCAAACTTATCTTAGTATTCAACGCACTCAAAAGAAAGTTTCACAAATCTTGAATACAAAGTATATTATCTTTAAGCAAATTACCATGCTATTAACAACTCGCAAAATAATCTAAGTGAAGCATGAGAGATCAATAGTTTCTTTAAAACAAATCCACCACCCTGCTCTAAAAGATCTAAGTGAAGCACTGGAGCAAAAATTATTACGCTCAAAAAGGTTTAAGTGAAGCACTATGATCAAAACTATCAAGCTCAAAAGATATAAGCGAAGCACATAGAGTATTCTAGCAAATTCTAAATCATGTATGGCTCTCTCAAAGGGTGTGTACATCAAGGATGATTGTGGTAAACTAACAAGCAAAGACGCAAATAATACAAGACTCTCCAAGCAAAACACATAACATGTGGTGAATAAAAATATAGCTCCAAGTAAATTACCGATGGAAGTAGACAAAAGAGGGGATGCCTTCCGGGGCATCCCAAGCTTTGACTTTTTGGTGTCCTTGTATTATCTTGGGGGTGCCATGGGCATCCCCAAGCTTAGGCTCTTGCCACTCTTTGTTCCATAATCCATCAAAAGAATTCACCCAAAACTTGAAAACGTCACAACACAAAACTCAATAGAAATCTCGTGAGCTCCGTTAGTGAAAGAAAACAAAAGACTACTTTAAGGTACTGTAATGAACTCATACATTATTTATATTGGTGTTAAACCTACTGTATTCCAACTTCCTTATGGTTTATAAACTAATTTATTAGCCATAGATGCATTGAAATAAGCAAACAACACACAAAAAATAGAATCTGTCAAAAACAGAACAGTTTGTAGCAATCTGTAACTAACGCAAACATCTGGAACTCTAAAACTTCTACCACAATAGGAAGTACTGGAAAATTTGTTTATTGATCATCAGCAAAAAGAATAAATGCAAAATCACGTTTGTGTGATATATTGAATTTTTTCTCCTGAGCTCAAAGTTTCTGTTTTTCAGCAGAATCAAATCAACTATCACCATAGCTTATCCTATAGGTTCTACTTGGCACAAACACTAATTAAAACATAAAACCACATCTAAAAAGAAAGTAGATGGATTATTTATTCCTAAACAGAAGCAAAAACAAAAAATAAAAAATAAAATTGGGTTGCCTCCCGACAAGCGCTATCGTTTAACGCCCCTAGCTAGACATTGATATTTCAATGATGCTCACAAGAAAGACAAGAATTGAAGCACAAAGAGAGCATCATAAAACACGTGATAAACACATCTAAGTCTAACATACTTCCTATGCATAGTCATTTTATAGGCAAACAAATTATCAAGGCAAGTAAAAACTAGCATATGCAAGGAGGCGGAAAGAAACAATAGCAATCTCAACATAACGAGAGGTAATTTATTATCATGAAAACTTCTACGACCATATTTTCCTCTCTCATAATAATTACATGTGGGATCATAAGCAAATTCAACAAAATAGCTATCACATAAAATATTTTCAACACGATCCACATGCATGCAAAGTTGACACTCTTCCGAAATAGTAGGATTAACATTAACTAAAGTCATGACCTCTCCAAACCCACTTTTATCAAAAATTTCATAAGATTGAATATTCTCAAAATATGTGGGTCTAGAGTTGACACTCTTCCAAACCCAATTTCAATATTATTGCGAACAATATTATCAATCTCATATTCATCATGGGGATTAAATAAATTTTCAAGATCATAAGAAGAATCACCCCAATCATGATCATTGCAACAAGTAGTAGACATAGCAAAACTAGCATCCCCAAGCTTAGGGTTTTGCATATTATTAGCACAATTGACATCAAGAGAATTTATAGTAAAATCATTTAAATCATGCTTTTCGTTGAGGGAGCTATCAAGCATGGGTGCAATAGCAACAATCTCATTTTTAACATAAGGAACCATAGCAAATTCGTCTTCATAAATATTGGCTTCATGGCCACAAGAATAGCAAGCATCATGTTCATCAAGGGATATTTCAATCAAATCATCGGAATCATCATTATCTATAGATTCATGCATATCATTATTTTCTTCCAAAGCAATGGTCATTCTTTCAATAAATTCTTGGACATAGACATTATGAGCAAGGTTTTCATTGCAATATTTAAGTATGACGGAATTTTCAGATTTGTTGAGAGTAAAATCATACTTTTCAATCAAAGAAGCAACTTCATGAGCACCCTTAAAAACTACAAATTCTTCAATTTGTTCGATATCATAGTAACTATAAACACCCTTTGCATAAGAAGATAAGATTTCATTATCATTGAAATCACATAGGTAGGGAAGGTGTTTTTTAGGGTTCTTAGAGCAACAAGTAAAATCACACATTTCACAAAGATTCCAAGCATAGCATAGCAAACTATTTATATGATACCGTAAGAGTCTCCCTTTTTCAGATAAACGATGACGCACAAAATGAGCATGCTCATCTAAAGATTTCCCATCAACTAGGCTAGTTGGGGTTTCAGCACGAGCGCATAAGGATCGAAGATGATCCAAGTAGAACACTTTAAGTGGATCCATATCAATAGATTTTTAGCAAGCAAAGATGCAAGCATATAGAAGGCACAAGGAAACACAAACAAAGATACATACGGGAAGAAGGCGAACGAAAAAGAGAGGGCGAATAAAACGGCAAGGGTGAAGTGGGGGAGAGGAAAACGAGAGGCAAATGGCAAATAATGTAATGCGAGAGATAGGGATTGTGATGGGTACTTGGTATGGTTGACTTTTGCGCAAACTCCCCGGCAACGGCGCCAGAAATTCTTCTTGCTACCTCTTGAGCACTGCATTGGATTTCCCCGAAGAGGAAAGGATGATGCAGTAAAGTAGCGTAAGTATTTCCCTCAGTTTTTGAGAACCAAGGTATCAATACAGTAGATCAGGCATGAGTCCCTCGTACCTACACAAAACGATAGCTACTCGCAACCAACGCGATTAGGGGTTGTCAATCCCTTCACGGTCACTTACGAGGGTGAGATCTGATAGAGATGATAAATAATATTTTTGGTATTTTTGATATAGAGATGCAAAGTGAAAAGTAAAAGGCAAAGTAAAAATAAAGCAAGTAATAAAGTAATGGAGATTGATATGATGAGAATAGACCCGGGGGCCATAGGTTTCACTAGTGGCTTCTCTCAAGAGCATAAGTATTCTACGGTGGGTGAACAAATTACTGTTGAGCAATTGATAGGAAAGCGAATAATTATGAGGTTATCTAGGTATGATCATGTATATAGGCATCATGTCCAAGACAAGTAGATCAAAACGATTCTGCATCTACTACTATTAGTCCACTTATTGACCGCTATCCAGCATGCATCTAGAGTATTAAGTTAAAAACAGAGTAACGCATTAAGCAAGATGACATGATGTAGAGGGATAAATTCATGCAATATGATAAAAACCCCATCTTGTTATCCTCGATGGCAACAATACAATACATGCCTTGCAACCCTTTCTGTCACTGGGTAAGGACACCGCAAGATTGAACCCAAAGCTAAACACTTCTCCCATTGCAAGAACTACCAATCTAGTTGGCCAAACCAAACGGATAATTCAAAGAGACTTGCAAAGATAACTCAGTCATACATAAAAGAATTCAGAGAAGAATCAAATATTGTTCATAGATAAGCTGGATCATAAACCCACAATTCATCGGTCTCAACAAACACACCACAAAAAGAAGATTACATCGAATAGATCTCCACAAGAGAGGGGGAGAACATTGTATTGAGATCCAAAAAGAGAGAAGAAGCCATCTAGCTACTAGCTATGGACCCGAAGGTCTGAAGTAAACTACTCACACTTCATGGGAGAGGCTATGGTGTTGATGTAGAAGCCCTCCGTGGTAGATGCCTTCTCCGGCGGAGCTCCGGAACAGGCCCCAAGATGGGATCTCGTGGATACAGAAAGTTGTGGCGGTGGAATTAGGTTTTTGGCTCCGTATTTGATCTGATGGGGGTACATAGGTATATATAGGAGGAAGGAGTACGTCGGTGGAGCAACAGGGGGCCCATGAGGTAGGGGGCGCGCCCAGGGGGGCGCCTCCCACCTTCGTGACCTCCACGATTGTTCCTTGGAGCAGGATCAAGTCTCCTGGATCGCGTTCGGTGAGAAAATCATGTTCTCGAAGGTTTTATTCCATTTGGACTCTGTTTGATATTCTGTTTCTTCGAAATACTGAAATAGGCAAAAACAGCAATTCTGGGCTGGGCCTCCGGTTAATAGGTTAGTCCCAAAAATAATATAAAAGTGGAAAATAAAGCCCAATATAGTCCAAAACAGTAGATAAAGTAGCATGGAGCAATCAAAAATTATAGATACGTTGGAGACGTATCATTTCCCACGCAGAGGGGAGTACGACTGTACGAGGGTTTACTGGTTCGTCTGCCGTCACTGGAGAATAACAACAGGCGTGGGTGAGTAGAGGGATGGCTAGGCCAGCGATGGGAGTACAGTGGGGCGGTGAGGGCTACGCGGCTGCACAGCCGGCCGCGGGGAGGAGGGAGTAGGCAGTTCCACCGGCGCTTGTTTGAGCGGCTGAAGCAGGAAGAGCAGAGATTGAAGAAGCACGACGGCCGTTGGATGGACATCGTACGGTCACTGGAGCTAGAATCGTTCATATTGACTAAGTTGACAAAGCCCTCCGTCCCTATCAACTTAGTATGCCCACAAGTCAGCCTCCCACCATGGTGGGACCCAGCTAGCAGGGGGTATTCATTTTTCTGTGCATAATAAGGAGGCACTTCCGGTGGTTCCAAGCTGACAGCGGGGGGAATGTTTTTTTCGCGAAATACGGTGGTCCATCCGATGGGTCCCAGCAGTCAGGGACAAACATTTTTTCGCGAAATATGGTGGCCCGTCCGGTGGGTCCCAGCAGTCAGGGGGAAACGTTTTTTCCACGAAATACTGGTGGCCCGTCCGGTGGGTCCCTGCTATCAGGTGGAGGAATAATTATTTTGCGCATAATAAGGAGGCACTTCCTTGCGGCTGCCGTGGACCCAGCTGTCAGCCTCTCCACATACAGTACTCTTCCGATGGAAGTCAGTTGTTGACCACATTGACCACGCCGCGCCGAGAGCACCACGGCGGTGGACGACGGTGAGGCCTAGGATGGGGACGACGCGGAGCCGGGGAAGACGCGACAGTGGATGCCCACGCGGAGAGGAGCACGAGGGTTCACTGGTTCGGCTACGGTGTGAGGCTGCCGTCGCTGTAGAATAACAAGGGGAGTGGGTGAGTGGAGGGATGGCCTGGCCAGTGGTGGGAGTAGTATGGGGACGGTGAGGCCTCCGCGGTAGCACAACCGGCCACGGGAGGCAGGAGCATGCGGCACGACCGGCGCTGCTTTGGGCGGCTGGGGCAAGAAGACCAGAGGTTGAAGAAGCACTACGGCCGTTGGATGGACATCGTTGACCACACCGTACCGAGAGCACCAGGGCGGTGGACGACGGCGAGGCCTACGAATGGAACGACACGGAGCCGGGGAAGACACGGCAGTGGCTGCCCACGCGGTGGAGAGTATGAGGGTTGACTGGTTCGGCTGCCGTCACCGGAAAATAACAGGAGGTGTGGGTGAGTAGAGGGATAGACAGGACAGGGATGCGAGTATGATGGGGCTGTGAGGCCTGCCCGACAGCACTGCCGGCCACGGGAGGCGGGAGCAGGCGGTTCCGATGGCGCTGGTTTGGGCGGCTGGGGCAAGAAGATCAGAGACTGAAGAAGCACGATTGCCGTTAGATTGACATCTAACGGTCTGACGCTGGTAGAGTCGATTGTTGACTAAGTTTATTTTTTGCGAAACCTTGTGTACGCATGAACTTGGTAGGCCCACAAGTCAGCCTCCAAATCAATGGCAGACAACATAAAGCCCATTTGCTATTTTTTATAATTTGCAGCCCATTTGCTAATTCTTAAGTAATTTATCACATCCCATTTTCTGCCCAGGACCACGGTCAAAAAGTTCAACCTTATTTTGCATATTTCGGTGGAGTCCGAACTGTTTTAATCCTGAAATGATAAACATTTTCTAAGAACTTATTGATTTGCCAACAAAATCGTTTTGTTTTTGTGAGCAAATAAGACGTGGGACAATTGAGTTGGTTTAAGGGAAAACCAGCGGTAAAGAAATCAGCGCTGGGTGGAAAAAAACAACAAAAATAAGGATGTAAATATGAAAAGGGAATTTCATGTGTTTTCAATATAACGATACGTGTATATGAACTAGTAAAACTATAGGTAGAGATTAGAAAACGGATGTAGGACATGCGTTTTAAGAGGAAAATAGAACTGGGCTGTGTGTTTGATTTAGTAAAAAAAAACTGCCTGCGGATGTTGTAAGACAAAATATAACTAACGCTGGCGGGCCAGAGGCCAGTAGATACCTGCTGGATCTTTGTGCCCCGTTGTCGTCATGGGCTGGGCCTGTTAAAAACAAAACCAACCCTGGGCAGTTTGCAGCCCAGTTGAAACTTGCTCGACCTGAAAAAACAATATACATGCTCAATAAACGAGAGAATTCTGCAAGTATAGACTGATAACTGGGATGCAGCATGGATATTGTTTTTTATCGTGATAATAAGTGCATGCACTTGTTTCGAAAAAATGGAGAACTGGGAATTCAAACGGCGGGTGCTTATGCTACCCATCAAATAAAAATCAGGTGCCTGAAAATTCGTTTCGAAACAAATGATTCAGCTTTATATCCACGCCGACCCTCGGCATCATGGTTGGAAGCAAATGCAAGTTCATACCAAAAGATCGTTAACAACAATACCAACTTGCGGACGACATGGTAGTACAACTACCAATACCTAACTAACTTATAATCTTTTTACTCCTGGCCCTAGTGTTCGTCTGGTAGAAAATCTTGCAGAGGACCAGTTCCCGCTCCTTCTCTTGCTCCAGGTCCCCGAGGTGGTACTGGTGCATCACCCAGTTGGTCCTCTGCCGGTCGAAGTTTTTGTTGGTGTGCAGCACCAGAACCTTTTTTGATGCCCATCTGCCGGCCATTGACCATCACCGGCAAGGTATTGCCGGTCTTGTGCCACATCGCGTGCATGCTGCACTTCGACTGTATCTTGCGACGCGTCCACGTGCCCCTTTTGAACGCCCTGGAATTGCACTGGAAGAATTGCTTCCTTAGGCCACTCAATGTGATACCCGCAGTATTGTGGAATACAGGTTTTAGTGTACGTAGTTGGCATTTTCATAACATCTTTGGCATGTTGCAGTCACTTGTTTCACTTTTTATTAACTGTCAAATTGTAATTGTTTCACCAGGTCTGCGTCTAAAAAGAAAAATAGAGCTATAAACAAAGGAATATGTTTGTGAAAGTAGACGGCCGATCGGTGTCTTACCTAGAAGTTTCTCAGGTTGGGTGTAGCATATGATGTGCTCGCTGTCGATGGTTAGTATGAACACATCGATGAGAGACTGGAATCTCACGCTGTCAGCACTCACTTTGGCCTCAAGGTGCTCGATCAGCTCCTGATTTGTGGGATCGAACTTGACGCCAGCCGGCAGCACCGGTCAATCCTTCTTCGACTTGCATCGGTAATTCTAGTTATATGGTACTCAATGTATGATCAATCGACTGTTTTAGGTGAATGATGAATGATTTCGATAGATAAGTGGTACTCCAAATCTGAAGTCCAGAATACCCGAACACGCCGCCGAGATTCTTGTTTCACCTCACGCGCAGCGTGTTGTCACGTCAATTCAATGTGTGGACATGATGAATAATTTGACCGACGTATACTAGTACTGCTACTGTACTACTTACTAGTCGTATTTAGTGTCACAATTTATACATAGGTTTAACTAACAAGTACGCATTTGAAGCCTAACGGATATTATATATATATATATATATATATATATATATATATATATATATATATATATAATATATGACAACACTATTCTAATCCCAGGATAAGAATAGTTATTTGGATCACGGTGGCTCTATATATATAAGCGCGACGCCAAGCTCCGGAACTGGTGCGCCCCGATAAAAAAACAGCCCACCCCCACCCGCAGCCCACGATCGATCCTATCCCGCACCACCGGGGCATCCATCCATGCTCGATCCCCACCCGTCGCCACCGCCCTGATCCCACCGCCCCGCCGCCGGCCCTGGATCCCGTGCACCGCAGCCGTTCCGTAAATCTCCGCGCGCCGCCGCAGCCGTTCCCTAAATCTCCGCGCGCCGCCGCTGACCACCACATCTAGCGCCAGATCAAGATGCAGCTCTCCCTCCTCCCTGATCCAGCCGTCGAACCCAGCCCCTTGGGCCACCGGATCCTGGGGTCACCGGTTGACCACGGTGCCGTCACTGCCCATTCAAGCCTGTGTCGAGAGCCAAGCTCCTCCTCTCAGCGTCGGCGCGGCTCACGACCCGCATCCTCCACCGCCCTTGAACACACCGCTCCGGCCTTCTTCCACAGAGCCGATGGCAGCTCTACCTTCCACCAGCTGGCCAGTACTCCTCCAGTTCATCGCAGCCATCCATTCCACTGCCATCCTCCTCCATCGACGCCTACATCCTCACCGGTGGCACATCCTTCCTCCCTGCAGCTAAAGCAATTCCCTTTTGTCGTCATTCTCGTATCACGACCAACCACCGCCTCCCCATCCCTCCGGCCTCGACCTGCAGCTGGGGGAGGTCTCCTGCAGCGGCCGGAGGTCTCGACCTGCAGCTGGTCGCGTGCCCCGCTGCATCCCCTGTCATTTCCCTCCTGACCTTCCTCTCCGTCTACAGTGATTAGCGCTTGTGAGCAGTGGTCTGTTGTCTGTGTCATCCTCAGCCACCCTCGAGCTTGCAAGATAGGTCACTGCCAACGCACGGGTCCGATGCATACATGCCGATGTGTAGCTGAAGAAGATCAAACAGAGTGAGAGCAGTCTGTGCAGGCATCTACCTCTCCTTGTTATTTTTTTTTATTTGTGGTGCCATCAATCCATCTGCATCGAGGCCTTACGTAACAGTTGCGTTCAAGACTGGCTACATCCTCAGTGTCGAGGTCTCCACAGCAGGTCGAACTATGAAGAAGTAGTAGGCTAGACTGAAGAAAAATAGCAGTTGTGGTCGTTGATTTGAGCTGACAAATGCTTGATTGCCTGCCCAGCCGTTGTGGTCACGCGCGCTATGCTGCTGCAGTCTCCATGTGTAATGTTCGTGGAATACGATATTTTGACTAGGAGATCTAAACTTCATGCATGACGGCGAGCGACCTTTCCTGGCTTCTCTCCCTGACCTTCACCCACGCCTCCCCCATCTGTCATGCAGCGAAAGCAAAGGCAGAGCTTCCAAACACAGTGGTAGATCAGTTATTGTCGTCATGTTGGTGTTCACTACTAACATGACAGGGCCTCATCTTTCCTCACTGGAGACTACTACTACGACAGGTAATAAAGTTGTAACCATTTGTTCGGTGTGAACTGTGAAGTGTGTCCCCCCTAATCCGCTCGACCGACCCCGCTGAGTGTAGCTGATTCATGTAATTTTTTTCGAGTCCATATCACCATAGAATGGCCTCCCCCACTATTTGCCTGTGGTTTGTTTGCAGCTGGTGTATACAGAGAGAGAAGCTAGTGTTTGACCAAAAGATAAGTTTTGCTATAGATATGAGAAAGCTTAGCTTGCCTGTTGTTGTCGTCTGCGTGCTGAGTGCTCGAGTGCTACTTTGTAATTCTGGGAATGGAAACAACTGTCTGTTTGATATAGGCGTTTTCATGGCCGATTAACGCGGAGATTTGTTTTCCTTATCAGAACCTGCTCGTGTTTCATGCTGCTGCAGCAGCATTAGTTGTTATGTTTGTGTTGTGTGAAGTGCTCTGCTTATTGTAATACGCACGCTAGTTACTTGGCCCTCTGTGCTTCTATTCTCTTGTTGTGGTTGCATCCTGATGTAGTACTATTTGAGAAGAAATGGTAACGTGAGATGTGTGTGGCATGTTCAATGTGGTACGGGATGTGGATCCTGCTGAGGTGTGTAGGCCACGCACCGTAATGGAAGGCCCAGATGGCGTCCGCGTCCGCCGGTTGGCGTCATGTCGCTTCATAGGCAAGCTGACACAGCAGGCCACCGTCCCCCGTTGGCCTCTAAAAATTAACTCGGTGATTTTTGTTTAATTTACTTATTTTTTGTCCTAAACACAGAGATGGTACTGTAAAAAAAACTGTGGGTATTATAGAAATATTGTTTGTAGCAATTCATTGTGTTTATTAAAAAGACAGAAGTTCAGCATGTGAAACTCGCGTAATTTGTACTAAAAAGAAAAAAATAAAACAACAATAAAGTTCACTAAAAAGTGAAACTTTTCACGACGCATAAAAGATCACCGCCCGGGCCTAAAAAGTGAGCTCACCTAATTATGATTGTGGTGTTCTGTAGAAAACTTGGACAAAAATAATGAAATATGTTTGCAAACCAAGTCCTATTTAAAAAAAATGCATGCAAGACATACAATAAAAAAAGAAAACTGTCAGTTGAGTGATTTTGTTGTCTTTAATTTCAGCTAAAATGACAGAAAATTTTCAACCACTCTCTCTCTCTCTCTCTAAATTTCACGTGAGAAGTTCAAATATAAAAAAAAGCGTAAGTTCATATATAGTAAAAATGGTGCAATTAAATTTTTCAAAGTGAAAGAATACATTCTAAAAAATTGCAGAGCTCGTGAAAACAAAAACCGCCACCAGAAAAACACCACCAATAGTTCAAAAAGCGGCTCTTATGGCGCGCACAAACACACACACACACTTTGTTGATGATTTGCATATTCTCTAAAACAAAAAAAGAGAGGAATGATAAAAGTAAATGAATTATTTTATGTCTAAAAAAATCGAAGCCACTACTTCTATATGAAAAAAGTGAGCTCACCTAAAAAAATCGAGATAAACAATAACGGATTTTAAAAATGAAGTTCTTTGATTTTTATAAAAATCTTAGATTTTCCCCGATACTAAAGACTAAAACCATGACGTTCGATTTTAAAAAACGGAGTAGTTCATTGCATATTAAAAACTCAGTTTTTTCTCATTAATAAATAATAAAACAAAAAAGTTCAATTTTTAAAAGCAGAGCACTTTGATATTTATTTGTAAACTCAGTTTTTTCCGGTTATTAAAGAACAAGACCAATAAGTTCTATTCAAAATAAAGAAGAAGTTCGCGTTTGTAACAAAACTGCAAATTTCACATTTCTAGAAAACACACAAAGAAGTTAAAATAAAAAAAATTAGAGCGGTTCGATGTGTGTAAAAAACTCAGATTTTTCCGGTTACTAAAGTGAAATAGACAGAAGTTCAAAGTGATAACAACCAGAAGTTCACTTACTGCATGGTGTGTGTTTCATGCAAGAAAAAAGAGTAAAAAGGCGAAGTCTAAATTTTTTGTTGCTAGAAGTTCAAGTGCTATTCCATCATAAGTTCAAAAAATCTCGAGAGAGAGGTTCATTGCGTATTTCCATGTTCGAAAACACAAAAAAGAAATTGTTTTTTGTGTTTTAAAATAATTCTCTCAATCCACAAAGAAGTTCAGTTATTATTTGATAGCAATTTGATTTCAAAAATAAAATAAACAATTCAAATTATAAAAATGGAAAAAGTTCATGTACTACATGGTGTGTGTTTAATATGAGAAAAATGAATAAAAAAGCAAGGCTTTCCTCGTTATTAAAGAATGTAAACAAGAAGTTCAAAAAAAAAATAACAAAGAAGTTCAACTTTTAATAATAGAGCGCTTCAAAATTTCATAAAAAGATTAAGAAATAAAACCAAGAAGTCCATATTAAAAAGATAGAGAAGTTCGATGATTATAGAAAACTCAGATTTTCCTCGTTATTAAAGAATGGAAACAAGAAGTTCAAAACTTTAATAACAAGAGGTTCATCTTTTAATAATAGAGCACTTCAAAATTTCATAAAAAAATATTAAGAAATAAAACCAGGAAGTCCATTTTAAAAAGATGGAGAAGTTTGATTATTATAGAAAGCTCAGATTTTCCTCGTTATTAAAGAATGGAAACAAGAAGTTCAAAAATTAAATAATAAGACGTTCAACTTTTAAAAATAGAGGGCTTCAAAATTCATAAAAAAGGATTGATAAATTCAAATTAAAATTCATAAAAAATCAGATATTTTCACGTAACCGAGAGAAGTTCAGATTAATAACTGCCAGAAGTTCACGTACTACAGGGTGTGCATTTTGTATTAAAAAAGAATGAAAATGCAAAGCATAAAGTTTTGTTGCTAGAAGTTCAAGTGCTCGACTCGAGAAAGTTCAAAAATTCTTGTGTGGGAGAGGTTGAACAAAAATATGTGACAAAAGTTCAAGGTGAAAACAATGAGAAGTTCAACTACTGCAAGGAATGCATAAATGAGAATAAAAGTATAGAAAATTAAAAGCTTAAAAGGTTTGTTGAAAGAAGTTCAAGTTCCCTGTCCGGGGAAGTTCAAAAATTCTTACGAGAGAGGCTCATCTTGTATCTCCATGTTTGATTTTGTTCATATAAAAATCAAATACAATTCTTCACACAAAATATAAAAAGGTGAAGTTCAAATTGAAATAACATAGAAGTTCGGAGTTTATTAAAACCTAGGATTTACCTTTAAAAAAATGCACAACGCCATTTTTTGCACTTTTGAAAACAATCTCATAAACGTAAAAATGGTTGCTAGAAGTTCAAGTGCTCGGCGAGGCAAAGTTCAAAAATTCATGTGAGAGAGGTTCACCGTGTATTTAGATGTCCAAAATACATAAAAAATATGTTGTTTTTTGTGTTTTAAAATAATTCTCTCAAACCAGAGAGAAGTTCAAAGTGATAACAACGGGAAGTTCACCTACTACATGGTGTGTATTTCATATAAAAAATAAAATAAAGTGAAGTTCAAATAGACATGCCCAAGATGTTCAACTACTTCACGTAGTGCAAAAAATAGCACGTCAAAAATTAGAGTGAAGTTCAAACAGACATGCCCGAGAAGTTCAACAACTTCACGCAATGCATTTCCATTCATGATGATGGCAGAAATCATGCTCTCGTCGTTTTATAATTTACTTCAAAACAGCAGGAATATCATTTGTGTAAGTTCAAGTCCTCGGTCGGAGAAAGTTAAAAAATATTGTGAGAGAGGTTTGTACAAAAATAATATCATTTGTGTAACACTGACGAAAATGGATGGGAAAATTACAAACAAAAATAAGTCACAGAAGTCCAACGTGAAAACAAAAGGAAGTTCAACTACTACACTGAATGAATTTCACAAAAAACTTTTAAAACCGTCGCGAGTATGAAAAAATGATCAACACAAAAAAGTTGTGTGTTTATAGCACCTTTCTATCGGTATATCACTTGCTTAATTCCGGTGAGTGGATGAAGAGCTATGAGCAAAGAAAGCAAGTGAAAAACAGAGTGAAGTTCGGGCAGAAATGCCACAGAAGTTCAAGTACTTTACAGAATGCATTTTCGATGAATCTGTTTCGTGATAAAGGCAGAACGAGTGATCTTTCCATTTCAGATATTACTTGAAAATGGCTGGGATTTAGAGAAAACCATCAACATGAAAAAGTTTTGCATTTTTCGTAGCTTTTCAACAGTATATTATTTGCCCTGTTCCGATGAAGTTTGTAGAAATTACGGTGAAAATACGTTTTTAGCCATTTTCAAAATCAATGTAAAACCGTAATGAATTTGGAGAAACAATATATACCAAAAAGTTTTGCATTTGTTCAGGCTTTCCAACACCATATCATTTGCTACATTCGGACGGATGATTAAAAAAATAGATCACAAATACAAACTTGGTAGATCTTGTACCGTTTTCTAAATTACTCGTAAACCATTCAAAATTAGAAAAAAAACTGTTAACATGAGAAAAAAGAGTATTTGCATAAGCTTTCCAATGCCATATCATTTGTCTCAATTGGATTAGGCGTTTAGAAATGGCATCGAAAATACGAACTTAGTTGTTCGGTTTGCGAAATGTTATGATTTTCCACATTACTCTTTAACCATAGGGAATTAGAAAAAAATTCAGCATGTGGAAGGAGCGGTTTTACAGCAGCTTTCCAACGCCATATTATTTGCCTCATTTCGATAAATGGTTTAGAAATGCGATCGAAAATACGATTCACGTTTTTTGTATGAAAAAAAACGTTTTTCAAAACTGCTCTTAAACCACTTACATTTTGCCAAAATTTTAAGTTGGGTCATGATACCGGTGTCCATAGCTTTCCAACGGTATATCGCAAGCCCCATTTGGGCAATGTTGATGGAAGTTCAACCTAACATTAGGGGAAGTTCAGGTCGAACAACTCAGGCACTAAAATTGCAAAAAACGCAATTTCATCACGACCCGAGAGCAAAATCCGCCAGCGAGCGAGATTTCTATTTAAAACCGGTATTTAGTTGCTAAATATTTTTCTAGATTACACTAACATCATATAGAACACTATTAACCAGAATAATTCGCGGGGGAAGCCACGGTTGCAAAGATAGCCCAAAGGTCGGGTTCATATAGAGGGAACTTCAGGCGCGTGTACAAACAAAAATATGTCACAGAAGTTCAACGTGAAAATAGCATGAAGTTCAACTACTATGTTGAATGAATTCCAGATGAAAAACTTTTAAAATCGTTGCGAGTATTAAAAAATGATCAACACGGGATAGTTGCGTGTTTACAGCAGCTTTCCATCGGTATATCATTTGCTCAATTCCGGTGAGTGGATGGAGAGCTAGGAGCACTGGATAGAGATATACGAGAAAAAAAAAGCACGTGGAAAACTGAGTGAAGTTCAAGTACACGTGCCGAGAAGTTCAGGGTCTTCACGCGGTGCATTTTCGAAGAATCAGTTTCGCGATAAAGGCAGAACAAATGATCTCACCATTTTCGCAATTACTTGAGAATGGCTGGGAATCAGAGAAAACCATCAACATGAAAAAGTTTCGCACTTTCCGTAGCTTTTCAGCGGTATATTATTTGCCCCATTCCGGTAAAGTATGTAGAAACTATGCCAAAAATACGTTTTTATTCATTTTCCAATTTGACTTAAAACTGTAAGGAATTAGAAGAAACAATATATACAAAAATGTTTCGCATTTGTTCAAGCTTTCCAACGCCGTATCGTTTGTTGCATTCGGACGTACAGTTAAAAAATTAGCTCGAAAATACGAACTCGTTGGAACTTGTACTGTTTTATGAATTACTTTTAAACCGTTCCAAATTAGAAAAACTTTTAACATGAGAAAATAGCGCATTTTCACAAGCTGTCCAATGCCATATCATTTGCCTCAAATGGATTAGCCGTTTAGAAATTACATTGAAAATATGAACTCAGCTGTTCGGTTTATGAAATTTTACGATTTTCAAAATTACTCTTTATCCATAGGGAATTAGAGAAAACTTTCAATATGTCGAAGGAGCGATTTTGCATTAGCTTTCCAACGCTGTATTATTTACCTCATGCCGATAAATGGTTTAGAAATGCGATCGAAAATACGATTCACGTTTTTTATATGAAGAAAAAACGGTTTTGAAAACTGCTCTTAAACCGCTTATATTTTGCCAAAATTTTAACTTGGGTCATGATATTGGTGTCCATAGCTTTCCAACGGTATATCGCAAGCCCCATTTGGACTCTTTTTAGCTGAAGTTCAACCTAGTACTTGGGGAAGCTCAGGCGTGTTACTTGGGAAGTTCATGTTGTCATCAGAATATTATTCTGATCCCGTGATCAGAATAGTGTTTACACACACACACACACACACAGATGGTCTACTCTGCTAATATTAGTAGAATAACTATTCTGCACACCACTTCCGCACTGCATGCTGAACGCAAGTGCACGTCATTCTTTGAACCAAGTTTGCTGCAGTACTCACACGAGTGAACTTTTCATCGGAAAAAACTGCACGCGTTATTTTTTTGGGTACTGTTTTCACTCTATTTTTAACCGTTTATCGGAATGAGGTGTGTAATATACCCTTGAACAATTATGGATTAGTCGCAACTTCGACATGTTGAACACTTTTCATGATTCCACACGGTTTACGAGCAGTTTTGAAAATGGTGCGGTGGATGACGAGTGGCAGTGAGCGTTTGTTCGCGTTTTTTTCTAAACCGCTGGTCGGAATGAAGAAAATGATACGCCGTTGGATAGATATCATCGAGGCGCATCTTTTTCATATATACATTTTTCTCTAATTCGTTACGGTTTAAGAGCAGTTTCAAATTTACTAAATCGCGGAATTCTATTTTTCAAGTTTTTTAATATTTTTGGTACTGTTTTCGCTCCAGTTTTTGAACCGTTTGTCAAAACAAGGCGTGTGATACGCCGTTGGAAAGCTACGAACGAGGCATAACTTTTATATGTTGAAATAGTTTTGATATTCCTTATGGTTTTAAGTTAATTTTGAAAATCATGCGGCGGACGACGAGTGGCAGCGGCCGTTTTTCGCAAAATTTTGAAATATTTTTGAGATTCCTTATGGTCATGCAGTACCAAACCCGCACGCCAACTATCCTCCCTAATTAGCGGTTGTGCCACCGTATGAACCAAACTTGAACACCCCGCTACAGGAACTACTATGACGACGGATTTTTCATTCATCTCCTACAAAAAATTAGCAAACTGAAACCACAATAACAGGAATAGCAAGCTGCAGTGCACTGATTTTCCTCCCAAAATCATGAAAGTGAACTGAAACAACAACCCCAAAGGCTCGATGTTTGTCTGTTCATCAGAAGGGGAGAAGAAACAGGGTGCGACCGGTGCGCTAGTGAGAATCTCCCGACCGGGAGGGCGGGCTGCAGCGGAGCCGGGGGTGGACCGCTTGGGGGTAGATGAGGTGAGCCCTGGGGTGCCCATCGACCTCGTCACGATGTAGTCGGAGGAAGGGGAGGGGAGTTCGCGCGGGGTGGTGGTGGGAGGGTTTGGCTTATGGGGGAGATGAGGGCGAGGGTTGAACTTGGTGCTGGTGGTGGCCATCGGTGGAGAAGAAGGTAGCAAAGCAGGGGCGACGGCCGCCGGTGTAGGAGAGGCCGATCCGGCCGTCGGAGAGGCGGATCGGGTCGTCGCAGGGCAGGGTTGGTGGAGGTGGTTTGGATCGGGGGCGGGGTCTGTGGGGAGCTTGGACGGGGGAGCACTTGGTGGTGGTCGTGAGAGCTCGCGCGGGGAGCTGCCCGATCCGGACGGGGCGGCGCCGGATCCGGCCATGGGGGATGGGGGAGCAGTGGGCCGGGACCGGCGAGAGAAGGAAGCAGCGGGGCACGCAGGGAAGAGGTGATGGGGGGTGGGCTCCACCGTGCAGTACGAGGGTGTTAGGGAAAGCGATGGCTACTCAGGCCGGCAACGCACCAGCTGTGGGTGAGGGGCGCCGCTGCCGAGGGAGATGAGGGAGAGGGTGGAGCATAGCGCTGGTGGTGGCCGCCGGTGGAGTAGAAGGTCGCCGCCCTGTAGAGACCCACCTCCTAGCACCCCGATTCCGGCGCCGGGCTGAGGGAGTGGGGGGCTTCCACGCTGAGGGTTGGCGACGGTTGGATCTGGTGGCTGAGGCCGCGCCGACGGTCGTGGGCGGCCGGATCCCGCCATGAACCACTTGAGAAGGTGGGGTGGGGAGGGGAGGGGCGGGGCGGGGAGGGAGGTTAGAGGTGCTGGTGGGACGCCGCGGTTAGAGGTGCTGGTGGGCGGTGCCGACGGAGAAGGTGGGGAGGGGAGGGGCGCGCCACGCCGGAGAAGGTGGGGAGGGAGGTGGGGCGATGCAGGGAGGGAGGTGGGGAGGGAAGTGGGGCGCGGGGAGGTGGCTGGCAGGGTGGGGAGGGAGGTGGGGAGAGTGAGCAATGCGGGAAGTTTTTTTTTTGGCCCATGCAGTTCGGGCTGTTTCTTTTGCGGGGTTAGTTTGTAGCCACGGGTTAGTACGAAACTGTTATCAGAATAAGCATTTTGAGGTGCAGAATAAGGTCTTAAGGGTGTTATCATAATAGACCCACCCTATATATATATATATATATATATATATATATATATATATATATATATATATATATATATATATATATATATATATATATATATATATATATATGGCTTCTGCACAGCATCTCCATCATCATTATCAGTACATCCTACGCAGGTGAGTTAGGATGCACTTGATCCCAGGAAGGTATCTATCCTTCAAACCAGAGGAGTGCTTCAAACTGACAACAGTACATAATATCCAACAAAAGAGGGTCGTGCTATAGCAGCAGAATACATGGCTCAGTCTAGATATCAGCACGAATCAAGTTGTGCATATTTGCTGTTGGCATGAACCACATCGCCACATGTCGGGTTTGCAAAAGCCATCCATCGCATGGAAGCTTGATGCCTTTCACACACTGAAGATTACCTGGCAACAAGCTGTGTCGACGAATATCTGGATATGGTGATTCATGAAACCCATGGTATGATGTGTAAACACAGGCCCCCCCTCGCGAATGGAAGTTGCATAGCACAGTAATCATCGCCGGTGATATGATCGATGATTGGTTGGATGATCGGATAATTGAGCCCGAGGAACAAGGAGTGGTTGCCGAGGCTGCAAACCCGCCTCCAGTTGAATACGCCTGGCCCAACGGAGCTGGGATCTTTCTCGAACACGAAGCAGCCATAGCCATCAATGTCACGAACGCCCCACACATTGTACTGCATGTGGTTTGATGTAATGGTTTGGTCAATTTGGTACGTGCGAATAAGCATCAAATGATCGCCGTCAGCTGAACGAGCGATAAGCCACCACCCATCGGCTGGTATGATTCCAGGTCCTGGAATCATGAAGGCCAGCGCATTTGCGTCTGCTGCAACAATTCAAATTGGAGACCAAAAGGACAAAAATAAACAATCATGTTCAGAGTATGTGTGGAATTAAGATTATTATAACAGTGACACATATCATAGACAGAGAATTGCAATTTCGTGGTCATAATCATACCCCAAGTTAAAAAAATAAGCCAATGGCTTTCATATTCTAGCAACAGGTCATGGTTCAAACATCATGTAACAATGAGAGGAAAACAACTATGACAGCGCCTACTCATATTCTACCATAGCACTTACTACTACTGTTCTCATATCAACTCTAAGCAATAACATGCGTTGTTATAAAAATCTTGTAAATGAGAGTAACATATAGAAATCATGATGTTATGCTCATAATATGTATTCTAACAATCATTAGATGCCAATTATTCTCATATCAAATCTAACAATAACATGTGTGGTCATAAAAATCTAGGAAATGAGAGGAACACATAGCAATGATGTGGTTATAGACATGCTATGCATTCTAAATTTGTAACAAATGAACAGGCAGTCGTATTCATAAGGTAAAGATGAGATGAGATAGAACAATTACACTACTATAGATTCCACCAGTATAGGCAGCCAATCTGTGCGTCGACCGTGTAAAGATGCCATCATGCACTATAGCATCAGACAGAAATGTTGCCTCAACAGGATTGATGATGAGCCATAACCATGTATGGCGATCGGATTCCAGATAGACTAATCCCATGTCGAACAAGGCAATGAGCTTGTAATCCATGTAGTCTTCTGATGGTGTGGGCACTTCGCAGATTACAACTTTCTGCAAACAGAGGTCGAGCCAAAAGCTTGACGTGTCTCGTGCGTAGTAGGCAGGAGTGTCCGGCAGGCCGCGAGGCTCGATGTCGGCGGTATCCAACGATGGAAGGGTGATCTCTTGCTGGGTGTAGATATCCACGAGACGCCACGGACTACCGGTGTGGTGGATGAGGATGATCCAGTTGGCCTTCATGCCCGCCCAGTAGTGGCCGCGCATGAAGGACAGGTGGACGGGTAGTGGTAGCATGTAGAGGGGCACCACGGAAACCTCCGTAGGATCATCAAGTCGGTGCCTGGGCCACCTGTGAGGATCGGGCATCAGCAAGCAGGGTGTCTTGAAAAGAGCCGGCCGGTTGCAGACGAGTAGATGGTACAAAGACACCGAGCATGCGGCCAGACGGGTGGTGCTGAGTAGGTCCATACGGCTACAGATCTGCTCCAAGATAACATCGGGGAGGGAATTCCAACCGCGACTCTGCGTGTCAGTCGGTTCTGCCATTGGGGTTTTCGGTGCCTGCGAGCTAGCGGGGAAGTGGATTCGGGCAGGCGAGTGAAGAAGCTTCTCCTCGTATGGCCGAGCAGTGAGCGGGGGGATATGGTACGCATGAGCTACCAAGGAAGATGGCGCGGGCGGGCGAGCAGTGAGCGGGGGTAAATGGTGTGTGGCCGACGATGGCGAAGAGAGGAGGAAGAAGAAGAGAGGAGGAAGAAGAGTGGAAGATGGGGAAGAAAGTGCAGTAAATCTCAATTCTACTAGTACTACTACCAGGATATACCGTCCTTCGGAGTGTAAATAGTTACACCGATGACATGTGGGTCTACCACAAGAGGGCCCATATGCCAGTTAATGGAGGACAGAGGTGCGTAGGCATATTTGCGGAAGCGTGCTCTACTGGCAAACATGATGGCAGTATTGGGTAAGGCTGATTTAGTAACAACAACATGCTGGTTCAGCTTATTAATTATGTGTCCCATCTGCTGCAGCGTGTATTGTCACTTCACTGCGAAGACTAGTTGAATAGTTCTCTCTAACCGAGATGGGGAATAATGGATCGCGAGGACTTCCTTTCTACAGTATCCCTATGCCTCTATGCTCACTTCACTCATTTTGCTCCGTACCTAGTCACTTGTTGAAATCTGTAGAAAGACAAATACTCCGTATTTGGGAACAGAGGGAGGCTTTTACTCCGTACTATTTGGGAACAGAGGGAGTATCACCATATGGAGGGAACAGAGGAAGCTTGAAATATGAACATGTCAATGGCAGGGAGTAAGCCCCATGGACGCACGTACACATGGACGCAAGCAACACTCACGCACCCATGCGGCACACAGCACACGACGCAACACACACAGCTCACGCTCAAGTGCTCAACCTACTCCCTACGTCCGTGAAAGACTGTACATTTCGAGATTTACACATTGACCAGGGCATAATTAACGCCCAAAAGTAGCAGACTTATGTGTGCATGCGACCATTGAGATAAGAAGATTAAATGAAGGCCGTTGCATGCTGTAATTAAGGATAGACATGTAGCCTATACCTACAGCACAAGTTGGTGCATTAGTCAATCAATATCAATTTAGATTAAAGGCTAAATGCATTGGAAGTGTAGATGTACATTATGTACCACACTCTTTGTTTTGTAGCCGATGTACACTCTTTGTTGGAAGACCGAGGGAGGACACGTGCATGCACTCACATACACAGCCAGGGCGGTTCATGCGCAAGGGTTGGACTTCTGTCGCGCCTGCGTAAAGTTTTGTTTAACTGATTTCTTTGCTCTGCCAACTGACAGGTGGGACCTAGAAACCAGGTGACAATTTAACCAGTCAACAAAGTGCCACGTCGACTATGTGGCCGGTCAGTAGGGTGCAATACGGTGCTCTACGATGAGCTAGTGATCGTATAATCGCCGCAAAACTATATATAGTGACCGTAAAGAGCGTATTGTTACATACGTTGACCGCCAGTGTATTTTTCTCGTTTCAAATTAAGCCATATTAATCGGAATGGACGTAGTATGGACTACTACTAGTACTAGTACTCCTTTGATGTGTCCCGTCAACTCGTCGAACGAGGAGAAGCTTGCTTACTACGCCTCTCCCTCGCCCACGCGCGCGGTGGTTCACAGGACGAGGAGAGGGTTTTGACTACAGCGCCATCTCCCTCTCCCTCCCTCTCCCTCTCCCTCGCCCTCGCCCTCGCCCTCGCCCTAGCGGTGGACGTGCAGCAGTTCAATCGGTGTCAGATTGCCAGAAGCATATTGTACTGTAGTATCATCATTGTTGGACCTTCCTAAGAGGCGAAGAGCCAAGTGCAAGGTTCACACGAGTACGAACTGTTGAACCTCCCGAAGAGGCAAAGAGCCAAGCGCAAGGTTTTATAGGAGTTATCGTCCTAGTAGGAGTGTACTACAACTATAGCAAACGATGCTACTGTATGATGTCGCCACGTCACGTATATCCAAAGCTGTGCCACCTTGTTTTCTCAAAGAGCGTGTTGGAGCCCGTGCAACAACCACACAAGTTGCACGTACACATAACACATTTACTAGTAATAAATTCTAAAGAACAAATGCCAGTATGCCACACAAGTTCATCTCCAATTCATGTGATAAATTTGTGCACGACTAGTCTACATATATTCAGAGCGCTACCGTTCACAATTACCGTACTCCACTTACACGTTATAGATGGGCTACATGCATGTCCTCCTCCAGGTTCCAGTCCCAGGTGTTCTTCATGGATGGCACGATCTATAGCGGTGGGCAACGGGAATCATTGTCGCAGCTTTCTAGTCCGGTTCCACACGATGGAGACTCATCCAAGCTGAAGCGGCATAAATCAGGGATAGCGTGTCCCAGCATGTCGTTCATCCGACGGTGCGTAATGAAGACACAACCATGCTTCATGAATGGCAGGCCTTCCGTGTCGTGCATGGAAGGTGGCATCCGCTTCACAATGGGGTAGCTGTCCCCGATGAAAAGTGAGTACTCTCCAAGAGTGTTCCTCGGCACCCACGTAGCATCACGGGGGTCGAACTCGGCACCATTCATCTGGTACACGCGGCATCCCAGATCTGGACACATGGTGACGTACATAGTCAAGGTCCATGCATAATAATGTTGTGCTCAAATATGGACTACCGGATTACTCCGGCCGCACTATGTGTGTAAGCTTTACCTGGGGGCTTCCTATATGGAAGCTAAATATAAATTACTTTTAGGGCTTTTTGCCCGTCGCACATGCGTTTCTTTTTCCATGTGTGCCTTTTCTTCACCATTATATGCATCGATATGACTTAAGATGTGGCCAAGCTGGGTTGCCTGGCTCCTGTGTTTATGCCCTACGTTCCCGTTAATTCGGCTAGGGCATAAGGGGAGCACCTCTGTGATTGTTACGGCCGGTTGAGCTGGATGTGTACCTCAGACTGGGTGAAGCCGAAAGCTAGTTTCCTTAAGAGAATATTCGGTCGGTGAACAAAAGATGTCTTCGTTTATTATAACATTAATCCCTAGAAGTTTTGTATCCTGCACTTTGGTTCCCAGTCCGGACATGTGCCTTGACACATGCTTGCCCAGGGAAAGGAACCCTTAACGGAACTATTCTCCCTGGAAGATGTTTCTTACTAACCATGTAATATAACATAACTAGTTGGGTACTTGTATGTTCAAGCACTTATGACCCCTACACCTGGTCTCCACGCATACTCCGGTTTTGTATAACCGAGCGGGTATTCGGACACACCCCGGACTTTAGGATCCGGGGGCTGAAGCGAAAAGGTCCGCCAAGACAAATGGTTTTAATCCGGCTAGGGGCTACTTATGTCCGTCGAATTACACAGTCATTTGGACTGATTATATTCATCCTCTATACCATCCAACAGGCTATCTAGCTTAAAATCCTGATGAGAATACTTTGCGGCTAACGCCACCTGGTCATATACCAGACTCACGGGAATTTCTTGCCCATCTGGCCCGGCCGGTCCAACTTCGGCCATATGGTTTGGGTCCAGCTTGGTGTAGCGCGTCTTCACCATCGCCCATGCTTCTCTTGCACCTTACCGGCAGGCTGATATCTTCCACAAACGGAAGCGCCGCCGTGCCCCTTGAAGCATGTCCACAAGCCCCCCATGCCATTTGGCAGGGAGCTTGATGGCCATAGAGACTGCGCAGTGCCCTGCATCACCTGCCGAGCTCGCTCGTGCAGTTGTGAGAGGTCTTGCAGTACATCACCTACAGAAGCAGGCATCTCCTCCTCGGGGCGACCCGTCAGCATTCCTACAAACATAACTTTTTCAATATGCTTCCTCGCTGAACTATGCTACAGTTTGTTTAGGCACTTACGATAAATGCCACGGCGAAGCCTTCTGTTCTCCTTCATGGAGTCTGCCAGCTGCGCGCGGACGTCCTTCGATTCCACGTCCAGCCGAACATTGGCATCTTGGAGCATATTCTTATCATGCTTCACTTGGGTAAGAATGCGCTCACCGGCCTTTAGTTCCCTCTGGAGATGCGACTCGTCGTCTCGCCGCCCTCCGGATTTACTCCCGGGTTGTCTACAGAACTTTCTATTAAATTTGTCATACCAGCCAGTTGCCAACTGGTGCATTTTCATATAATTAAGATAAATGTTACCATATGAGGCCTTCTGGGATTCCTCTAGCTTGGCAACTGTGGCCCTCAGTTGGGTCTTGCACTCCTCTAGCTCCCGAGACAATTGCTCATTCTTATCTACAAGAACCTGCGCGTAAATTGATACTTAAAACTGTTGTTTCAACCGTTTCAAGTCTCAGGGGCTACTACTATACATGATCATCAAACTTTCTAACCCGTATATCTTTGGTATACTTGACTGTCGCCCGGGCGAGTCCGCTTTGAGTAGCTCAGATGTATGCGTCTCCCAAATTGAAGGCATTAAATGCCTCTTCAGAAAAGATGTTGTTGCGAAGCACGGACCGTCGATGCCGATGATGCGTGGCACTCTCTACTTTTGAATTTGTGGCAGAGAGCATGTCTGCATCCTTTGTCGGAGGACTATGCGGCGTTGGCCCTACGTCCGCCTCCTCTCTCGAAGTTGGTCCTGGAGCCCGACTGGTGGAGGCGTGGTTGGCAGGATCTCTGGATACAGTCCGGATACTCCTCTTCCTGCCAAGATGTAAAAAGGGCACTGCTATACTTCAAATGACAACAAATTACATGACAGGTTATTTTCTTACCTCTGTAAAGGCGTTTCGGTTCTAATCGCCTTCCTCTTGAGCCTACCCAATCCGGATGCCTGTGGCTGACGGGTCCCTAGGGGCTCGGCCCTGTGCTCCGAGCGTCACTTCTGCAAAAGCATGACATATCAGGGATAAGGTGTGACATCAAGAAAGAATCCTCTTTGGAGGATCGAGTCTTCGGCTTGGCTTACACGCGACGAAGGTAACAGTCTGAGATAATCAGCAGCAATAGCCACTGGGGCACCGTCACGGCTTGCCCGATAAAATATCCCATCAACAAGCTCCACGGCCGCATCTGGGTCTTCTTCGAGTCCCAGATCCAGGGCCCTTTCGGGGTCCTCTGGCTCCGGGGAAGGGCTGGAGATTCCTTCCACATCCCTCCTCAGTTCCTGCTCAGAAATATCGATGCGGGTAACTTTAGCAAAGAACACCACAACAAGTGAAGTGAGGAAATAAATGACGACTTACCCAGTTTGGGGGATTATACATGGAGAATCCGTCCCGCGGTTTGATGTGGAGGAAGTCTTCCTCCTCTCCTTTGTATAGGTTGGACAGTATCCTTGCCAGAGCGATGGGGGAGTCCGGACCCTTACGGACACAACGGGTGGCATTGTCTGTCCCGTTGTAGTGTCACATGGGATTGCTCCGATATTGAAGCGGTTGCACTCCCTGCATTATGCATATTGCCGTCACCTCGACTATCGTCAGTCCGGATCAGTCAGGAAATGTACTTCCCTGGAATCCACTTCTTGGGGGCCTTGGGGGCGCCAGCTTAGACGTGCCCTCGGCGGGGTGTTACTGAACTTGGGGAGTCCTGTCCGGACTGGATCCAGAAGGGGAGCGTCGTCAATGTAAACCCACTCTGAAACCCAGTTATCTGGTGCCTTCTTGGGAGTACCGGATAGGTATCCGGTCTCAGCAATACGCCATACTTCGGCCCTGCCCACTTGACATAGGGATTCTCCCTGGTTGCGGGGGACAAGGCAGAACAACTTCTTCCATAATCCGAAATGAGCCTCGCAGCCTAGAAATAGCTCACAAAGGGCGACGTACCCTGCTATATGCAGTATGGAGGCTGGGGTAAAATTGTGCAACTGGAGGCCGTAGAACTCCAGAAGCCCACGAAGGAATGGATGAATAGGAAACCCGATGCCCCTTAACAGATGCGGAATTAAGCATATTCGCTCCTCTGGAGACGGATTGGGGGATCTCTCTGCTTGTTCTCCGCCGTTATAGGTGGCCATTCCGGCTCGGATGGGGACCATGAACGCTGGCGGGATGAGCCCTTGGGTTTGTAACTTTACCAAATGGCTATGGGGAACTAAACACTCTCCCCAGTCCCCCGGCTTGGGGCAAGGGGAGCGAGCAGAAGTGCTGCGATGACCGGCCATGTTGGAATGGTTTTTTCTGGGCGCTCTGTTGGATGCTTGCTCAAGGAGGGAGAGTGAGGTTTGGATTTGGGAATCCCCGTCTCTTCAAATAGACGGTTTGCCCGAATGATCAAGGGTGGCAAATGCAAAAAATCCCTTGACTCCTCGCATTCGCTCGACACGTAGAAATGTTCATTATTGAAGCACTGAAGCTAAGGAGTACAACATTGATGAAGATGCCGGACACTGTTCGTCATGATGGGAACATTTGATAATTCGGTAGGAGGAACCCGCCTTGCAATGCTGAAGACAAGACTGCGCGCCGGACTCATCGTCATTGAAGCCTGGTTCAGGGGCTACTGAGGGAGTCCTGGATAAGGGGGTATCCGGACAGCTGGACTATATTCATCGTCCGGACTATAGAAGCGTCAAGATACAAGACTCAAGACTTCGCCTCGTGTCCGGATGGGACTCTCCTTTGCATGGAAGACAAGCTTGGCGATCCGGATATTATGTTTCCTTCCTTGTAACCGACTCCATGTAAACCCTAGCTCTTCGGTGTCTATATAAACCGGAGAGGATGGTCCTTAGAAGGCCGATCACAATTACAATCATACCATCATAGGCTAGCTCTTAGGGTTTAGCCTCTATGATCTCGTGGTAGATCTACTCTTGTACTACTCATATATTCAATATTAATCAAGCAGGAAGTAGGGTTTTACCTCCATCGAGAGGGCCCGAACCTGGGTAAACATTGTGTCCCTTGCTTCCTGTTACCATCAGCCTAAGACACACAGATCGGGACCCCCTACCCGAGATCCGCCGGTTTTGACACCGACAACGGTCAGTAATACTGTGCAGCAAATAGTACTACTCCAATATAGAGGAAGTAAAATAACCGGCTTATTATATATAGCCACTCTTGGCTACATGGATGAGATAGTAAGACATGGAAAAAAATGGTGGCAGCTAGTGGGTTCAAGTCTTCAAGGGCCTAGCTAGCTATACGCGTCCTCCAAGGTAAAAAGTACTCCTACTAGTACTACTAAGTACTACCACCGTCCGGGTTTATTGGTCCTCATTGTATTTTGTGCCAAATTTTGACCATAGATTAAACTAACAAAATGTTCACGCATGTCACCAAACATTATATTTTTGAAAACTATGTTCAAATACGAATGCAATGAGATAATTTTTCTTGACATGCATTAACATTTTATTAGTTAAATCTTTAGTCAAAATTTGGCACAAACTACAAAGAGGACCTATAAACTAGGACGGATGTAGTATACTACTAGTACAACAATGAAAGAGAAGGCGAGAGGGTTAAAAAATGGAATACATGGGTAGATGGTGACGGTCCAATCGTGGTAGATTGTGTGACCATGTTGCACATCAGTGGTACCATGGGTAACGACTGCTAAGATAGTTGATCCCAATATGCCAAAGTCAGCTACAAGGTTCCAGGTTAGACCGAATCGCGGATGCAAATGCACATCCAGGATCGGCGATCTTATTTTGATCGGGGGATGACTGGTCCCTGCAAAATAATGGAGTATCGTTAGGGATGCAAATGATGGTTTGTGCATTCCATTTGTAATCTCCTGTACCGTAGGATGGCAACCATATGAAACAAGTCCCCTGGCTTGTCACCGCGAAGATGCGGCCTAGATGGAGCATGGCATCTTCGAATGTGTAGTGATACAAATCTGCCGTCGCCAACATGCGCCAGCGTCTGCCATTACTGCATCTTGCATTGATGGCAATCCTTATGTTGAACACCGCAATGAGATAGTAATCGTCGCAGCCACGTCACTTTGTCGGTGGGTCCGCAATTGCTATCTTCTTCAATCTCATGTAGGCATCATCATACGTATTCAAGCCCAGCCAGTCCGGAAGGCCGATCCCAATGGTGGAGAAGGGGTCTACCAGAATGGCCGCACTGCTGTGGATGTTGTGCAAAATGATGGTGGTATCCGGCCGGAGGTATGCAAGCCAATCTTCATTGGCACCAACCCAGACCTATATATAAGACGGTGGGCAGCGGAGAAATTACGGGATGGAAATGGAATAACTAAGTACTACATGATCAAACTCCATTACTGACCTGCTCATCGGACAAAATCTGACTACCTCTCAACGTCAACAACTCTAGCGGAGTCAACGTGCAACAATGGCCAGGGAGTGGTGGACTGTTCGAAGGATTTTCCCATAGAAGAATCTTCTCCTCGAGGATGCATGGAAGACCAACAAGCATGGCCTTTTCCCAAGCCTATTTAAGCAGCGTCTTGAAAAAGTTGGTGCAGGAAGCACCGAGTCTTGCAGCGGTGAGGACGTCGGAGCGACGTGCGATTTCTCCTAGAGGATCGTTGTCCAAGGTCTCCCAGCCCCGATGAGGAGGAGAACCGCCTGGCGAATCCATGGGAGCAGCGACGAACTGCCTTCTCTTTGGGGGGAGGGGAACTGGCGGGGAGGAGATAAGAGCGTAGTAACCGCAGGGCCTCGTCCCTTCCAACTGTAGATCGTTCCCTATCGAAGGGGTGAGGCTATTATTTACTACTAGTACTAGCATTATGGAATGTTATGGGATTGCATTATACTGTAAATAATAGCACTAGTAAGAAATTTTTGGCACTAGGTAGTAGTTTTTGGCGTGGATTAAGAAATTTTGGGTATGTTTTTGCCATTTTTTGTACACGCCAACTAGTGTCAAAAAACGTCTTACATTATGTGACGGAGGAGTACGTACTCGTACTGTAGTAGTACCAACACTAATTTTCTCAACTAGTAGTTGGATGTATTGTATTTCTAGTCTAGTCTAGTATAGTGCACCAGTTTTGAACTCTTGAATCTCAGGGCCAAGGAGCTACAGTTGGAAGTGGAGCGTACTACTGTTCTCTAGAACCATCACTGTACTATCAATGCAGGGGAAGTACACCTGCGTAGTGGCCTAGTGGGTACTCTCGGTGCTATATTCAGCCGCTCCTCTCACGTAGGAGTAGCTGTCCTACTCAGCCGCTCCTCTCACGCACACACTAGCAGCCTATTTATCAGTGACGGTTACTACGGGGGGAGAACATTTGAGTTATTTGATATAGCGAGACTAGGATTTTGGCCTCCATTTGTGGAGGTGTAATTGATCTCGTCGAACTTTGTTATTAGTTCCTTCTTTATGAATGAGATGAAGCAAAGCTTTTGCCTCCGTTTAAAAAAACACTTCAAGAGGAATTTCTTTTATAGTAGAGCCAATAATGGAGTGAAGTCCATGCGTGCAACGCCACAAGCTATAGAGTAGTAGTAGAGCACTTCACGTACGGAGCCATATTGCAGAGTTCCCAATGCCCCGTCAGGCTTTTCCGGCTCCTCGGGCTTAATTGGGAGGCGCTAGTTTAAATATGCTACTAGCTGATGAGGAAGCTGCAAGCGAGGTGCGGCTAGGGCGAGCACGTGAGCCACGGGATGCTGGGAAGGAAAACCCGTTCACGTGGCTAGGCTGTCCAGTGCACCCAGATTGTGGGGCCGCACGTCCGTTCAACTTCAAAACTCAAACTACACGTGTAAAATATGGCTCGCAGCAAAGTGTAGTAGTACTATTTTTTTTAAAAAGGCCGCCATGCGTTCAGCCGGGATCGAACCCACAAAACGAGGTATACACTCCCGCGACCACTAGTAGTACTCGTTGGAGTACAACGCAACCTAGAATCGCCTTTTGTCGCTAGTAGTACGTACATTGTTCCTTACAAGAAACCCCTAATATTGCAAGAAACCACTAAAATGCCAAGAAACTACTACCACTTGCATACGTGGCAGACTTAAGATAAGACTACCTTATCAACCATTGTACATGCTCTTACCAACAAAAATCCTCGAGTGACCTCCTACCTCCGGCCCGTCCACCTAGTCATCCTTGGCCATGGGACGTAGCTACCGCCGCCGGCAGAAGGCGAGGTCAAAACCGCCGGCGGTGCGGAGCCCATGTTGCGGCAGCCCGGATGCCAGGTCCGTCCAGCACTCGCGGCCGCTAGCTAGCCAAGATAGCTCCGTCCAGCTGCTTGTCTGCAAGGTTTGCTATCTAGATTGGCACGGCAGCGCGGCGGCTTGCTCGCACGCGCCGCACTCAGGCCAGCCATCTGGCTCGAGCGAAGGCCAGCGCGTCGGCTTGCTCGCTCATGATTCACGCTCGGGCCAGCCTGCCAACCTGTGCAGAGGCCAGCGCGGCGTCCAGCCCGTCCGGCGAAGCGGTGGCCAACTCGCTCATCATCGGCGCCATCGACGAACACGCATCAGTACTGTTTGAAGTAATGTTTCGGAAAAATAATGATTTGAGGGGGAATAACAGGATAGAAGGTCAGATGTGGGTCCCTTGTGTCAAGGTCAAACAAAATGTGTTGGTTTAAGCTGCCTCATCAGCACGGACATGTGGGCCAACCCTGTCATAAATGGGTTTAAACAAACCTAATCGGTAGGAGTACTAGGTGGTAGTTTTTGGCGTGGATTAAGAAATTTTGGGTATGTTTTTGCTATTTTTTGTACAATAGATTCTTCCTAGGGCTTGTTGAAAGTGGTAGTTTTTTGTTAAATACTCTAAATATTGTAAGTAGGAGTGAAACTTAAGCTTTGGAAGCCAATAAGCAAGGCTAGTTACATAGTGCATATGTGTACATGATTGAAAGTAAATATCAACCATGAGTGACTAATATCTTGATGGAAAACTCGAAACTATGGAATACTAGGAAAAATGCATGGTTGGAAATACTAGCAATGTTCATGTCCGTTGCAACGGATCATAATTAGAATAATACTTATTCACAAACTTGGTACAAAACACTCTAATTTTGATATACATATGTTTCAATTAGAATATATTCCTTGGGCTGCTTTGGTGAGGTCAGGGAGGGATGTGGTTGGTTTTAAGATACTAATTATGGGTTTTTCTGCAAATTGGTAGACAAGTGGGATGTTGGTGAGAAAAGGCAACAACTTACCTCACAATTGTTAGATGTAGATCTAATGGTCAGAAATGACGGATGGCAGACACACCAGCATCACCAACTGAGTCTTGTGTAGGAGTACTAGCAAGATCCGTGCATTGCACGGAACATCAAGATGCATTTTTTTATAAAACACTTGTTGTGATTGACCCTTGCGGGAGTAATCCCATGTGTAAAAACTAATGATATCTCGAGAAATATGAGATAAGGTGAAGAGGAGTGGGGTGTGGTGGTGGTTGGTGGTCGGACTGAGCGGAGGCATGGGGATTGATGATGCCGGCAGTGGCCACCAGGCCAGTTTGTTCCAGAGGCTTCCTTTCTTAATTGCTCAACAATGAGGTTTGTTGGAGATAGGGATGAACAAGGGAAGGCCTTGTTTGCAAATGTGGAGAGGGGTGCGGGTATCTTTTAGTTTAATTTCCATCCGTCAGATATAGATCGGACGGTCTATATTGCAAGATGGCACACGTACCATCATCACCACCTCGGTTTTTTTATAAGAGAAGAAATATAAGTATGGAGATACAAACATATTATCGATACTTGCTTCTGTATACTAGCATCTACATTCTATTCAATGCCTCGGCCTGTGGGGCCTTAGCACAATGACTTCTCGACTGTGTAAAACAAAGATTTTCCCGTTGCCGACAAGGAGGGGGTGATGGCGGTGCGCTTTTTGGCTTGCTCTAGTCCTAGTAGTCATACTAGGTGGTCTAAGCACGTGTAGATTTATTCTTTTTCATGTCTCATGTTCACCGTACTGCCACGACTGTTGATGAATAGACGGTAAGTTATTCACGGGGAAACCCTTGATGAGCATGTTTGCGAGAGAGAGAGAGAGACAGTGTGCGTGTGTGTGATATGTTAGAGACTGAGGCAATGATAATAGATTCTTTGTGTCTATGTGTGTGGAGGATAGAGAGAGACATGTACATGGGGCTTTGTGTTGTGTAACGTGGAGACACATATATATAATTAGAGAGTGAGTGTGTGAGATACACATGCGGACATGGGGAGAGATGAGGATCCAGATAAATGGGTGTTTGTGCGTGTTTGTGTGTGTTTGTGCACGCGTTTGTGTGTGAGAGGGAGAGAGTGTACATGGAGTAGAGAGACCACTGATGATGTAAACCTAGTATAAGGGAAGGGGGAATGGTGTGACATGTGTAGTAGTGGGATAGCACGGGTGCGGGCTGGGGGAGCAGACTATTTGGAAGAGACATCGAGTGTGTGTGTGGGAGAGGGGTGTGAGAGCGAGAGAAAGAGAGAGCTAGCGACGGAGAGACAGATAGAGGAAGAGAGGGGGCGAGAGGGGTCGTTTGTGTCCATAAATGGCGTATAGATAGGGAGACAATGTTGATGTTATCCGAAATTGGCCTATGAACAGAGACGCAAGGGAAGCGAGTCATCGTGTGTGTGATAGGGACTTCATGAGAGATCTAGAATAGATGGTGTAGAGAACAATGTGCGAAATCGAGAACGATTATTCATTAGGGAGATATGCAAAGAGTCACGACATATATGTATGCAGGGAAGGAGCCGGGGCGGGTCCGCATGTGGGAGAGATAGAAAGAGGAGAGTGGTGCACAAGGAGACAAAATGTGCTCGTTTGCAGTGGGGGTGGTGTGTGAGGTGAGTGCACGAGAAGCACATAACTAGGGAGATAGACGTTTGGGGGCGACGTTTTGCGTGTATGGGAAATATACACTCTGCATAGTGCGTGTGCTTGGGTAAGAGAGATAGCGGGATACCTAGAGAGTGAGGGAAGAGATGTGGGCATGCCCGAGAGACAAAGTGATAGAAACCTATGTTGGGGTCCAGACTTTACAAGAGAGAGGGGTGTTAATGTGCTCGTGTGTTGGTGTTTGGGGGAGAGAACGACTTCTCTCTCTATGTGTGTGTGTGTGTGTGTGGTGGTGGTGGGGGGGGGATAAAGAGTGAGGTGTCTATATTTGAGGGACTTGAGCGTAATTGAGATATTGTGCACTCATGGTTGATCCATTTGTTTCACAGTTTGTACTACGAGATAATGATACTTTTGAACATGCATGATATACCTTGATGTACCAGAATTACAAACCTAAGATTGGAATTTAGGAATTCGACTCCATCATTAGCTTTTGTAATTCATTTAAACGGAGGTACATTTTTTAAGCCGGGATTTCGTGATTTCAAATTCATATATCAAACCTAGAGATATACACATACGGGCATGTTCAAACTTTATAATCATCCACTTTATTCATACACATACACGTTTTTGCTTTTGTCATCATATTTAGGATAAACACATTTGGAATTTCATTTGAATTGGACCGTATGATGGTATTTGCTTGTAGTAGCTCAATAATCCATATTTGAATTGAATGGATAATTTAAGTTTCGAGTTGGAGACATTGATTTTCAAAACTTGCACATCTTTTTTGCGTGCAAAACAAACAAATTGTCGGCCATGATATCATAGTCGGCCGTACAAGAGCAGAATACTTATAATTTTAGGCGCCAAAAGCTTTCAAACTTCCCGCTCACATCGAAATATCACGCGCCCGAAAGTTTAGCCCTGCGATATTCCTGTTTTACCCCTGCCACATGAACGGAAAAGGGCTGCTTTGGTAACTCCATTGTTTTCCCCTCTTTGCCCCCAACATTCTTCCCCAGAGCCCCTCCCCTTCCCCTCCCCGACCCCCCAACCACGGCAAGCCGCCGAATCTAGTCCTCCGCCGCAGCGGTGGACCTCACACCCCGCCGGATCTACCTTCCGCACCTTGGAACCCAAAACTGCCAACTCACCACTTCACCGAGCCGCTTCAGCGACTGGCTTGTCCACCGCTCCAGATCTCCTTGACCGCCATCATGGTCCACCGCACCAGATCTGCTTAACCGGCGCCCTCCACCACAGCGTAGGCCCTTCACTGACTCCCTCGTCCGCCCCTTCGCTGGCCCTTCATACAAGCCCTCGTCCGACGCAACAGATCCGCCTCACCGAAAGCACTATACAACGTGCCCGCCGAACCCTTCGTCCACTGCACCGGACCCGCTCCACGGACGCCATATTCAACTCCACTGGCCCTGCTTTACCGATGCCACAGCCTCATCAGGTTATTTCGGTTTGTACTCCTTTGGTTTTTCTCTTTATCGTGCAACTGTTCACTTACCACAAATGAGCTTTCTTGTATGTCGACAAGCGCCGCAACCGTAGCACCGGAGCAGCTTCAGCGACGGTGACAGCCGGCCCAAACTCAACCGCAACACGAGCACCATCGGCGATCCTTAGCTATCAAGTATGACAACGATACCCATACGCCGTCGAGAATCAGGTACTATTATCCAATGGGCGGCGCCTACGTTCACTTTCCTAGCATAAGCACTACACCTTTGAATTTCTTCAGGGCATCATTCAGTTTTTCATGAGACACGTTATTCTGCTTGCACCTGTAGGGCCATACTTCTGGCAGTGAACATGTTACATGTGTTAAATTACATACCTTTGCGCATATAGTTAATATGCTTTAGTTTTGTTCTGATGCCACCTGTTGGTTCCATCAGACTGCTTAATGTTCTCTATGCTTAATTACACATCAGCAAACTAGCATGTGGTTCCGCTGCTTTTTGTTTGTTTTACCCTACATTTTCTGATGCTAGCTATTACATCACTGCTCCGAGCCTATGTTCATTACTTGCTTGTGTGTTCTTGATCTTCCCAAGTTGCATGAATAATTTGATGCTTCTATTAATTATGGAGCTGCCAACCCCATCAAGCAAAATATTTGTTCTTTTGGTGCTGGCACCTCGAACAAGCATAAAAATATAGGGAAGTAGATATATTGTCGTGTATGCACACACCCTTCTTTCATTAGTTTAGATGAACCATTGATGATCAATCCGGACCAGTAAATGCGATTAAAATTAATTCTACCTAAATAGATGGTGCAGAATGAACTACAACAACTAGATTTGCAACCACGGGATGCTGACGATATCTTCAAAGAACATTGCAACAGCAGCTAGGCTTCACAGCAACATATGGTAAGCCAGTGTGTTTTAGTACATGTTAAATGTAATGCGAGTGGGCTGCTTTCTTGGCTTGTGCCCTCAACGTGTAATCCTACCGAATTACAAATAGTTCAGTTGTCTGCTTTGCTGTATTGCTTGATTCGAATGCTTGTTTGTTGTTACGTTATACCTGAGTTGGCCAATATGTCAGCAGTGCCTGCTGTACTATCGTAAAGAAATGCATGCCTATTTCATTTGAGTCCTTAACTTTTCCTCTCAACTTCATCACAAGACTGTCTTCGTAGTTTATATGAGGCCACACTATTAAGTGCTTTCTCAGATTATTTCAACTACTTAGATGCCTTGGCAACTTAAGTATAGTGGTTGTACACTCCCTTTCAACTTTCATCTTACCATTTTAATTTCTTTTTGGTTGATGCTGCTTCGAACCATTTAAATATAGTTTGCCATGCTCGGCAATAATTCGTCCGTCGTTTACCATGTAAGCTTACTGCCTGGATCATACGATAACTATCTCTTACTTATGTCCAACGGAAACCTTTCAGGATACCGTTCACACTAGGACACAATTTACAACCCCAGAATCTATTTGTGGAAGCAGTGCGCCATCCATGTTACCAGATGGTAGCAGTTCAGAGGCAACACCGCCGGAGAGCAGTCTGAGCACATATATTATAGTGCTTGAGGCTCTACTAGAGGCAGAAAGAGATGGTGTGGCTTCCATGAATGAGGTAATCTTTATCTTGAGGCTGGAAATTACGGAATTAGCGGCACGCATTATGCAAGCAACCCAAGAATTGGAGGAAGTAAGAATGTTGCATTTGAAGACGGAGGAGGTCCTGTTGTTTCTGCTATCTGAAGCCCAAGGTAATCCCGGTTCTTCTTTAGATACCAGTTGAAATTGTCATTAGATTATTGTACTTGCATGTTGTGTCATGTCTCTGAATGGATTATGTTGCAAGACCCCCTATGTTGTCCGGAATTCCATGTTGTCCATGTGTCGTAATGATCTGAATTTTTTAGGCGAGGTAATCCTCAGTACTTGTATGATTGACATAAGGTGAACTGTTTTTCGTGTGAGCATATTGTATTGGATGAAATAACTGTTTGAATCAGAGTGTATCCAACCTACTGAATTCGAAGATCACGGTATTTCTAAATCATAGTCATATATAAAGGTGGAATAAATCTTTGTTGTGGTTTTGAAGAAATAAATAACAAAACGTATAATTATCTGCGGGATATTCGTAATTGAATACAAACTGGATTTGAATTTAGTTTGCCAGGTCCCAGGACAAACATGAATGCTAATTCTCGCAAGTTTTGAACGAAGCGGCTAAACACCCACTATAATTTGTTGGCTGCCCGAAGCAAGTGTTTGCGAGATGGAAATTACTGTCTACCCCTGACACTTGACATCCTTATTGACCGGATTTACACTGCTGTCGATAGGGGTAGACTAGTAACTTCAATCAGACGTGACACGACGGCCTCTGAGCCCATTAAGACACGGTGGGCGCCAAACGTGGGTGGCAAAACACATTTGAGTCAAGCTCGTTCAAAAGACATGTGTCTGTTCCTCCATTTCCCCATTCATACACGGTGGGCGGCAAAACAAACTCTCCTCGTCCGAAATTGATGTAGGCTAATATTTTAAATAGGGGCAGATGTGTAACTTCCATCAGACGTGACACAACCGCCCTACCTGTCAGCCCCATTCATACACTGTGGGCACCAACCGTGGGCAGCAAAACACCCTCTCCTCGCCCGAAATAGTTACCGGCAAATATTTGGGAGATGCGAGATTACCGTCCTATCCCCAACCAACACGATGTCTGAAATTTTAAATGGGGGATAAGTTCGTAACTTTCCCCCATTTCAGAGAAGCGCGTCCCAAAGTTTGAGATCGCCCCCCCTCCCCTCCATTTCCCCATTCATACACCGTCGGCGGCACGACAACCTCCGCACTGCGGCCAGCCTCCTCCGTCCGCCACCCCATCCTCCACCTTGCCGGAGCCACTACCCCTACCCCGTCGTCCACTGCAAGAGATGGATGTCTCTCATCCATGGCACTGGACCATGATCCTTTCATCGCCTCCTCTCGCTTCATCGGCGCCGTCGTCCACCTTGCCGTTGCCGCTCCTACGACCGCCTCGTCCACGGCAACAGGATATATCCCCCGACCCGGCCGTCTGTCGTCTGAAGTCTTCTTCCCCGCCGCTGACAACCATCGCACCTGCAACACCCTCAACGTATCAGCATAGGCCTACACGGCGTCGCAAGAGAGGTGGTACTCTTCCATATGTGCTTAAGTTATTGATCTCACCCAGAAAATAGATCGTAATTTGTTTACTGTACTTTTCTTGTCTATACCAAATCATAGTGGCTAGTTGAAAGCAAACATTGGTTGCGAAGTAGCTTTGTCCGGTTTGCACCTTCAGATCCGCCATGGCACGGGCACTATACTCGTAAAGCTTATGGTTTCCCCCCCTTTATATTCACTACCATCAACGTATGTGCTTCGTGTCGTGCTAGCACTGCTCCTCAAGACCTCAACCCAAAGCTTACGTGTTCAAATACGAATCTGATATGATGCTCATATCACTAAAATAGAGAACGTTTAATTGGTCACCTAATGTTCCTATGTTCATTTCGAAAAGCATGTGCGCCACCCACTGGTCCAGCTAGTTCCACTTTCCTGATTTTTCTCTTGATGCTTAGGGTTTTCCCCTTTTATCTACTCTAATATGATCTCCGTAGGTGCTTTCTGTCGTACTAGCATTACTCCACCCTTCAAGCTAAACAACACAACACTCAGAATTCGAAAGCTTAGTTGTTCAAATATGATTGTGATATGATACTGATATTAGTTAACCGACACATTTAATTGGTTAGCTAAAGGTCCCATTTGAGTTTCCAAATGCATGTCACGACATATAGAGAGACAGCATAATTGCATTTCTTTGTCACTTGTTGACCGTACTTTCTTGTCCATACCAAATCTTAGTTGTTATTTCAAAGAAAACATCGGTTGCTAACTACCCATTGCGCAGTTTGCAGCTTCAGATCTACCATCCCACTGCCACGGTCAACACTGTACTGATCATGCTTATGTTTTCCCCATTTTATGATGACCACAATCAGCCTATGTGGTCTGTGTCATAATAGCACTGCTCCACCCATCGAGCTAAACAAGCTTAGTTGTACAAATTCATATCTGATATTATTGTTGATATTAGTAAAACTGAGAGGTGTTTAATTGGTTAGCTAAATGTTCCTACTTTAGTTTCAAAATGCATGTGAGCCACATATGGAGAGACCAGAAAGAATAGTATTTCTTTGTGTGCTCTGGTTCATCATGGGTGGCCAACCGACATTGTATTGAAACACTTGTAATATCTTCAATCTGCTTGCTCTTCTGCTCTTCTTTAAGATGATACTCTTCTCTTGTGGTCGACTGGTCAGGTCGAGTTGTTCTCCCTTAGTATATTTTGAATCTGTCAGGTCAGGTCGACTTGTTCTTATTTACTATATGTTGAAGTTATGATCTGCGAAGTGTCATCACTTCTGGAGCTCTCTTATTTTGAGGAGTAGGCCACATTATATTAATGCACACAACAAATTACAGCATGCATGGCATCTTTTAAAAGAATTGCAGAGATAGCACAAATGGGTTTACAGGGAGGCAGTATTGGATTAGAATCACTTCTGCATTACAAAGAAAATCTCACTTGTTTTTATGTTTTCATGCATGTCAGATATTGAACATTATCAAAATGAATATGAGAATGGGCGCACGAGAGGAATATTGCAGAACGATCCACTGGCTAACAAACTTGGCATGGTGGAGGATGGCCTATCTTATTCACCCATCAAGGTGCTTGCTCTAACTTTGCAAAGTTGTATTGGTCGCACATATTTTGCATCTGACCTCTTGCATTTCTTCTACTTTGTTACACCATCTGCTTAGTTTAAGCATCATATATGAGTATATGCCATAACTATCCATTTTCTGTACCTATTCCATGTGTCGTCACACTATGTTTTTTCAGTCAAATGTTGTTCTTTCGTGATAGATGTCCAAAAGGAAGAGGGTGAGTGCAGATCCTCAAGGAGTACAAACTAGGTATTTGGAAAACGTAGTGGTACCCGTTAAATCAGATAGATCAGCAGCCACAGAAAACACAGGCCCAACTGTACCACACTTTACCCCTACTCCAGTGGCCAAACCCCTATTAGAACTATTGGGAGCCCAGCGTCAGGTACTGTCTATGATATCAATTCAAAATTTGAACTCCTAAATTTTTGTTTGTGCCTTACCTTCTCTCTTGTATGAAATCTAATTTCAGATGAATCTCCTTGCTCAAAGGATCATACGATCTCAAAACAATAATGGGCTCTGCATTGCTCTTGTCAGTACCTCTCTCCCTTTTGCCTTGTAACGTTGTACTTAATTAATTGCTATTTGATTATGTATCATCAGTCTGCACCTGAGCTTCATTATCCTCTGTTTCTTCCAATATTATTTGATCTATATTTACTCTTTGCAAAATGTAGAATAATGGTAACGCTTATAAAGAATTTTCTTTGGGGAATTTATTGAATTATCCTCCATCAACATGGAGAAGGACTTTGTCCAGCCCGTCTTAACATGTAATGTAAGTTCATCCTTCTCAAGTCTTCAAACTTTGTTCTAGTATAGATTTGGATAGGCATCATTGCCTCCACTGCTGTTTGCTTTGCTGTTTACATCTGATTGGATGTTTGCAACAACTACCAGTTTCAAATTGTAGTTGTAAAAACATGTTCCTTATGCAGAACAGATCCATTTATTTGCTTATATAATTGTGAAACCTGTTATGTGTCTCCTTGTTTCTCTTTCAGAGTCGTATCTCTTACGCCAGACAGAACTTTAGGGAAGATAGTGAGCCAAACCATCTTGAGGACTGCGAGATGACCCCAAGGTCCTGTCTTGATGAAGACAGTGAGTTGAAGCTACTCACCAGCAGGTGTGAGACAACCTCTGTGCAGTCGCCGCCTCAATCAGTTCGACTTCTTCAGTCTCAACTTAAAGCGAAAAGGCTTGCTTCAGCTCAGCTCCGACTTGAAGTCAAAGATGCAATGAAGATGTCAGAGGACTGCCGTGCGCACCATCATGCCTTAAATCTAGTGTTGATGCATCTATCATTGACACAACTGAGGTCTACTCAGCTTCTTCAGCTGTTTGGGGGGGCTGACCTGGCCAGGCCTAGTGCCTTCTGAAGTGCTCTCAGTTTTGTATATTCTTTTGTCGGCGCGTTTATTTACACTGGTGGCAAACTTTGAAGCCCAGTGGATGTAATATGTGTGATAGCCGTGATAGCCTAGCGTAAGTTGCTTGCTTATTTATTTCCTTGTTGTCTTGTTTATTTGTTTGCTTGTAGTCATCACAGTTCTTTTTCCGCGGTTTGCTAGTGGCTGTAATAACCTATTTTTTAAAACTAGGCCACAATAACCATGGGCTAATATTTACTATAGTGACACTAGGCCTCCTACGGGCCGTAGAAATAGTGGGCCTTCTATGGGCCGTAGAAACAATGGGCCTTCTATAGGCGGTACAAACAATGGGCCTTCTACGGGCTGTATCATCAATGGGCCTTATACGGGCAGTATGATCGATTGGCCAAACATGGGCCAATAACAGGCCGCATTATGGCCATAAACGGGCTAGAGTTGGAATCGTCCATTCATGGGCCGACCATAACGGGCCATCGTTAATAGGCTGTATTTCATCACGCTATGTAAACGACCCAACGTGTTAACGGAGCACAAACGGGCCGACTGTAACCACGGGCTGAATTTGGCCCATAAGCAGAAAATGACAGTAACGGGCCGTAAGTAAACGAATGCTGGAAATGAGCCCAAGAATAAATGGGCTCTGAGAAGGCTGAAAGATAACGTGGGCTGGAAACGGCCCAACAGAATAACGGGCCCTTAATGGGTATAAAGTGATACACTGTTCATTACGGGCCAGTTTCACCACGGGTCGTTAATCAGTGTAAAGTAATACACTGTTCATTACGGGCCAGTTTCACCACGGGCCGTTAATAGGCCAAGAGTTAAATAGGGCCTCATATGGGCCGAAAGACGTCATGGGCCATACATGGGCCAGAAGTGAAAACAGGCTGGAATCATATTGTGTGGCCCAGATGACGCTATTGGGCCTAATTCGGATAGGGCATAACGGGCCTTGGGTTAGCGGGTTGTCAATGGGCTATATGCGAACAGGCCGTTAATAGGCTTTACATGGGCCGACCCGCCACCTTTTGACCAAGTCAAACGGGTCGGCCTTTTCACAGGAATAGGCCTCTGTTGGGTCGTGCCACATGTCGACGTATCATAGGCGCCTTCTGTCCAATGAGTGGATGACATCTGTCCCAACGGTGAGCCGACACATGTTTCCTCCAGCCAATGATGATTTTACACGTGGAAAATCCCCATTGGTTGGGGCTGTTAACGGGTTACCGGATCCAAAACCCGACCCGATAGCTTAACGGCGTTCCGTTACGGTGGATGCCACATGTCGGTCACCCTTGACGGAAGCACTTCTGTGACGCGCGATTTATCATCATGGAAGTGGACACTTCCGCGATGATAATTTTGGTAATGTCATGAAACACTTCTACGACAGCACAGGTATGACTATCTTGATTCTGTCATAAATTTGTCATGGATGTACATGCATGACAAAAAACGCGACCTACTGTGACAAACACGTATCATCACGGAAGTGTATTTTTTTTGTAGCGCCAACAGTCCGGCCAAAGCATATGGTCCGGTTGTCCAGATACCCCCTTATCCAGGACTCCCTTAGCAGGCGCCTGAAGAGAAGCCGGATAACACATACTGGACTATTCACTTTGATGGATCCAGGCAATTGGAAGGCTCGGGGGCTGGAGTTGTTTTGGCTTCCCCTCGAGGTGACAAATTTTGTTATGCGCTAAGGTTGATGTTTCCCTGTACTAACAATGCAACTGAGTATGAGGCCTTGCTCCATGGTCTTCAGATGGCTAAGGAGATGAACTTAAGTCGGGTAAGGTGCTTCGGCGACTCAGATTTGGTAGCTCAACAAGTCTCAGGCAAGTGGGATTCCAAAGACCCTCTCATGGCGGCTTATCGTCGTGAGGTTGATACTATTGCTGGACACTTCAAAGGTTATCAAGTGGAGCACATCGATCGCAGGAAGAATGAGGTGGCCGATGATTTAAGCCGGCTTGGATCTCAACGTAAACCGGTACCCCCGAACACTTTCTTGGATGTTTTGCATAATCCTTCTGTTAAGTTACCTATAGAGGAAGACTTGGTTGTACCTGACCCGGAAGCATAGTTGGTGGCGGCTCTTCATGTCATCCCAGATTGGACAGTGCCATATTTGACTTACATGACCCAGGGAGAATTGCCCGAGGATGAAACCTTGGCTAGACAGATAACCCGACGGTCTAAGTCAATGATGATTACCAATGGCAAGTTACATCATTGCAGTGTCACTAGGGCATTTTAGCATTGTGTATCTCTTGAGGAAGGTCAAAAGATTCTTCATGAGATTCATGAAGGAGATTGTGGCCATCATGCTGGGTCAAAGTCCCTTGTGGCCAAGGCTTTCCGTCATGGATTTTATTGGCTGACGGCTCACGCTTATGCAGAAGATCTGGTCAGTAAATGTGATGAGTGTCAGAAATTTTCATGACGAGCTCACGTGCCGTCTCAAGAATTGAGGATGATACCAATTACTTGGTCGTTTGCTGTGTGGGGGCTTGAAATGGTTGGGCCTTTCAAGAGATCCAAGGATAAGAAGACCCACTTGTTGGTGGCAGTGGATAAATTCACTAAGTGGGTGGAAGCAGAGCCGGTCAGTAAGTGTGACGCGGCAACGGCGGTTCAATTCATGAAAAGGGTGATTTTCCGTTTTGGCTTCCCCCATAGTATCATAACTGATAATGGCACTAACTTGTCAAAGGGGGCTATGGAGGAGTTCTGTCAACGGGAGCACAACCGGCTTGATGTCTCATAAGTGGCTCACCCCCAATCCAATGGTCAAGGATAAAGAGCCAATCAGGAGATTTTGAAGGGTATCAAGCCCCGGCTTTTAGTTCCTTTGCAACGGACACCGGGTTGTTGGTAGAGGAGTTACCATCAGTGTTATGGAGCATCAATACTACCCCCAACAGATCTATGGGTTATACCCATTTCTTCATGGTTTATGGAGCAGAGGTGGTTCTTCCTAGTGACATCCGCTATGACTTGCCCGAGTGGCGGCTTACATGGAAGGTAATAATGAGCAAGCACGTCGGGAGGCACTTGACCTATTGGATGAGAAGCGTGACTTGGCAGCAGCCCGCTCGGCAATTTACCAACAGGACCTGCGGCATTATCACAACCGTCGGGTTAAATCCAGAACCTTTCAAGAAGGCAACTTGGTGCTCCGACTCATCCAGGATCATACTAATGCACACAAATTATCCTTGCCTTGGTAAGGGCCCTTTGTGGTCAGCAAGAATTTGAACAACGGGTCATACTACCTTATCAATATTCGAGAGCACAAAGACTCATGTAAGTCGGAGGAGGAAACCCGCCGGCCATGGAATATAGCTCAGCTTCGGCCCTACTACACTTGAGACACCGGCTCTCATGATGTACATATCTTGGTGATGTATATATTATCAATAATCAAGCAGGACCTCTGTCCTTTTCATCCTCAAATATCATATGTCTTCATCGTCATAATTTCAAAAAAGATCAACTGGGGGCTGATCGTATTTGAATCTACCTTTACCCCTTTTGGTCCGACCCTGATCGTATTCGAATCAAAGTCGTTAAATATTCTCAAGGTCACTTGGGGGCTTCCTGTTCAAACATAGGTCGTATTCAAACCAAAGAGAACATAGCTGTCGGTACCCTCTTGATCGACGCAATGCCAAAACCCACTTGGGGGCTTCTTGATCGTATTTGAATCATAGCTTAACCCCTCTTGGGTTCGACTCTGATCATATTTGAATCAGGGTTGTTAAAAACTTCTCAAGGTCATTTGGGGGCTTCCTGTTCAAACATAGGTCATATTCGAACCAAAGAGAACATAGCTGTCGGTACCCTCTTGATCGGCGCAATGCCAAAGCCACTAGGGGCTACATGGTCATATTCGAACCCTAGCTTAACCCATTTGGGACGTTTTACTGATCGTATTCGAATCATTAGCCTTGATTTGTCTTTCTATTCTTTTTTGCTTAAGTTTTTGAAAGCACCTTTTGAGTTTGTCTTGAGACCTTTTCTGTGTTCATGTTTTAAGACATATAACGTTTCTGTTTAAAATGGCTTGACATTGAACAAAAAGTCGCCAGGCATGTGACAAACTCCGATCGAAGTCATGACTTCTAAAATAAGTGGGTCATCACCCTTAATGTATAGGTCATCTAACCCGACAGTAAAAATTTGACATCTCAAGTATGATGTTATCACAGTTATATTGAAAGTTCTGATTCTCATTAGGATTATTTATAACTCATATTTCACATTGATAATTATGTGGGATAATTATGAACCGCCTTGCGGTAAGACGCCAAGGGTTTTTGCGATCTATCTCTTTGTGCAGGACAGATTACAGGCATTCTTATGCACAAGGAAAAGAGATAAGTGTAAGACGGAGTAAATATATGATGGCGGCTTAAACAGTGTTGAGGCATCAAAACATGCACGAAGGCATGGCACAGCAAAGTCTTTGTACTCCTATTACATGACTCCCCGAGTCCGAATACTTAACAATGTTTTTCAACAAGACTACAAATATGAGCCGCCTGGCGGATCAATTTTCTTGATGCCTGAAGCTTCTGGATCAGCCCTTTCCACTTCTGCGTCCTGTTCCTGGTCCTGGAATGTTGATGACGACTAGTCAATGCCACTCAAAGCTTTAAATTCAGCTTCCAATTAGTCCGTCCGGGTCAACTTCAGGGGCAAAGGTATGCTTACGAATTTGTGGAATCAGACTTGTCAAAGTATATTGTGGCGTTGGGATCCTCTGGTTCTCTGTGTCATAACCCGCCTGGTATTTTGAGAGATCTGCCTCTTCAGCAATCAGGGTGCCCATAGGGCGCACTTCCTTCACACAAGCGGTGAAATCTTCTTGTTCAAATGAAGTACCATCTTCCTTCAGGCTTGGATACCCAATGGCGATGTTGGCCGGGTCTAGTTCTGGAAGCCAAGCTTTGGCCTGGCTTAAAGCGGCCACAGCTCCGGCTCTTGCGGACGATTGCGTCAGTTCAGTGAACCATTGGGGCAGCATAGAAAGCTTCCTTAATACATCCGCCAAACGTATGGGAACTTCATTCGACAGGGCCACTGTGGCTAAAGCACGCTGAGACCTGGTGTAGAGTTGTTCCACCAACGTATAAATCGCCTTCAGCTTTGTCAACATGTTTTGGTTGAGATTTGAACTCCTGGGACCTGCATAAGCAATGTCAGGTGTGTTAATAACAATTTATATGATCATTGGAAAATTTCAAGTAATTAACACTTGCAGGGTGACTTACCAAAGATTGTTGTAACCATCTGGGTCACGTGGCTCTTTAAGCCGAAAAATTCATTGGTTTCCCCTTCAAGAGCCACCTTTGCCTTGTCAGCTCGTTAGGTTAAGGCATTCTTTTCATCAGCCCAAGCCTTTTTGTCCACCGCAAAATCAGCCTTCAATTTCTCCTGTTCAGATACACTGAATTCAAATTTGGACTTGGCTTTTTGGGTTTCAGCTTCTTGTGCCTTTAGGCGTTTCTTCAGGTCAGAAATTTCTGATTGCAATTCAGCTATGGCAAGCTGCGCAAATACCGGGTCAAAATCATGACTATTACAATCTCATATTTAAGTCCCAAGCGCTTTGTAAGCAAAGCACTTGACACTTGGGGGCTAATGTCTACCGCAGAAGTCTATCCACAGTGGCGGTTCATAAGAGTAAGCTGCTTTGCAATCACATCACTTGACACTTGGGGGCTAATGTCTACCGTGGAAGTCTATTTATAGTGGCGGTTCATGAGATTGGCGGTTCACAAAATTAAAGTCCCAAGTACTTTGCAAGCAAGGCTACTTGGCCCTTGGGGGCTAATGCATATTGCAGCTCAAACTATGCAGTTAATATGTTCTACACAAGCATGTGAAGGACCGGCTCATTCATTTTGATTAAACCGGCCCTTGGGGGCTACGGATTAAGCCGGATTTTTCAGCTTTGACCAAAGGATATTACTAAAGATTATATGTTTGTTCTAAATTCTACAGCATATTCATCATAAGCAATAGACTTGGGGCTGGCATAATAGGGGCGATTCAAGGAAAAGACGAGATTATACCTCAAATTTATGGTGCATCTGCTTCACCATGTCGATTTCGACGTCACGGCTGTTGTGCACTTGAATAAGATAGCCAGACAAAACTTCCCCAATGCTCATGTGAGAATAATCAGCAACGTCAAATCTGACCTTGCGGCGTTCCAGGAGTTCTTCTTTGGCAGAGCACTTGGCGAGCACAGTAGGCCTTCCCGGCTCAGTATAGCTGGTCTTGGTAATTTCAATGTCAGCATCTTGAGGGTCACCTGTTTTAACAGGACAAGAAACTTCAGGATTTTCAGAGCCATCAAGAGCTTGCTCGTCACGCGGGTCAACGGCTGATGTTGGTGGTTCATACACCGGCTCAGGTGGAGGCTCAGTAGCGGAGGCTTCAGGTATGACCATCTGAAGTGTCGGTTCTTTGAGGATTGGCTCGTAGACCGGCCTATCCTTCTTGGCCTTCTTGCTAACCTTTGCTTTGTCGCTACATAAGATCAAAAGGTCAGTATAAGTATAAAAATTCAAAGTACAAGATAGGTAAGTTATCATTACCCTGGAGCGGTCTTGAACGCCGGCAAGTTGGATTAAATTGAGTCGCCGGAGGAAGGAGATGTTTCCTAATAATTTGAGTCAGAAGGGTTCAGTGGCTGACGAATGAGACCCGCCAAAGGATAAGAGAAATCTAAGACATACATGACCTCATTCCGATGCTTTCTTGGTGTATTGGGTAGACCGGAGGAGAGTTCTGCATCTTTGGTGGTCCGGGTCTATCTCCGGCTCTCATAAATCTGTCGCTTCAAAAGAAATTGAGGATCTTGATAAGCTCAGGGATGTGAAAATCTTACTTTCCGGGTTACTTGGCGGATTTTTGGGCGCGGCAAAGGCTCTAAGTCGGAGGAAATAATGTTTACCTCTTCATCCACCCCGTGACTTGTGCCCGTGTCATCCTGATCATAATCGGTATCAATAATGTAATTAAAAAATGAGCCAAGAGAGTCAAGGGCTACCTCCGACTCAGAAGAGTCATCCAGCTGAAGTTGCTCAGAAGCACTGGGTTTCTTTTCGCGTCTCTTCACGGTGGCTCTCCTAGCGGCTCTCTTGGCCTTTCTGGCTCTTTTTACGGCCTCATGATCATATTTTACTTTTCAGAATTTGTCATCAGCCTGTGAAAGTCAAGCAAAAGTTTGAGTACAGACAAAACATCAATATTGGAAATGATTTGTTCAGCTTGGCAACTTACTGCTGGAGCCGGGTTGGCTTCGCAGAAAGGTCTTAAGCCCATCTTGCCACAGTCTACTAGGCTTTCATTGAGGAGAGATTTTGTCATGTCATTGATGATGTGATCAGGCAAATTATTAGGACTGTGTCGCAGAGGATCATCTTTCTTGCCTGAATAATTGCACATTAGACCGGGGCGGCGGCTTAATGGAATGATCCGCCAGGCGAGCCAGACCCGGACCAAGTCAATGCCATTTAGCCCGTTCCCCAGAAGAGCTTTGATTTTTGCCAAGGTGGGGGCGAGCGTCTTGCGTTCGGCGGCTGATATCTTATCAGGAAGAGGATGATTGGAATCCAGACGCAAGGCGCGAAAATCGGGCAGAGGATTCTCATCAGCCGGAGAGGTGACTTGGCAATAAAACTACGTTTGATTCCAGTCTTTAGGGTGGCTTGGCGGATTGGCATAGGCAAAAATGACGTCTCTCCGACGCTGGATTGAGACACCACCAAGTTCCAAGCTTTGTCCGCTGACACATTCATTTTGGCGGTTCAAGTAGAATAACTCTTTGAAGAGTAGGAAGTTGGGTTCTTCTCCAAGATATACCTTGTTGAACACTTGAAAGTTACAAATGTTAGACACGGAATTGGGTCCGATGTCTTGAGAATGGAGATCAAAGAAGTGCAGGACGTCCCTAAAGAATTTTGAGACGGGCGGTGAGAAACCCCGCTTCATATGATCCGTAAAGACAATCACTTCCCTTTCCTTGGGTTGAGGTCTTTCTTCTGTCGGGTCAGGCGCACGGTACGACATGACATCCTTTTTTGGCAGATAGCCGACTTTCACAAAGTCTTCAAAGGTCTGCTCAGTGACAATGGACGGGACCCAGTTGCAAGAGGTGTTTGTCTTAGGCGGCATTGTGATGGAAGCCTAAGAAAGGATAAAAATTTCCGGTTCAAAATAAGCCGGAGAAAATATTACAATGCATATTCAAGATGGCGGCTTATAAAGGGGCCTAATGATATATGGCTAATTATGTCAGATTATTTAAGCCGCCATGAGAGTCATAAGCAGTTAAGTTATTTAAGCCGCCATGGGCGGTCAAGATTATCAATTGAGCATTGCCCTTTAAGCCGGTGATGAGAATCGCCATGGCTAGGTGGATCTAACAAATACAGTTTTTGCCTAAGTGTTGCATAAACAAGTTCCATAGGTTGCAGCTATTATTTTGGATCAAACGGCTGTTCAGAAAGGAAAAAAATTCTGGACCTAGAAACGAAGTACAGATGAGTTCATCAGTTCTAATGAGGCCTTTTTACAAGAAAAAGGGATCTGCTAGTATTGAAAATGGACATGAAACAGCTACCGCAAGAGTTTTGTACTTCTTTCGGATCAAAGAAGGCTGCGGTGGAGAAAACACGAAGAACCCGTGATGAACAACGAAGAACACAGAGGAACTCGCAACCGCGATGTGGATTTAAGGTGAGGAAAGAGGAAGACTTACAGTTGCAGATCTACTGCGGAGGGGCGCCGCCGTTCTTTGGATCGACTTAGGTTGATGCAGCGGCCGGGGTCGAGGAAGACGAGGTGCGCCTTGGTGGCGGCGGGGCTCGAGTGGCAGTAGGGTTGCGGGAGGAAGAAGACGCAGGAAGGAGAAGAATGAGGAAAGACCTGGTCGGGTCTATTTATAAGGAAAAAACTGATGAGCAAGCGCGAAAAACGAGGAGGTCAAAGACATAAGTTTTCCAACTGCAAAGACGCCTCGATTTTCAGGATGGTATTTAAGATAACGATCCGTTGAGATATGTTGGACAAAACATGCATTTATGGCAGGTGACATCATGGCGGGTTACCATAGATCCAAAGGATGATGTCATGGTGGGTTACAAAAATTTCACAAAGCAAAGAGCAGAAGATTTTTCTTAAGTATTGAAGATTGACATGAACCAGTTCAAATCAATCTGGGGCCTAATGTTGGGGATATAACTATTAGGTATAACCCACCCAGGAGGGGCCGGGTCACACCTATGGTGAAGCCCATTGAAGACCCTTGAAGATGGCGGTTCAGTTAAAGGCCCAAGGCCCAGAGGCGACTTAAGGCCTATAGAGATAAACCGTCGTATGTATGTAACTTGTATTGTAAGGCAGGAATAGAGAGAGACCGAGTTGAACACTGTTTATGAACCGGTCGAGACTCTGTGAGCCGCTGGGCGTCAACCTCTGTATATAAAGGGACGACCAGACGGCGGTTCAGGGCAAGTCATATCAAGTTGAGAGCTAGGTTAAGCGGATTCACTCACTGGTTATCGATACATAAGCAATCCCACCCAAAACTAGATCGTAGGCTTTTACTGTAAGTGCATCTAGTGCCCCTTAGTGATTTTGGTGTATTGAAGACTTATAGGTTAAGGGACTGATGCATTTGTGGGTGTACATAGGTCTATAAGTCTATGAGGAGTTTGATATTTACAAAGAAAGTCGACCCTTAAAAATGAAGTTCTTCATCTGAAGACTTTGAAAGTGAAGAAATTGGTGTGACCTTGAAGACTTGGAATTCATTCGAGGAACATGAAGCATGAAGACTTTTGTTTCTTAGTTTCATTTTCTCTTTCTTGTGTCATAGGAAACACCGTACTGTTAAAGGGGATCGATGAAATACTAAGGAAAAATTTCCATGTGATGCTCAACTCAAAATCCTACACCTACCAATCCCTTTGAGTGAAGCCATTGGAAATCTCATACAGTTCAGTCATATTCTTCAGTGACAAAGACGAAATTCTTCTGGTTGCTGAGGAATTTGTTCTGACTGAGGAGTTAGGAATTCGCTAGTGCGGATTGCCTACACAGTGAGGAACATGATAGCCCTGAGGAATTTGATAATCAAAATTCCGACCGTTGTTGTGCTACGCGCCAGCTGTCCCAAAATATCTACAAACCTAACGGTCATATCATTGAAGGGCATTTATGTCTTATCATGTCGAGCTGCTCCCCGGCTATAAATAGCTGCCCCCCACAACCACTAGTTGGTTGGCTGCTCCGAGAGAAACTGACTGTCGGTGTCAAAACCGGTGGATCTCGGATAGGGGGTCCCGAACTGTGCGTCTAGGCAGATGGTAACAGGAGACAAGGGACACGATGTTTTACCCAGGTTCAGGCCCTCTTGATGGAGGTAAAAACCTACGTCCTACTTGATTAATATTGATGATGTGTGTTACAAGAGTAGATCTACCACGAGATCAAGGAGGCTAAACCCTAGAAGCTAGCCTATGGTATGATTGTTGTTCGTCCTACGGACTAAAGCCATCCGGTTTATATAGACACCGGAGAGGGCTAGGGTTACACAGAGTCGGTTACAATGGTAGGAGATCTACATATCCGTATCGCCAAGCTTGCCTTCCACGCCAAGGAAAGTCCCATCCAGACACGGGACGAAGTCTCCAATCTTGTATCTTCATAGTCTTGGAGTCCAGCCGATGATGATAGTTCGGCTATCCGGACACCCCCTAATCCAGGACTCCCTCAGTAGCCCCCGAACCAGGCTTCAATGATGACGAGTCCGGCGCGTATGTTGTCTTCGGCGTTGCAAGGCGGGTTCTTCTTCATGCTTCATGTGTTTGCTGGATAGTGTCCGGTTGCTTCATAAATGCTGCGCTCCTTGGCTTCTACGTCCAATAATGGCCTTTTTCCACGTGTCGTACGAATGCGAAAAGCCAGGGTATTCTTACGTTTTCCCCCCTAGCTGCGCGGATAAGCTGCCTATAAGAGAGGCGAGGATCCAGATCCAAACCACACCACCCTCCTTCCGCAAGTACTCATCGAGGCGCATCTGACAAAAAATCCATTCCAACATGGACAGTCGTCGCGGCTCCTCTTCTCGCGCTCCCAGTCCTAAGCCAGGAGATTGGAGGAGATGCTCAGTCCCGCATAGCGAGTTAGTGGCGCTCCAAACAGAGGGATACCTTCCCCCGGCCTTTATGGTTCCGGTTTGAGCCGGACTGGCCACCTACAAGGGCGGGAAGCAGGCGGAGAGGGTCCCTAGTCCCTCTAAAGGGGAGCGGGTATGCTTCGTCTCCTACTTGATAAGGGGACTCGGATTTCCTATACATCCGTTTCTCTGGGGGTTCCTGGAGTTCTATGGACTCCAACTTCACCACCTCACGCCTGCCTCTATTTTGCACATCGCGGGCTTTGTAGCTTTTTGCGAGCTGTTCTTGGGCATCGAGCCCCATTTTGCGCTGTGGAAGAGGCTATTTTGCCTCGTACCGCGTTCTCACAAGGGGTTGATATATCAAGTGGGCGGAGCCGAAATATGGCGCATCGCCGGGACCGGATATCTATCCGGAACTCCGAAGAAGGCGTCCAAAGACTGGCCTTCGGAATGGTTCTATATGGAAGACGCCCCGCTGTCAGATCCAGTTCAGATCGGCCTCCCGGAGCTTAGCAACGCTCCTCTGAAGAAACGCCTAAGTTGGCGCCCCAGGAGCCCTCAACGGGAAGAGGATAGGAGCATCCACTATCTGATGGGTCGGATACGGCTACTAGCCCATTCTGGACTAACCATGATTGGAGTCATGGCCACATGCATCATGCGAGGGGTGCAACCGCTCCAATATAGGGGCCACCCCATGTGGGATTTTAACGGGGAGAATGACGCCACCCGTCATGGCCGCACGGGACCTGGATCGGCCGCCGATCTGGTGAAGATCCTGTCCGGCTTGTACAAGGGGGAGGAGGAGGACTTCCTCCGTACGAGTCCATTGAATGGATTCTCCATGAATAACCCTCAAAGTTGGGTAAGCGGACGCTTAAATATCTGATCCGCGCTTTCAAAGATAAGTGTCTTACCTTATGGTTTCGATGCAGGAACTGCGCCGGGATGTGGAGGGCATAAAAAGCCCGACTCCACAACCCGAGGATCCGGGAAGATCCCTTGATCCGGCCTCCGAAGACGATCTGGACGTTAAGGTGGATTTGATTGACGGGGTGTTCCACCAGCTCAGCATAGATAATGCTTTAGTCGCCATTACGGCTGACTACCCTGGTTTGGGTCTGGCCTCCCAGGTGAGTATGACCGAAGTCCTGACACCGTTACTTTTTAATGCTTATTTCTGACCACCCTGCACCAATGGTGCTCAGCAGGAGGTGCCTTCTCGGCAGGAAGCCGGGCCCGCGGCGACTGACCAAACGAGGTCAGTGCGGCCTAGCAGGCGGAAGAGGAGTGCAGCGCGAATCGAAACATCGCCGCATAGGTATGATGCACCATCGTCCTTTAAGGGAAAGACTCCTGGGAGGCATATTAATGCTCATTATTCTTCTAGGAGAAAAAGCGCTCGTCGAACTGAGTCCGGAGAGGGTGCCCACCAAGCCTCCACCATCCAGGCTCCAACGCCTGGTCCGGAAGGGGACGCGAGCGCAAGGCGCGAGCCGGATGCTCCTCCAATGGAGGATGCCGACAGGTTGCCCGCCACCAGGTCTGAGGTGGAGAGCGCCATGAATCATAGGCGCCGTCGGACAGTTCTTCGTGACGCGTGTTTCTCCCCTGAGGCGTTAAATGCATTTAGTGCGGGAGACGCGCACCTTCGTGCTGCTCAAGATGGTTTAACCAAAGCCACGGAGCAGTATGTAAAGGACATACGGGTAAGGAATTTTAATGGCTATATATGCCAGTAGCCCCCGAGACTTCAAATAGTTAAACTAACTGATTTAAGGATCATTTTTTATGCAGGATCTTACTGAGAAGAATACCCACCTGTCCCAGGAGCTTCAAGAGTGCAAGGCCCAACTTGAGGCCGCACTAGCCGCTGCCGGGGGAGCCACGGAGACCCCCTCTGGTAACTAATATTTTGAAAAGAGAAGTAGTTTATGAAGTGCGGCGTGTGTGTATAGTCTGACAATAGTATTGCAGAGGGTGCCGGACTAGATCCGGACAAGCAACAGCTGCTGCGCCAGTTGAAGGCCGGCGAGAGGGTGCTTACGAAGGTGCAGCAGGAGAGGAACAAGCTCCAAGATGCCCACACCCAGCTTGGAGAAGAGCTAAAAGGTGTTCGGGCCCAGCTGTGTAGCTCCTTGAAGGAGAATCAGCGGCTTCGTCGCGGCATCTATAGTAAGTACTTGAGCAAACTCTTTTGAAAAGAAGAGTTCAGCGAGGAAGTCAGTTGACGGAAATATGTCTATAGGTGTGCTCAGGTTGCCCTATGGAGGAAATGCCCGGTTCAACGGGTGACCAACTTCTTAAGCTGGTGCAACTGCTTGAACGTGTTCGGCAGGCGATGAGTGGCGTCGTTCAGACCTTATGGCCATCCGTCTCCCTACCTGAGGGCCTTGGAGGGCTTGCTGAGAAGCTTCAGGAGTACGGTGACGTCTCCGTCTGTGGAAGATATCGGCCTGCCGTCAAGGTGCCAAGGAGGCCTGGGCCATGGTGAAGACGCGGTACCCGAAGGCTGACCCAAACCACATGGCCGAGGTCGGACCTGTGGGGCCTGATGGGAAGGAGATCCCTGTGAGCTTGATGTACGGCCAAGTAGAGCTGGCCGCGAAATATTCTCAACAGGACTGTAAATTAGACAGCCTGTTAGATGGGATTGAAGAGGAGTACAATCAGTCAGTTTGACGATGTAATTTTAAAATGACATGTAAAATGCCTTCTAGCCGGATTGTAGATCGTTTGCCTTTGCGGACCTTTTTGCTTCAACCTCGGGACCCAACAGTCCGGAGTGTGTCCAAATACCCTGACGGTTATAAAAGAACCGGGGCATGCATGGAGACAAGGCATAGGGGTCATAATTGCTTTATCAGACAAGTGCCCAACTAGCTATGTTATATTACATGGTTAGTAAGAAACATCTTCCAGGGAGAATAGTTCCGTTAAGGGTTCCTTTCCCTGGGAGGCATGCCCTAAAGTGCATGTCTGGTCTGCGAAAATAGCAGAAAAAGCATCTGGGGGCAGATAAATAAGTAAGTAATAAATCATCTTTCAGGTCACCGACCGAATATTCCCTTAAGAATGCTAGCCTTCGGCTTCACCCAGTCTGAGGTACACATCCGGCTGACCCGGCAGTAACAATCGCAGAGGTGCTCCCTTTACCTCCTAGCCGAACAATCGGGAACGTAGGGGTAAGCACAGGAGCCAGGCACCCCGGCTTGGCCAAAACTTAAGTCATATCGATGCATACAATGGTGATCAAAAGGTACATGTGGAAGTGTGACACATGTGTTGGGCATGAAGCCCAAATAAGTAAGCTTCTGTTAAAGAAGCCCCCAGGTATAACGAGTGCGAGTAGCACATCGAGTAAGTGCGAACAACGCGCAGATCAGCCCTCAAGAGGGTTGTGCTGAAGAAAGGGGAGGAGAAAGGAGGGAAAACAAAGACAGCGAAAAAAAATATGAAAGGTGGACGGAGGAAGGAGACGAACCCTGAGTCCGGCGCTAGGCGTAAAATCTTCGGAGATGGGCTGCGTTCCATGGGTTTGGCTCGAGTCGGTTGTCAGATGCGTTGCGTAGACGGTATGCACCGCCGGTAAGGACTTGGTCAATGATGAAGGGACCTTCCCATTTGGGCTTAAGTTTGTCCTTTTTCTTGTCCGGCAGTCATAGAACTAGCTTGCCAACGTTGTAAGTTTTGGCCCGTACTTCTCTGCTTTGATATCTTCGAGCCTGCTGTTGATAGAATGCGGAACGGGATCTTGCCACGTCGCGTTCCTCCTCTAAAGCGTCCAAACTGTCCTGCCGATCTAACTCGGCTTCTCTTTCCTCGTACATGCGCACGCGAGGTGAGTCATGAATTATGTCGCAGGGCAAAACTGCCTCAACGCCGTATACCATAAAAAATGGTGTGAATCCGGTTGTGCGGTTTGGCGTGGTCCGCAGCCCCCAGAGTACAGAGTCGAGCTCCTCTACCCAATGCGTGTTAGATTCCGCGAGGGATCGCACTAATCTGGGTTTGCTGCCTCTCATGAATAGACCATTTTCTCGTTCCACTTGACCGTTAGTTTGAGGGTGGTAGACTGAAGCGTAGTCGAGCTTGATGCCCATGTTTTTGCACCAGAGTTTAACCTCGTCGACCGTGAAATTCGTGCCGTTATCAGTGATGATGCTGTGGGGGACACCAAAACGGTGTAGTACCCCGGATATGAAGTCTATCACGGGTCCGGATTCTGCCGTTTTAACCGGCTTGGCCTCTATCCATTTGGTGAATTTGTCCACCATGACCAATAAGTATTTATGCTTGTGGGTTCCCCCTTTAAGGGGTCCAACCATGTCAAGCCCCCAGACCGCGAACGGCCAAGTGATGGGTGTAGTTTTGAGGGCAGTGGGTGGCATGTGGCTCTGATTAGCAAAGAGCTGGCAACCAACGCATCGTTGGACTAAGTCCTGAGCATTTGCCCGGGCTGTCAGCCAATAAAATCCTGTACGGAAGGCCTTGCCTACAAGGGCCCGGGCTGCCGCGTGGTGCCCGCCGAGTACGGTGTGAATTTCATCCAGGAGATTTCGCCCTTCCTCTTCGGAGATACACCTTTGAAGGACTCCGGTTGTGCTTTTCTTATAAAGTTCTCCCTCATGGACCTTGTAGGCTTTAGAGCGCCGAACTATGTAGCGGGGCCTCATTTTGGTCTTCGGGAAGTTCCTGCCAAATTAGGTAGGCTAGGAATGGTTCCGTCCACGGGGCAATTACTGCCATTATTTCGTGGGCTGAAGGTGTTATATCATTGGCTGAGCCACTGATTGTGTCAGAATGTTCTGTGTCGGGTGGTGCAATTGGTTCCGGGTTGTTATTTCCAGACTCCCCTTCCCATAATACGGATGACTTAAAGAGTCATTCCAGGAAGATGTTTGGAGGGACAGCATCGCGTTTTGCGCCGATACGTGCCAGCACGTCTGCTGCCTGGTTATTATCCTAGGCTACGTGGTGGAATTCGAGTCCCTCGAACCGGGCTGACATTTTTAGCATAGCATTACGGTAGGCTGCCATTTTCGGATCCCTGGCATCAAAGTCTCCATTTATTTGGGATATTGCAAGGTTTGAATCCCCGCGCACCTCTAGGCCTTGAATACCCATGGAGATTGCCATCCGGAGGCCATGTACAAGGGCCTCGTATTCGGCTGCATTGTTGGAGTCCATGTACATTATTTGAAGTACGTATTGGACTGTGTCTCCGGTTGGGGACGTCAGGACGATGCCAGCCCCCAAGCCTGCCAACATTTTGGAGCCGTCGAAATGCATGATCCAATTGGAGTATGCGCCGTACTCTTTAGGGAGTTCGGCTTCGGTCCATTCGGCGACGAAGTTAGCCAGGACTTGCGACTTTATAGCTCGCCGTGGTTTGTAGGTTATGTCAAATGGTAAGAGCTCGATGGCCCATTTTGCAATCATGCCCGTTGCGTCGCGATTGTTTATAATATCGTTGAGAGGTACTTCGGAGGCCATCGTTATGGAACACTCTTGAAAGTAGTGTCGCAGCTTCCAGGATGCCATGAACACCGCATACGCTATCTTTTGATAATATGGGTACCGGGACTTGCATGGAGTCAAGACAGTGGATACGTAGTACACTGGTTTTTGAAGAGGGAATTTGTGCCCTTCTGTTTCTCGTTCGACGACGAGTACCGCGCTGACAACTTGATGTGTTGCTGCGATATATAATAGCATTGGTTCGCCCAGGTTGGGCGCGGCCAGGACCGGATTTGTTGCCAATACGGCTTTAATTTCTTCAAGTCCGGCCGTGGCAGCATCCGTCCATTCGAAATGTTCGGTGCGCCGGAGGAGGCGATAGAGGGGCAGTGCCTTTTCTCCCAAACGGGAGATGAAGCGGCTTAGAGCCGCCACGCATCCGGTTAGTTTTTGGATTTGCTTGAGGTCTTTTGGGATATCCAATTGTGACAGAGCTCGGATCTTGGCTGGGTTTGCTTCAATTCCTCTACCGGATACAATGAAGCCCAAGAGCTTTCCGGCTGGTACGCCGAAAACACATTTTTTTCGGGTTGAGCTTAATGTCATATGCTCGGAGGTTGTCGAATGTCACCCTCAAGTCGTCTACTAGAGTTTCGACGTGTTTGGTCTTGACGACCACATCGTCTACGTATGCCTCGACTGTTTTGCCTATCTGGGTGGCCAGACATGTCTGAATCATGCACTGATATGTTGCGCCGGCGTTTTTGAGTCCGAAGGGCATTGTGTTGAAGCAGAATGGTCCATATAGAGTAATAAATGCCGTTGCAGCCTGGTCTTTTTCCGCCATCTTGATTTGATGGTATCCGGAGTATGCGTCTTGGAAGCACAATGAATCGTGCCCTGCGGTAGCATCGATGATTTGGTCGATGCGAGGGAGATGGAAGGGGTCCTTTGGACAGGCCTTGTTAAGGTCTTTGAAATCGACACAAAGGCGCCAGGATTTGTCCTTTTTTGGTACCATTACCAGGTTTGCTAGCCAGTCCGGATGTTTGATATCTCTGATGAATCCGGCTTCTAAGAGTTTGGCTAGCTCCTCTCCCATTGCCTGTCTCTTTGGTTCGGAAAATCACCGAAGAGCCTGTTTGACTGGCTTGAATCCTTTTAGGATATTTAGGCTGTGCTCTGCCAGCCTGCGTGGGATTCCTGGCATGTCTGAAGGGTGCCAGGCGAAAATGTCCCAATTTTCCCGAAGGAATTCTCGTAGTGCGGCTTCTACATCAGGATTTAATTGTGCCCCAATGGAGGCCGTCTTTGTGGGGTCAGTTGGATGGACCTGGAATTTGACTATTTCATCTCCTGGTTTAAAAGAGGTGGACTTGGACCTTCTTATCGAGTATCACATTGTCCCTATCCACCGTGGAGCGCAGCGCAGTTAGTTCCTCTGCCGCTAAGGCTTCGGATAATGCCTCTAGGGCTAGTGCGGCTGTCTTATTTTCAGCGCGGAGTGCTGTATCTGGATCACTGGCAAGCGTGATTATTCCATTGGGTCCGGGCATTTTGAGCTTCATGTACCCGTAATGGGGTATAGCTTGGAAGATTGTGAATGCCTCTCGCCCTAACAAGGCGTGATATCCGCTGCTGAATGGGGCCACTTGGAATGTGACCTCTTCGGACCTGTAGTTATCCGACGAGCCGAACACTACATCTAGCGTGATTTTTCTTGTGCAGCGTACTTCTCGACTAGGGATTATTCCCCTGAAGGTTGTGCTGCTTTGCTCCATGCGGCTCCAGTCAATTTCCATTTTTTGAAGGGTTTCTTCGTAGATGAGGTTTAATCCGCTGCCGCCATCCATGAGTACCTTTGTAAGGCGAAAGCCGTCCACTATCAGACTGAGGACCAATGCGGCTGGTGCTCTAGCTGTTCGGAATTTAGGTTCGTCGCTGGCATTGAAGGTGATGGCCGTGTCGCTCCATGGATTTGCTGTTGCTACTTGGTAGACTTCGGCGAGGCTGCGGATTGTTCCTTTCCGCATGTTATTTGATGCGAAAGTCTCGAAGACTGTTAATACCGTACTGGTACTGCCGGGTTGGTTGCCCGGGGCTAAAAATCCTTCGCCACTTTTGGCCACCTGCCGTAGTATCCAACATGCTCGAAGGCTATGTGTTGGAGTGGCGCCCTCCGTACTGTGGATTTTGCAGGGTCCGTTGAGCCATCCCTCCAGTACGGTTCCGTACCCTTTAGGGGGGTTTTGCTTTTTGGTTTTTAACCCAGGTGCTTGAGTATGACGCACCCTTTTATTTTGGACTGGGGTTGTATTCAGGGCCGGATTGTCCCAGAACATAGTTTCGGTTTTCCAGGCACTCTCCATTGCACAGTATTTTTGTACAATGGTCGCTAGGTCGGCGAAGCGTGTAACTTCGTGACGACTGATGGCGTTTATGATTCCCTTGTCCGTGCAATTGTTGCAGAAAATTGAAATCGCACTTTCTTCACGGCGGTCCTTTATCCTGTCCATAACCAGAAGGAATTTGGCCCAGTAACGATGTACTGTTTCATCGGGCTCTTACCGTATTTGAGATAGATCGCTTATGTTTGGGTGGGCGGGTGGAATTAAGTTCGGAACCCCGCCCGACCTGAGGCTCAAAGGCCAAGAAGCTTCCGGATTTGGAAGCTTGGTTTGTTGGATGCTTTCCAACGAATCTGGTCCGATGCCTCACTCTAGGTTCAGTATTTGATTGGCGTCCGTCCCTCCGCGGGAATCTGGCATGGAGGGATCGGGAATCCGGACATAGTTGGTTTTCAACATAGAAGAAGAGTCGCCGCATTGTTCCTCTACCACAACGATGTGGTGGGTAGCCTGGGGGGAGTTAATTTCTCTTAGATCGGTTTTAAGCCTAATCTGATCGTAGTCTGTAGCGACTCCCAGGGCGGCGATGCGATCCAAGAGCTCGTTTACGGAGGAGAGCTCAATCGGATCTAACTGCTCGGCGAATTCCGAGCTGACATGAAGATCGCTTTTGATGACCTGAGAGGTCACCATCGGGGCGGTAGCCGAACAGGCGGTCATAAGAAAACCACCTAGCCGGATAGTTTGGCCGGCGGCCAAAGCCCCCTTGACGACGGCGCCGTCTTTAAAGACGGGAAAAGGCATCCTTCCTGATTGCGACGGCACAGAGGAACTCTCAATGAAAGCACCAATGTCGGTGTCAAAACCAGCGGATCTCGGGTAGGGGGTCCCGAACTGTGCGTCTAGGCGGATGGTAACAGGAGACAAGGGACATGATGTTTTACCCAGGTTCGGGCCCTCTTGATGGAGGTAAAACCCTACGTCCTGCTTGATTAATATTGATGATGTGTGTTACAAGAGTAGATCTACCACGAGATCAAGGAGGCTAAACCCTAGAAGCTAGCCTATGGTATGATTGTTGTTCGTCCTACGGACTAAAGCCATCCGGTTTATATAGACACCGGAGAGGGCTAGGGTTACACAGAGTCGGTTACAATGGTAGGAGATCTACATATCCGTATCGCCAAGCTTGCCTTCCACGCCAAGGAAAGTCCCATCCGGACATGGGACGAAGTCTTCAATCTTGTATCTTCATAGTCTTGGAGTCCGGCCGATGATGATAGTTCGGCTATCCGGACACCCCCTAATCTAGGACTCCCTCACTGACACTTGTCATTTGAGAGCATCCCATCCTCCGAGGACTTTGAGCAAAAATCATCAAGTGAGGAAAACCCAAAACCAAAACACCTTCAAACGCAAAGTGATTGAGCATCAGTGAAGAGATTGATCCTACGTGGATCCGATGCTTGTTTCCTTTGAAGATTGTGCTTCTTCCAGACAGTTAGGCGTCAAGGTCTAGAGCATCCAAGAGGAATTGTGGATCGCCAAGTGACCGAGTTTGTGAAGGTTCGGAAGTCACCTGAAGACTTACCATGACTGATTGGGCGAGATCTGTGTGACTTTAGCTCAAGGAGAATATGGTGAGGACTGTGTGTCCCGGACTATGTGTCCTTTGGTTTAAATACCTAGCCGCTCCAACCAGATGTACAACTGAGACAGCAGTTGGAACTAGTCTACCAAATCATTGTCTTCACCAAGCTTACTGGTTCTATTTCCTCAACTCTTCCATTTCCTCATAACTGTGTTGTGTGCTTGTTCATATCTGTTTGAAGACTTTGACTGAAGACTTTCTCAATTTCCTCAATTCAATTTCTTCAGTCTGTCCGTCTTCATCCTGTGTTATCCTGTGTTTACGCTTCCTGTACTCTGTGCTTGTCTTCATTTCATCATGATGACTATGCTTGTGTTCTGTTATGTTTTCTTCTGAGTACTTATTCCGCTGCAAGTAGTTCTTCGCTAAGGAATTTCCTCACCAGGAAATTCCTTAGTGAAGAATTCATAAAAATCGCCTATTCACCCCCCCCCTCTAGTCGATATAATGCACTTTCAATTGGTATCAGAGTGAGGTACTCCCTTTCTCTGTGTGATTTTGGTTTAACCGCCTGGAGTTTTAGTTATGTCGACCGCAGGTATGAAGAAAGTGACTTGCCCCATCTTTGACGGTCATGATTATCCCAAGTGGAAGGCCATGATGAAGAAACGCCTCATGGCAATGAACATCGAGCTGTGGACCGTCACTGAGATTGGTCTTACTGATCTGTGCAAGAAGGCGAAAGCTGATGACATTAGCAAGTTCACTCTGCTCAACCTTACGGCTAAGGACATCATCTGCTCCTGTCTGTCTCAAAATCAGTTCAGGAACATCATGCATCTCAATCATGCAAAGCTTATCTGGGACCGTCTCTCTGAGGTCTATGAAGGTCATCGAACCCGTCATGATCCTTGGTTTGAGGATTACAAGGAATCTCTCAATGCGATGACATTCGGACCAGAATCATCATCTTCTACTCCCTGCCTTATGGCAAACAGTGCTAAGGTAACTGAATGCTACCTATCCGAGTCCAGTGATGATGAATCTAGAGATGAATTTGGACCTAGCTATGTCAAACTTGCTTCCCTTGCCACTAAACAACAAAGAGCTTTGGAAAAAGTTCAATACATGCTAAATAAGAGCGATGATATGTTGGGTGAGGAAATGGATCAGTAGAAATCTTTGGTTGAAAGTCTTCAGAGACTTCATTCCAAGTTGACAACCTTCAAGGATATCATAACACTCTCTTATCTGATCACAAGAGGCTTTCTTATGAATTTCTTCAAAGAAAGCAAGATCTTGAGAAGCTAAGAGTGAGTTATGAAGATCTTCAGAAGGAGAGCGATTCATTACTTGCTCAACAAATCAGCGCTACTCAAGAAGAATTTGTTCCTCCATGTCTGAAGTGCATTGAACGTGAATCTGCTAATTCTTCACCTGAATGTTCAAATGGTTCTAATGCTACAAATTCTTCATCTGTCTCTGCTATCACTAATTCCTCGTCTGAGGACATTGCTAGTATCACTAATGATGCAGGGCTGAAGGAATTGTACATGACAGGCATGTACAAAAGCCTCAAAGGGCATCAGATTCTTTATGATGTGCTTAAAAAGCATATCCTCAACAGGAACCCTAGGAAAGAGGGTATTGCCTTTGAGAGGAAACTCAATGCTGATGGAACATATTGGAAGCCTGAGCAGTACCCCAAAACCTCATGGGTTGCTGCAAAGGGACCTCCAGCTGATCCATCCAATTTATCTGGCTTTACATGTGAGACTCCTCATTCTTCTGATGAGTCATTTGGCTCCAACTATAAACTGTTCAAAAATCAGAATGGTGAAGTATTTGCTAGATATGTTGGCACTAACTACAGGAACGGTTGCCCTATGAAGAAAATCTAGGTTCCCAAAAAGTGCCTTGAAAGTCTTCAGGTGAATGTCCTCATGACACCTCCTGTGAAGAATAGGAACCCCAGATCAAACTCTTCATATGGACCAAATTATTCACATGGATCAAATTCCTTAAAAGGATCAAAGTCCTCATATGATCATCATCATGCTAACCCCTTTGTTTCGCAGGGAAGAGCTAAGGGCTATGAATATCAGCATTATTCTTCAAACCATTATGTTCATAAATCCTCGAAGAATTCTCTGCTTATTCATATGCTTATCCTAGCTCCTCATATGTGAAACGAAATGGACTGGCTTCTATGCCACCATTCTCATATGGTGCTCGCAGAGTGATGAATTCTTTGCCACCCCTTCAGATGTGGGTGGTGAAGAAAAGGAACTAATCTCTTATGCAGTGTCAGGTTTCCAGACATGCTTAAAACGTCTGAAGAATTTGCTGGAGACCTGAAAGTGCCTGAAAGGACGCAGGCTAACCATGAAGAAATTGTTGGGGAACGTAGTAATTTCAAAAAAAATCCTACGCACACGCAAGATCATGGTGATGCATAGCAACGATAGGGGAGAGTGTGTCCACGTACCCTCGTAGACCGAAAGCGGAAGTGTTATGACAACACGGTTGATGTAGTCGTACGTCTTCACGATCCGACCGATCCAAGCACCGAACGTACGACACCTCCGAGTTCAGCACACGTTCAGCTCGATGACGATCCCCGGACTCTGATCCAGCAGGGTGTTGGGGATGAGTTCCGTCAGCATGACGGCGTTGTGATGATGATGATGTTCTACCGACGCAGGGCTTCACCTAAGCACCACAACGATATGACCGAGGTGGAATATGGTGGAGGGGGGCACCGCACACGGCTAAGGAACGATCACGAAGATCAACTTGTGTGTCTAGAGGTGCCCCCAGCCCCCGTATATAAAGGAGGGAGGGGGGAGGTGCGGCCGGCCCCCTAGGGGTGCGCCTGGAGGAGTCCTACTCCCACCGGGAGTAGGACTCCCCCTTCTTTCCTTGTTGGAGAAGGAAGGGGGAAGGGGGAAAGAGGAAAGGGGGGCGCCCCCCCCCCCCTTCCTTGTCCTATTCGTACTAGCGGGAAGGGGGCATGCGGCCTGCCCTGGCCGGTCCTCCTCTTCTCCCTTATGGCCCATGTAGGCCCATTAACCCCCAGGGGGGTTCTGGTAACCCCCCGGTACTCCGGTAAAATCCCGATTTCACCCGGAACGATTCCGATATCCAAATATAGGCTTCCAATATATCAATCTTTATGTCTCGACAATTTCGAGACTCCTCGTCATGTCCGTGATCACATCCAGGACTCCGAACAACCTTCGGTACGTCAAAACTTATAAACTCATAATAAAACTGTCATCGTAACGTTAAGCGTGCGGACCCTACGGGTTCGAGAACTATGTAGACATGACCTAGAACTGTTTCTGGTCAATAACCAATAGCGGAACCTGGATGCTCATATTGGCTCCTACATATTCTACGAAGATCTTTATCGGTCAAACCGCATAACAACATACGTTGTTCCCTTTGTCATCGGTATGTTACTTGCCCGAGATTCGATCATCGGTATCCAATACCTAGTTCAATCTCGTTACCGGCAAGTCTCTTTACTCGTTACGTAATGCATCATTCTGTAACCAACTCATTGGTCACATTGCTTGCAAGGCTTATAGTGATGTGCATTACCGAGAGGGCCCAGAGATACCTCTCCGACAATCGAAGTGACAAAACCTAATCTCGAAATACGCCAACTCAACATCTACCTTTGGAGACACCTGTAGAGCTCCTTTATAATCACCCAGTTATGTTGTGACGTTTGGTAGCACACAAAGTGTTCCTCCGGTAAACGGGAGTTGCATAATCTAATAGTTGTAGGAACTTTGTATAAGTCATGAAGAAAGCAATAACAACATACTAAACGATCAAGTGCTAGGCTAACGGAATGGGTCAAGTCAATCACATCATTCTCCTAATGATGTGATCTCTTTAATCAAATGACAACACATGTCCATGGTTAGGAAACATAACCATCTTTGATTAATGAGCTAGTCAAGTAGAGGCATACTAGTGACATTAAGTTTGTCTATGTATTCACACATGTATCATGTTTCCGGTTAATACAATTCTAGCATGAATAATAAACATTTATCATGATATGAGGAAATAAATGATAACTTTATTATTGCCTCTAGGGCATATTTCCTTCAGTCTCCCACTTGCACTAGAGTCAATAATCTAGATTACACAGTAACAATTCTAACACCCATGGAGTCTTGGTGCTAATCATGTTTTGCTCGTGGAAGAGGCTGAGTCAACGGGTCTGCTACATTCAGATCCGTGTGTATCTTGCAAATCTCTATGTCTCCCACCTGGACTTGGTCCCGGATGGAATTGAAGCGTCTCTTGATGTGCTTGGTCCTCTTGTGAAATCTGGATTCCTTTGCCAAGGCAATTGCACCAGTATTGTCATAGAAGATCTTCATTGGTCCTGATGCACTAGGTATGACACCTAGATCGGAAATGAACTCCTTCATCCAGACTCCTTCATTTGCTGCTTCTAAAGCAGCTATGTATTCCGCTTCACATGTAGATCCCGCCACGATGCTTTGTTTAGAACTGCACCAACTTACAGCTCCACCATTTAATAAAAACATGTATCCAGTTTGCGATTTAGAATCGTCCGGATCAGTGTCAAAGCTTGCATCGACGTAACCATTTACGACTAGCTATTTGTCACCTCCATAAACGAGAAACATATCCTTAGTCCTTTTCAGGTATTTCAAGATGTTCTTGACCGCTGTCCGGTGATCCACTCCTGGATTACTTTGCTACCTCCCTACTAAACTTATTGCTAAGCATACATCAGGTCTGATACACAGCATTGCATACATGATAGAGTCTATGGCTGAAGCATAGGGAACATCTTTCATTTTCTCTCTATCTTCTGCTGTGGTCGGGCATTGAGTCTGACTCAACTTCACACGTTGCAATACAAGCAAGAACCCTTTCTTAGCCTGATCCATTTTGAACTTTTTCAAAACTTTATCAAGGTATGTGCTTTGTGAAAGTCCAATTAAGCGTCTCGATCTATGTCTATAGATCTTGATGCCTAATATGTAAGCAGCTTCACCGAGGTCTTTCATTGAAAAACTTTTATTCAAGTATCCCTTTATGCTCTCCAGAAATTCTATATCATTTCCAATTAACAATATGTCATCTACATATAATATCAGAAATGCTACAGAGCTCTCATTCACTTTCTTGTAAATACAGGCTTCTCCAAAAGTCTGTATAAAACCATATGCTTTGATCACACTATCAAAGCGTTTATTCCAACTCCGAGATGCTTGCACCAGTCCATAAATGGATCGTTGGAGCTTGCACACTTTGTTAGCACCTTTTGGATCGACAAAACCTTCCGGTTGCATCATATACAACTCTTCTTCCAGAAAACCATTCAGGAATGTAGTTTTTACATCCATTTGCCAAATTTCATAATCATAAAATGCGGTAATTGCTAACATGATTCGGACAGACTTAAGCATCGCTATGGGTGAGAAAGTCTCATCGTAGTCAACCCCTTGAACTTGTCGAAAACCTTTTCAAACAAGTCGAGCTTTGTAGACAGTTATATTACCATCAGCGTTAGTCTTCTTCTTGAAGATCCATTTATTCTCAATGGCTTGCCGATCATCGGGCAAGTCAACCAAAGTCCATACTTTGTTCTCATACATGGATCCTATCTCAGATTTCATGGCTTCAAGCCATTTTGCGGAATCTGGGCTCATCATTGCTTCCTCATAGTTCGTAGGTTCGCCATGGTCAAGTAACATGACTTCCAGGATAGGATTACCGTACCACTCTGGTGCGGATCTTACTTTGGTAGACCTACGAGGTTCAGCAGAAACTTGATCTGAAGTTTCATGATCAATATCATTAGCTTCCTCACTAATTGGTGTAGTTGTCACAGGAACCAGTTCTTGTGATGAACTATTTTCCAATAAGGGAGCAGGTACAGTTACCTCATCAAGTTCTACTTTCCTCCCACTCACTTCTTTTGAGAGAAACTCCTTCTCTAAAAAGGATCCGATTTTACCAACGAAAATCTTGCCCTCAGATCTGTGATAGAAGGTGTACCCAATAGTCTCTTTTGGGTATCCTATGAAGACACATTTCTCCGATTTGGGTTCGAGCTTATCTGGTTGAAGTTTCTTCACATAAGCATCGCAGCCCCAAACTTTAAGAAATGACAACTTTGGTTTCTTGCCAAACCACAGTTCATAAGGCGTCGTCTTAGCGGATTTTGATGGTGCCCTATTTAACGTGAATGCGGCCGTCTCTAAAGCATAACCCCAAAATGATAGCGGTAAATCAGTAAGAGACATCATAGATCGTACCATATCCAGTAAAGTACGATTACGACGTTCGGACACACCAATTCGTTGTGGTGTTCCAGGTGGCGTGAGTTGCGAAACTATTCCGCATTGTTTCAAATGTAAACCAAACTCGTAACTCAAATATTCTCCTCCACGATCAGCTCGTAGAAATTTTATTTTCTTGTTACGATGATTTTCCACTTCACTCTGAAAATCTTTGAACTTTTCAAATGTTTCAGACTTGTGTTTCATCAAGTAAATATACCCATATCTGCTCAAATCATCTGTGAAGGTGAGAAAATAACGATACCCGCCGCGAGCCTCAATATTCATTGGACCACACACATCAGTATGTATGATTTCCAACAAATCAGTTGCTCGCTCCATAGTTCCAGAGAACGGCGTTTTCGTCATCTTGCCCATGAGGCACAGTTCGCAAGTACCAAGTGATTCATAATCAAGTGATTCCAAGAGTCCATCAGTATGGAGTTTCTTCATGCGCTTTACACCGATATGACCTAAACGGCAGTGCTACAAATAAGTCGCACTATCATTATCAACTCTGCATCTTTTGGTTTCAACATTATGAATATGTGTATCACTACTATCAAGATTTAATAAAAATAGACCACTCTGTAAGTGTGCATGACCATAAAAGATATTACTCATATAAATAGAACAACCATTATTCTCTGATTTAAATGAATAACCGTCTCGCATCAAACAAGATCCAGATATAATGTTCATGCTCAACGCTAGCACCAAATAAAATTATTTAGGTCTAAAACTAATCCCGATGGTAGATGTAGAGGTAGCATGCCGACCGCGATCACATCGACTTTGGAACCATTTCCCACGCGCATCGTCACCTCGTCCTTAGCCAATATTCGCCTAATCCGTAGTCCCTGTTTCGAGTTGCAAATATTAGCAACAGAACCAGTATCAAATACCTAGGTACTACTACGAGCATTAGTAAGGTACACATCAATAACATGTATATCGCATATACCTTTGTTCACTTTGCCATCCTTCTTATCCGCCAAATACTTGGGGCAGTTCCGCTTCCAGTGTCCAGTCTGCTTGCAGTAGAAGCACTCAGTCTCAAGCTTAGGTCCAGACTTGGGTTTCTTCTCTTGAGTAGCAACTTGTTTGTTGTTCTTCTTGAAGTTCCCCTTCTTCTTCCCTTTGCCCTTTTTCTTGAAACTGGTGGTCTTATTGACCATCAACACTTGATGCTCCTTCTTGATTTCTACCTCCGCAGCCTTTAGCGTTGCGAAGAGCTCGGGAATAGTCTTGTCCATCCCTTGCATATTATAGTTCATCACGAAGCTCTTGTAGCTTGGTGGCAGTGATTGAAGAATTCTGTCAATGACACTCTCATCAGGAAGATTAACTCCCAGTTGAATCAAGTGATTATTATACCCAGACATTTTGAGTATGTGTTCACTGACAGAACTATTCTCCTCCATCTTACAGCTATAGAACTTATTGGAGACTTCATATCTCTCAATCCGGGCATTTGCTTGAAATATTAACTTCAACTCCGGGAACATCTCATATGCTCCATGATGTTCAAAACGTCGTTGAAGACCCGGTTCTAAGCCGTAAAGCATGGCACACTGAACTATCGAGTAGTCATTAGCTTTGCTCTGCCAGACGTTCTTAACGTCGTCAGTTGCATCTGCAGCAGGCCTGGCACCCAGCGGTGCTTCCAGGACGTAATTCTTCTGTGCAGCAATGAGGACAATCCTCAGGTTACGAACCCAGTCCATGTAATTGCTACGATCATCTTTCAACTTAGCTTTCTCAAGGAACGCATTAAAATTCAACGGAACAATAGCACGAGCCATCTATCTACAACAAACATAGACAAGAAAAATACTACCAGGTACTAAGTTCATGATAAATTTAAGTTCAATTAATCATATTACTTAAGAACTCCCACTTAGACAGACATCTCTCTAGTCATCTAAGTGATCACGTGATCCAAATCAACTAAACCATGTCCGATCATCACGTGAGAAGGAGTAGTTTCAATGGTGAACATCACTATGTTGATCATATCTACTATATGATTCACGTTCGACCTTTCGGTCTCCGTGTTTCGAGGCCATATCTGTATAAGCTAGGCTCGTCAATTTTAACCTGAGTATTCCGCGTGTGCAACTGTTTTGCACCCGTTGTATTTGAACATAGAGCCTATCACACCCGATCATCACGTGGTGTCTCAGCACGAAGAACTTTCACAACGGTGCATACTCAGGGAGAACACTTCTTGATAATTTAGTGAGAGATCATCTTAAAATGCTACCGTCAATCAAAGCAAGATAAGATGCATAAAGGATAAACATCACATGCAATCAATATAAGTGAGATGATATAGCCATCATCATCTTGTGCTTGTGATCTCCATCTCCGAAGCACCGTCGTGATCACCATCGTCACCAGCGTGACACCTTGATCTCCATCGTAGCATCGTTGTCGTTACGCCATCTATTGCTTCTACGACAATCACTACCGCTTAGTGATAAAGTAAAGCAATTACAGGGCGTTTGCATTTCATACAATAAAGCGACAACCATATGGCTCCTGCCAGTTGCCGATAACTTTGGTTACAAAACATGATCATTTCATACAATAAAATATAGCATCACGTCTTGACCATATCACATCACAACATGTCCTGCAAAAACAAGTTAGACGTCCTCTACTTTGTTGTTGCAAATTTTACGTGGCTGCTACGGGTTGAGCAAGAACCGTTCTTACCTACGCATCAAAACCACAATGATAGTTTGTCAAGTTAGTGTTGTTTTAACCTTCGCAAGGACCGGGCGTAGCCACACTCGGTTCAACTAAAGTTGGAGAAACAGACACCCGCTAGTCACCTGTGTGCGAAGCACGGCGGTAAAACCAGTCTCGCGTAAGCGTACGCGTAATGTTGGTCCGGGCCGCTTCATCCAACAATATCGCTGAACCAAATTATGACATGCTGGTAAGCAGTATGACTTGTATCGCCCACAACTCACTTGTGTTCTACTCGTGCAAATAACATCAACGCATAAAACCTAGGCTCAGATGCCACTGTTGGGGAACGTAGTAATTTCAAAAAAATTCCTACGCACACGCAAGATCATGGTGATGCATAGCAACGAGAGGGGAGAGTGTGTCCACGTACCTTCGTAGACCGAAAGCGGGAGCGTTATGACAACGCGGTTGATGTAGTCGTACGTCTTCACGATCCGACCGATTCAAGCACCGAACGTACGGCACCTCTGAGTTCAGCACACGTTCAGCTCGATGATGATCCCCGGACTCTGATCCAGCAGGGTGTTGGGGATGAGTTCCGTCAGCATGATGGCGTGGTGATGATGATGATGTTCTACCGACGCAGGGCTTCGCCTAAGCACCGCAACGATATGACCGAGGTGGAATATGGTGGAGGGGGGCACCGCACATGGCTAAGGAACGATCACGAAGATCAACTTGTGTGTCTAGAGGTGCCCCCCTGCCCCCGTATATAAAGGAGGGAGGGGGAGGTGCGGCCGGCCCCCTAGGGGTGCGCCTGGAGGAGTCCTACTCCCACCGGGAGTAGGACTCCCCCCTCTTGCCTTGTTGGAGAAGGAAGGGGGAAGGGGGAAAGAGGAAAGGCCCCCCCCTTCCTTGTCCTATTCGGACTAAGGGGGGAGGGGGCGTGCGGCCTGCCTTGGCCGGTCCTCCTCTTCTCCCTTATGGCCTATGTAGGCCCATTAACCCCCGGGGGGGTTCCGGTAACCCCCCGGTACTCCGGTAAAATCCCGATTTCACCCGGAACGATTCCGATATCCAAATATAGGCTTCAAATATATCAATCTTTATCTCTCGACCATTTCGAGACTCCTCGTCATGTCCGTGATCACATCCAGGACTCTGAACAACCTTCGATACATCAAAACTTATAAACTCATAATAAAACTGTCATCATAACGTTAAGCGTGCGGACCCTACGGGTTCGAGAACTATGTAGACATGACCTAGAACTGTTTCTGGTCAATTACCAATAGCGGAACCTGGATGCTCATATTGGCTCCTACATATTCTACGAAGATCTTTATCGGTCAAACCGCATAACAACATAGGTTGTTCCCTTTGTCATCGGTATGTTACTTGCCCGAGATTCGATCATCGGTATCCAATACCTAGTTCAATCTCGTTACCGGCAAGTCTCTTTACTCGTTACGTAATACATCATTCCGTAACCAACTCATTGGTCACATTGCTTGCAAGGCTTATAGTGATGTGCATTACCGAGAGGGCCTAGAGATACCTCTCCGACAATCGGAGTGACAAAACCTAATCTCAAAATACGCCAACTCAACATCTACCTTTGGAGACACCTGTAGAGCTCCTTTATAATCACCCAGTTACGTTGTGACGTTTGGTAGCACACAAAGTGTTCCTCCGGTAAACGGGAGTTGCATAATCTCATAGTTGTAGGAACTTTGTATAAGTCATGAAGAAAGCAATAGCAACATACTAAACGATCAAGTGCTAGGCTAACGGAATGGGTCAAGTCAATCACATCATTCTCCTAATGATGTGATCTCTTTAATCAAATGACAACACATGTCCATGGTTAGGAAACATAACCATCTTTGATTAATGAGCTAGTCAAGTAGAGGCATACTAGTGACATTAAGTTTGTCTATGTATTCACACATGTATCATGTTTCCGGTTAATACAATTCTAGCATGAATAATAAACATTTATCATGATATGAGGAAATAAATCATAACTTTATTATTGCCTCTAGGGCATATTTCCTTCAGAAATGAACTTTCATTTCTCACGTCCTCATACTGATTTATCTGTGCTATTGCTTGATGAAATTCATCTGATGATATTGATGTCATATTCTTCATTGATGAAGTATATGAGTTCGTAAGTTGCACTAATTCATCTGCAGGATGATCAACCCAAAGCAAATGAGTGGGTCCTCGATAGTGGATGTACGAATCACATGACTGGTGACAAGAATCTATTGATGGATGCTCCCTTATCACCGTCGCATCTGAAGCATATCATCTTCACTGACAAAGGCAAAAGTCAGGTATTGGGTCTAGGTAAGGTTGCAATCTCAAAGGATAGACACATGGACAAAGTCATGCTTGTCGAATCCTTAGGATACAACCTCATGTCTGTCTTAATGCTTTGTGATCTCGATATGGTTGTTGTTTTTGGCAAATATCGTTGTGTTGTGATCTTGGAAGCTGACAATTCCAAAGTCCTCGAAGGCTTTAGGAGAGGAGACTTGTACATTGTTGATTTCTCTACAGGACCACAACCGGCCGTATGCCTACTTGCAAAAGCTTCAGAAGGCTGGCTATGGCATCGACGACTTGGTCATGCTGGCATGAGGAATATTCACACGCTTACGAAGAAGAAGCATGTCATTGGCATTGAGAATGTCAAATTCCTCAAGGATCACTTATGCGGAGCCTGTGAAGCTGGAAAGATGACAAAGGCCAAGCATCCAGCGAAGACTATCATGACTACCACTCGACCATTTGAATTGCTTCACATGGATCTCTTTGGTCCTAATCATTATTCTGCAATTTTATATGATGTAACTCAATATGGCTTTGTTATTGTTGATGATTATTCTCGTTACACATGAGTACACATTGTCACTTACAAACATGAAGTGCAAGAAGTCTTCAAACTATTTTCCTCGAGGGCTTCAACCAACTTTGGTGTGAAGATCAAACACATCAGAACTGACAATGGGACCGAGTTCAAGAATTCCGGTCTTGATGGCTATCTTGATGAACTTGGTATTACTCATGAGTTATCTACTCCTTATACTCCTCAGCAGAATGGCGTCGTGGAGCGCAAGAACGGAACTCTTGCTTAGATGGCTCGCACTATGCTTGATGAATACAAAACGCCTCGTCGCTTCTGGATTGATGCAATTGATACTGCGTGCCATGTCATCAACAGAGTATATCTTCACAAATTCTTCAAGAAGACTGTGTATGAACTCCTCACTAACAAAAAGCCCAATGTGAGTTATTTCAAAGTCTTCGGTGCTAAATGTTAGATTAGAGATCCTCATCACACTTCCAAATTCTCACAGAAAACACATGAGGGTTTTATGCTTGGTTACAGAAAGGACTCGCACACCTATAGAGTCTTCAACAGCGTTCTTCACAAAGTTGTTGAAACTATAGATGTGCGGTTTGATGAAACTAATGGCTCGCAAAGAGAGCACCTACCTTCTGTGATAGATGAACCAGCACCTGAGGAATCTATCAAGTTCAAAGCTACTGAGGATGTCATTCCTACTGAAGAATCTGCTGAAGAATTCATTCCAGAACGTGAAGAACATCAAGGTGGAGCACCTGAAGAAAATGGTGCTGAGGAAAATGCTCCTGAAGAACATGCGGATCAAATTCCTCGACGACAACCCACTCATCATCGCATTGCAAACGAAGTGCAAATTGAGAGAATCATCGATGACATTGAAGCACCAGGTCCTCTCACACGCTCAAAAGCTTCACATTTGTCTAACTTTTGTGGGCACTTTGCTCTTGTCTCTATCACAGAGCCCACTAAGGTAGATGAAGCATTTCTGGAGCCTGAGTGGATTCAAGCTATGCAAGAAGAATTACATCAGTTCGAGCTCAACAACGTCTGGGAACTGGTCAATCGTCCAGATCCTCGCAAGCACAACATCATTGGCACAAAGTGGATCTACCGCAAAAAGCAAGATGAAAATGGCCTTGTGGTGAGGAATAAGGCACGGCTTGTAGCTCAAGGCTACACACAGGTTGAAGGAATTGATTTCGATGAAACGTTTGCACCTGTTGCTAGACTTGAGGCTATTCGCATATTACTTGCTTATGCTAACCATCAATATCACTTTATATCAAATGGATGTGAAAAGTGCATTCCTCAATGGTAAGCTTGAGGAAGAAGTATATGTTGCTCAACCCCCAGGTTTTGAAGATCCAAAGCATCCTGACAAAGTCTTCAGACTCAACAAGGCCCTGTATGGCCTCAAGCAGGCCCCTCGGGCGTGGTATGATACTTTGAAGGAATTCCTCATGAAGAAAGGCTTCAAACCCGGTTCACTCGACCCAACACTTTTCACTAAATCTTATGATAATGAATTGTTTGTGTGCCATATATATGTTGATGATATTATCTTTGGTTGTACTGACCAACATTATAGTGATGAATTTGCCTATATGATGAGTGAAGAATATCAAATGTCTATGATGGGAGAATTGAAATTCTTCTTAGGTCTTCAAATTCGTCAACAGCGCAATGGCATATTCATATCTTAGGAGAAATACCTCAAAGATGTATTGAGGAAATTCGGCATGCAAGACTGCAAAGGGGTCAAAATTCCAATGCCCACAAGTGGCCATCTATGCACTGATGAAAATGGTATCGACTTTGATCAAAAGGTATACCGCTCCATGATTGGCTCTTTATTGTATTTATGTGCATCTAGGCCAGATATCATGCTTAGTGTTTGTATGTGTGCCCGATTTCAAGCTACACCTAAGGAATCACACCATAAGGCTGTGAAGCATATTCTTCGATATCTAGCTCACACACTGTTACGTCTTGAGCTTGCGTTGGTTTTCCTTGAAGAGGAAAGGGTGATGCAGCACAGTAGTGTAAGTATTTCCCTTAGTTTTTGAGAACCAAGGTATCAATCCAGTAGGAGGATCCTCACAAGTCCCACGAACCTACACAAACAAACAAAGAACTCGCAACCAACGCGATAAAGGGGTTGTCAATCCCTTCATGGCCACTTGCAAAAGTGAGATCTCATAGAGATAATATGATAAGATAAATATATTTTTGGTATTTTGTGATATAGATGCAGAAAGTAAAGATGCAAATAAAAGTAGATTGAAAACTTATATGATAAAGAATAGACCCAGGGGCCATAGATTTCACTATAGGCTTCTCTCAAGATAGCATAAGTATTGCGGTGGGTGAACAAATTACTGTCGAGCAATTGATAGAAAAGCGAATAATTATGATGTTATCTAGGCATGATCATGTATATAGGCATCACGTCCATGACAAGTAGACCGACTCCTGCCTGCGTCTACTACTATTACTCCACACATCGACCGCTATCCAGCATGCATCTAGAGTATTAAGTTCATAAGAACAGAGTAACGCATTAAGAAAGATGACATGATATAGAGGGATAAACTCAAGCAATATGATATAAACCCCATCTTTTTATCCTCGATGGCAACAATACAATACGTGTCTTGCAACCCTTTCTGTCACTGGGTAAGAACACCGCAAGATTGAACCCAAAGCTAAGCACTTCTCCCATGGCAAGAAAGATCAATCTAGTAGGCCAAACCAAACCGATAATTCGAAGAGACTTGCAAAGATAACTCAATCATACATAAAAGAATTCAGAGAAGATTCAATTATTATTCATAGATAAACTTGATCATAAACCCACAATTCATCGGATCTCGACAAACACACCGCAAAAAGAGATTAGATCGAATAGATCTCCACAAGAGATGGGGAGAACATTTTATTGAGATCCAAAAAGAGAGAAGAAGCCATCTAGCTAATAACTATGGACCCGAAGGTCTGTTGTAAACTACTCACAACTCATTGGAGGGGCTACGGTGTTGATGTAGAAGCCCTCCGTGGTGGATTCCCCCTCCGGCAGAACGTCGGCGATGGCTCCAAGATGGGATCTCGCGGATACAGAAGGTTACGGTGGCGGAAATATTTCTTTGATGGCTCCCTGGATGTTTTTGGGGTATGTAGGCTTATATAGGAGGAAGAAGTACGTCGGTGGCCGCCCGAGGGGTCCACGAGACAGGGGGCGCACCCAGGAGGGGTGGGCGCGCCCTCCTATGTCATGGCCGCCTCAACTGCTTCTTGGCTTGCACTCCAAGTTCTCCGGATCACGTTCGTTCCAAAAATCATGCTCCCGAAGGTTTCATTCCGTTTGGACTCCGTTTGATATTCCTTTTCTTTGAAATACTGAAATAGGCAAAAAAACAGCAATACGGGCTGGGCCTCCGGTTAGTAGGTTAGTCCCAAAATGATACAAATGTGTAAAATAAAGCCCATAGACATCCAAAACAGGTAATATAATAGCATGGAACAATCAAAAATTATAGATACGTTGGATACGTATCAAGCATCTCCAAGCTTAATTCCTGCTCGTCCTCGAGTAGGTAAATGATAAAAAAACAGAATTTTTGATGTGGAATGCTACCTAGCATAATTCTCAATGTAATTTTCTTTGTTGTGGCATGAATGTTCAGATCCAAATGATTCAATATAAAAGCTTATAAAACATAAAAATGATAATACTTTGAAGCATACTAACAAATAATCATGTCCTATCAAAATAGCATAGCCAAAGAAAGTTTATCCCTACAAAATCATATAGTTATGCCATGCTTCATTTTCATTATACAAAATACTCCCATCATGTACAACCCCGATGACGAGCCGAGCAATTGGTTCATACTTTTTAACGCGCTTCAGCTTTTTTCAACTCTTACGTAATACATGAGCGCAAGCCATGGACATAGCACTATGGTGGTCTATGGTGGTGGTTGTAAGGACAGAAAAAGGGAGAATATAGTCTCACATCAACTAGGCGTATCAACGGGCTATGGAGATGCCCATTAATAGATATCGATGTGAGTGAGTAGGGATTGCCATGCAACAGATGCACTAGAGCTATAAATGTATGAAAGCTCAACAAAAGAAACTAAGTGGGTGTGATCCAACTTGCTTGCTCACGAAGACCTAGGGCATTTTGAGGAAGCCCATCATTGGAATATACAAGCCAAGTTCTATAATGAAAAATTCTCACTAGTATATGAAAGTGACAACATAGGAGACTCTCTATCATGAAGATCATGGTGCTATTTTGAAGCACAATTGTGGAAAAGAGATAGTAGCAATTGTCACTTCTCTCTTTTTCTCTCATTTTATTCTTTTCTTTTTCTTTTTCTTTTCTTTTCTCTTTTTTTTCTTTCTCTTTTTTTTCCTTTTCTTTTTTTTCTTTTTCCTTTTTTTCTTTTTCTTTTTTTTCTTTTTGGTGGGCTTCTTTAGCCTCTTTTATTTTTATAAAGTCCGAAGTCTCATCCCGACTTGTGGGGGAATCATAGTCTTCATCATCCTTTCCTCACTGGAACAATGCTCTAATAATGAAGATCATCACACTTTTATTGATTTACAACTCAAGAATTACAACTCAAAGCTAGAACAAGATATGACTCTATATGAATGCCTCCGGCGGTGTACCGGGATATGCAATGAATCAAGAGTGACATGTATGAAAATTACGAAGGTGGCTTCACCACATATACGATGCCAACTACATGATCATGCAAAGAGCAATATGACAATGATGGAACGTGTCATAATAAACGGAACGGTGGAAAGTTGCATGGCAATATATCTCAGAATGGCTATTCAAATGCCATAATAGGTAGGTATGGTAGCTGTTTTGAGGAAGGTAAATAATGGGTTCATGATACCGGTGAAAATTGCACAGTAAAATAGAGGCTAGCATAGTGGAAGGATGAGTGTGCGTATATCCATGAACTCACATTAGTCATAAAGAACTCATATACTTATTGCAAAAGTCTACTTAGCCCTCGAAGCAAAGTACTACTACGCATGCCCCTAGAGGGATATATTGGTAGGAAAAGACCATCGCTTGTCCCCGACTGCCACTCATAAGGAGGACAATCAAAAGAGCACCTCATGCAACAAATTTGTCACACAACTTTTACCATACGTGCATGCTACGGGACTTGCCAACTTCAACACAAGTATTTCTCAATTTCATAATTATCCACTAGCATGACTCTAGCATTATTACCTTTATATCTCAAAACAATTATCAAGCATCAAATTGGTCCTAGTGTTTAATGCACTTTTTATGATAGTTTTTATTATACCTAACTTGGATGCTCATCATTCTAGGACCAAATTCATAACTATAGCAAATATCATGCTGTTCTAAAAGACTCTCAAAATAATATAAGTAAAGCATGAGAGATCAACAATTTCTTCAAAATTAATCCACCGCCGTGCTCTAAAAGATATAAGTGAAGTACTAGAGCAAAAGCTATCTAGCTCAAAAGATATAAGTGAAGCACATACCATATTCTAATAAAATTTCAATAAAGTAGGATTCTCCCAAAAGGTGTGTACAAAAACGATGATTGTGGTAAACTAACAAGCAAAGACTAATATAATGCACGACGCTCCAAGCAAAACACATATCATGTGGCGAATAAAAATATAGCTCCAAGTAAAGTTATCAATGAACGAAGACGAAAGAGGGGATGCCTTCCGGGGGCATCCCCAAGCTTAGGCTTTTGGCTATTCTTTAATATCTTGGGGTGCCTTGGGCATCCCCAAGCTTCGGATTTTGCCACCCTTTATTCCATAGTCCATCAAATCCTTATCCAAAACTTGAAACTTCACAACACAAAACTCAACAGGAAATCTCATAAGCTCCGTTAGTGAAAGAAAACAAAACCACCACATAAGGTACTGTAATGAACTCATTATTTATTTATATTGGTGTTAAACCTACTGTATTCCAAGTTCTCTATGGTTCATACCCTTACATACTAGCCATAGATGCATCAAAATAAGCAAACAACACACGAAAGGCAGAATCTGTCAAAAACAGAACAGTCTGTAGCAATCTATAACTAACGCAAACTTATGGAACCTCAAAAATCCTACCAAAATAGGACGTGCTAAAACATTTGTCTATTGATCATCAGAAAAAAGAATCAATGCAAAATCACGTTCCTATGATTTATTGAGTTTTTTCTTGTGAGCGCAAAGTTTCTGTTTTTCAGCAGAATCAAATCAACTCATATCATAGGTTATCCTATAGGTTCTACTTGGCACAAACACTAAATAAAACATGAGAACACATCTAAACAGAAAGTAGATGCAAAATTTGTTACTAAACAGGAACAAAAACAAGAAACACAAAGGAAATTGGGTTGCCTCCCAACTAGCGCTATCGTTTAACGCTCCTAGCTAGGCATAAAAGCGAAGATAGATCTAAGTAGTGCCGTATTTGGCACTTGAATCATCAATAGAGCACTTATAATTTTTAGGGATTTCTCCCTTTTTAGAAATGATAAAATCTTTAGGCAAAAATTCAAGAAATTCGTTTGTAGCGGAAGGTTCCTTAACGATAGAGAGACAGTTGGGATGATCACTTATGAAATTGAGATCCGCGTCTCCCTTATTAGAAGATTCACCCTTATTTTTAGGAACATAAATAAACTTGGCGGTTTTGGTAGGGGGTTTTGAAGTGTTTTTCATGGAGGAAAACGCGGTACCTAAGTTAGTAATGATATCCTCAAGTTTACCAATTCTTGCAGAATCTAGATCTATTTTTTCATTAATATAGGTTCTTTCTCTTTAAGATTTTTCAAAGTAACTCCAACCCTAGATCTGTATTAGGTAATTTGATTATGAATCTTTTTATCCAAATTTTCAATTAACTCAACAGTGGCAATTTTATTTTCAATGATCTCAAGTCGTTGCATAACATGTTCCAAAGTTAAAACAGTTCCATTAACCAAAAGAGGTGGTGGACCAAACAAATCTAACATAGCATTATAAGCTTCAAACCTGTGACTATTCAAGAAATCCCCTCCGGCAATGGTATCAAGAACTCATGTATTCCAAGGAGTAATGCCTACATAAAAATTGCGAAGAAGAACGGAAGTAGAAAGCTTCCTAGTGGATTTATTTTGAGCATTGCAAATTCTATGCCAAGCATCTTTTAAATTTTCTCCCTCCCTTTGCCTAAAATTGAGAATTTCATGTTCGGGAGTAATAACAAGGATAGGAGGACTAGCCATAACGACAAGGTAAACGATCTAACACACGAGCAAACGGAAAAAGGCAAGCAAAAAAGAGGGGAAGAAAAAGGCAAGCGGAAAAGAGAGGAGATTGGGAAAGAGAGGGCAAATAAAACGGCAAGGGTGAAGTGGGGGAGAGGAAAACGAGATGCAAATGGAAAATAATGTAGATGCGAGGGAGATGAGTTTGTCATGGGTACTTCGTATGTCTTGACTTGAGCGAAGACCTCCGAGGCAACGGCGCCAAAAATCCTTCTTGCTATGTCTTGAGCTTGCGTTGGTTTTCCTTGAAGAGGAAAGGGCGATGCAGCACAGTAGCGTAAGTATTTCCCTTGGTTTTTGAGAACCAAGGTATCACTCCAGTAGGAGGCTCCTCGCAAGTCCCACGAACCTACACAAACAAACAAAGAACTCGCAACCAACGCGATAAAGGGGTTGTCAATCCCTTCACGGCCACTTGCGAAAGTGAGATCTGATAGAGATAATATGATAAGATAAATATATTTTTGGTATTTTGTGATATAGATGCAGAAAGTAAAGATGCAAACAAAAGTAGATTGAAAACTTATATGATAAAGAATAGACCCGGTGGCCATAGGTTTCACTAGAGGCTTCTCTCAAGATAGCATAAGTATTACGGTGGGTGAACAAATTACTGTCGAGCAATTGATAGAAAAGCGAATAATTATGATGTTATCTAGGCATGATAATGTATATAGGCATCACGTCCATGACAAGTAGACCGACTCTTGCCTGCATCTACTACTATTACTCCACACATCAACCGCTATCCAGCATGCATCTAGAGTATTAAGTTCATAAGAACAGAGTAACGCATTAAGAAAGATGACATGATGTAGAGGGATAAACTCAAGCAATATGATATAAACCCCATCTTTTTATCCTCGATGGCAACAATACAATACGTGTCTTGCAATCCTTTCTGTCACTGGGTAAGAACACCGCAAGATTGAACCCAAAGCTAAGCACTTATCCCATGACAAGAAAGATCAATCTAGTAGGCCAAACCAAACCGATAATTCGAAGAGACTTGTAAAGATAACTCAATAATACATAAAAGAATTTAGAGAAGATTCAATTATTATTCATAGATAAACTTGATCATAAACCCACAATTCATAGGATCTCAACAAACACACCGCAAAAAGAGATTACATCGAATAGATCTCCACAAGAGAGGGGGAGAACATTGTATTGAGATCCAAAAAGAGAGAAAAAGCCATCTAGCTAATAACTATGGACCCGAAGGTCTGTGGTAAACTACTCACAACTCATTGGAGGGGCTATGGTATTGATGTAGAAGCCCTCCATGGTGGATTCACCCTTCAGCAGAACGCCGACGACGACTCCAAGATGGGATCTCGCGGATACAGAAGGTTACGGTGGCGGAAATATTTCTTCGGTGGCTCGCTGGATGTTTTCGGGGTATGTAGGCTTATATAGGAGGAAGAAGTACGTCGGTGGCCGCCCGAGGGGTCCACGAGACAGGGGGCGTGCCCTCCTATCTCGTGGCCACCTCGGCTGCTTCTTAGCTTGCACTCCAAGTTCTCCGGATCACGTTCATTCCAAAAATCACGCTCCCGAAGGTTTCATTCCGTTTGATATTCCTTTTCTTCGAAATACCGAAATAGGCAAAAAAAACAGCAATATGGGCTGGGCCTCCGGTTAGTAGGTTAGTCCCAAAAATGATATAAATGTGTAAAATAAAGCCCATAGACATCCAAAACAGGTAATATAATAGCATGGAACAATCAAAAATTATAGATACATTGGAGATGTATCACACACCAACACTTGGATTATGGTACCCCAAGGGCTCGACTTTTGATCTCATTGGATATTCAGACTCTGACTATGCTGGTGACCGTGTGGACCGCAAGTCAACATCTGGCACATGTCATTTCCTCGGACGATCTTTGGTCTGTTGGTCCTCGAAGAAACAGAATTGCGTATCACTCTCCACTGCTGAAGCTGAGTACATTGCTGCTGGATCCTGCTGTGCTCAATTGATGTGGATGACGACTCTCAAGGACTACGTCATCAACATGAAGAATGTGCCTCTCTACTGTGACAATGAGAGTGTGATACGTCTCCAACGTATCTATAATTTATGAAGCATTCATGCTATTTTATTATCTGTTTTGAATTATTACGGGCTTTATTATACACTTCTATATTACTTTCGAGACTAACCTACTAACCGGAGGCCCAACTCATATTGCTGTTTTATTGCCTGTTTCAGTATTTCGAAGAAAAGGAATATCAAACGGAGTCCAAACGGAATGAAACCTTCGGGAAACTGATTTTTGGGAAGAATATGATCCAGGAGACTTGGAGTGCACGTCAGAAGAGCCTCGAGGAGGCCAGGAGATAGGAAGGCGCCCCCCCTACTGGGCACGCCCCCTGTCTTGTGGGCCCCTCGATCATCCCCCGACCGACTTCCTTCGCCTATATAACCCCATATTCCATAAAAACATCCACGGAGAAGATAGATCGGGATTTCCGCCGCTGCAATCCTCTGTAGCCACCAAAAGTCAATCGGGACCCTGTTCCGGCACCCTGCCGGAGGGGGGATCCCTCACCGGTGGCCATCTTCATCATCATCCCGGTGATCTCCATGACGAGGTGGGAGTAGTTCACCCTCGAGGCTGAGGGTATGTACCAGTAGCTATGTGTTTGATCTCTCTCTCTCGTGTTCTATGGCACGATCTTGATGTATCGCGAGCTTTGCTATTATAGTTGGATCTTATGATGTTTCTCCCCCTCTACTCTCTTGTAATGGATTGAGTTTTCCCTTTGAAGTTATCTTATCGGATTGAGTGTTTAATGATTTGAGAGCACTCGATGTATGTCTTGCCGTGCGTATCTGTGGTGACAATGGGATATTCACGTGATCCACTTGATGTATGTTTTGGTGATCAACTTGCGGGTTCCGCCCATGAACCTATGCATAGGGGTTGGCACATGTTTTCGTCTTGACTCTCCGGTAGAAACTTTGGGGCACTCTTTGAAGTACTTTGTGTTGGTTGAATAGATGAATCTAAGATTATGTGATGCATATCGTATAACCATGCCCACGGATACTTGAGGTGACAATGGAGTATCTAGTTGACATTAGGGTTTTGGTTGATTTGTGTCTTAAGGTGTTATTCTAGTACGAACTCTTGAATAGATTGATCCGAAAGAATAACCTTGAGGTGGTTTCGTACCCTACCATAATCTCTTCCTTTGTTCTCCGCTATTAGTGGCTTTGGAGTGACTCTTTGTTGCATGTTCAGGGATTGTTATATGATCTATCTATGTTATTATTGTTGAGAGAACTTGCACTAGTGAAAGTATGAACCTTAGGCCTTGTTTCCTACCATTGCAGTACCGTTTACGCTCACTTTTATCACTTGTTACCTTGCTGTTTTTATAGTTTCAGATTACAAATACCTTCATCTACCATCCATATTGCACTTGTATCACCATCTCTTCGCCGAACTAGTGCACCTATACAATTTAGCATTGTATTGGGTGTGTTGGGGACACAAGAGACTCTTTGTTATTTGGTTGCAGGGTTGTTTGAGAGAGACCATCTTCATCCTACGCCTCCCATGCATTGATAAACCTTAGGTCATCCACTTGAGGGAAATTTGCTACTGTCCTACAAACCTCTGCACTTGGAGGCCCAACAACGTCTACAAGAAGAAGGTTGTGTAGTAGACATCAGAGTGCAATCAAGATTGCTCACAACCCAGTTCAGCACTCGAAGACAAAGCACATCCAGATTCGTCATCATTTTCTTCGCGATCATGTATTGAAGGGCGACGTCTCCATTGAGCATGTACGGACTGAAGAACAGCTAGCCGATATCTTCACTAAGCCCTTGGATGAGAAGAGATTTAGCAAGTTGAGGTGTGAGCTAAATATCCTAGAATCTTCGAATGTTCTTTGAAAAGGACACTCATCCTAACACTTATGCTGACTTGATGACTTAGATGCACAACACACAAAGTAACGTTTTTCTTCAATCAATGAAGACTAACCCTCTAAGTGTGAAGAAATTGATTCTCAGAGCCCTATGACAATTGTACGCGGTGTGTGAAATCAGCTTTCTTATACGGTGGGTTACACCACCACCAAAAGTTGAAAATCTTCAATTTGAGTTTTTCCTCAGTTTTTGAAATTCCTCGGTTTTTAAAATTCTTCAATTTTGCATTGTCTTCACTCTTCCGTCGTTGTTCTTCATTTGAATATATATATATATATATATATATATATATATATATATATATATATATATATATATATATATATATATATGAGTTTATGTCCTCTACAGTGTTTACTTATTGCTAATTCTTCAAGTTGATTTCTTCTGCTAAGTGAATGTGATCGGACCCTTCCCCCTCTATGCTAAACTCAATCCACTCTTTTCACAAATTCTTCATATGCGTTCTGTTTGAAACTCGTTCAAAATCTTCACTATCTCCTTGTCAGCTGAAGAAATTGTGAACGGAACTTCTATCTTATCTTATCTAAATTTTCGGTTTTGCCGCTCAAACTGTTCTGCATTCCATGATAATACTTATCTATTCACCCACAATCTCACGATCGCCACCTCACAGTACGTGGGTGACACATGTCACGCGAATGAGAAGGGCCAGGGGCACGTTCGTCCGAATTCTTCGGGCGTACAGTTTTTCACTCCCACTATAATACCCCAGCCTCTTCCTCACTTCGTTTTTACTCCGCTCGTTCTCACTCCCGCTTGAGCTTCTCAAACCCTAGCGCCACCGCTACTTCATCATCGCCGGTGAGGAAGAGCTTCACTGCCTCGACCTCGTCGCTGTCGTACACGTGTCGGTTGCGGATTTCTTCACTCCGCCGCCACCGTAGCTGTCTTCCTCTGCCGAGTTAGGGCGTGGAAGATCTGAACTAACGAACTTCACATCTACACTTCCCAGTTCGTCATGTTCTTCATCAAGGGTAATTAAAAGTTACTTTTATTGCCCTCTTTGATTCAAATGTTTTCTTGAAAATCTTCAAAAGTGTTTATTCTTCAAATCTTCACACACTGAACACCTCACATGTCATCTGCTCTTGATTCGTTTCTCTAAGCAATATTTTTTCTTCAAGATTCCTCAATTGTGTGGATTTTCAATCTATACAACTTTGGAACCTAAGACAATGAACGCTTAGTGAAATTCTTCAAGACTCATCTGGTCAAATTCCTCAAACTTGTTCTTTTTGAAAAACCTTCTGAGAACGCATATGACCTCTCCAAAATTACTCGCAACTATACTCTGTTCACAGGTACACATGTCCGCTACTGAATCACTAGGTTCTCATCAACTTAACTCATTTGCAGCGTTCCTCGAAGAAAAGTTGCACATCTCTTCAGAAACTTCAGTTGTTCATATTCCTCAGCTGAAGAAAATGGCTGACGGTAAGAAGCCACAGAAGGATGGAAAGAGGCCTGAGGTCAATACTGCTTTCGAAATCCCGATGACATATACAAGGATTATTGCACTCCTAACGAAGCCAAATTTGGCAAGGAGGACAAAAATCAGCGCAAGGTGCGCATACAAAGGATAGAGAGGAGATGGGCACGGGAATGGAGGGAGTACAGATATGTAACTCCCAAGTACATGAAGAAATTCGCTCTCAACCCTCCATGCCCAAGACCTTCGTTGAGACCTAGCCAATTGGCAGACCCCACCAGCCTCAAGCATGGTGAGGATTATCTTGATGAATGGGCAAAGCGCCAGGCCAAACTGTCCAAACAGGCAAGAGAAGCAGTGAGGAAATTTAATGAAGACTCTGCTACTGCTGCTTCTGCCGCTGAGGCATCTGCAAGCAAGCCAAGGAAGGACATGCCTGAGAAGCCTGCTTTCAAGCCAAGTGCTTCAACCTCAATGCCCTCACGGCCAAGCTCCTCAGCAATGCCCTCATGGCCAGATTCTTCAATACCCTCACGGTCAATTCCTCAACCTGCTCCTCCTACAAAATCTTCAACTCCTCCGTCAAAGTCCTTAGCTGCTCCAACCAATTCCTCTGCACCTGTGCATCTCGCCACGTGTCAAAGGACAAAAGGCTTCTCAATTGCCTCAGGAGCATCTGCAAGTTCCTCTGCTACACCAAATTCTTCAATTGGCCCCTCTCTGCTAAAGAAAAAGGCTACTGCTAGATGAGGCCCTCGACCAAGTCCTCACAAGAAGCAAGTCACTTTTCATATTCCATCTGATGATGATGAAGCTGATGATGAAGAACTTGCCAAAATCATCAGAGACAGGCAGGTCAAGGCCGCTAGAGCCAAAGGCAGCAATGTGCCAATGCTACTGGATCCAAAGTTGATCCTAGACTTCATTGATCTATGGCACAAGGACCCGAACACACCTTTGCCGAAGATGAACCTCACTCCTGGTCAAAGCCATGTCTTGACTGCTTTCATTGGAGAAGAAAAATGGAAGTATGACCAAGCAAGGTCATTGAAGAAAGCGCAATACAAAAAGCAGCGCTACCTAAAGGACAACGTCCTCAATCTTTCGCCTGAGAAGCTTCTCGCACTACAAGCTGAAATCAAGAAGCTCAGCGAAGAATTTGAAGCCTATAAGGCTGACTGGAAGGGCGCCAAGGTTCGATTCATCAACCTGACGAAGACTTTCACTTCAAGTGTTGCTGCTCCTGTGCACATTGAAGTCCCTCCTGCTGAAGCATCTGTTCAACCTACTGAAGAACATGCCAGCACTGCTGATGACAATCAGGCTGCTGAAGAAAATGCAAGTTCCAGGGCTGATGACTGCATTACAGCCGCTGATGAAATTGCCAGGGCATCCACTAGTGGTGCGCCTGAAGAAAATGAAGAAGTCAGGGCAACTGCATCAGTTGTGCCTGAAGAAAATGAACCAACTCCCTCTCCTCCTCCTGCACCAACACCAACTCCAACTCCAATCCTTCCATGTGCATCAGATGTGAAGAAGACCAAGGCTGCAGAACATGCAGCGATGAAGAAAAGGAAGGCATCAGCTTCATCAGATTCATCAGCTCCGAAGAAGATGAAGCCTTTGACAAGCTCAATTGACAACCCAATTGATGCCATTCCTGTCTCATTCATGCCATCAAAGGACCTTGTTCCTTTTGATGAAGATTATGTGATTCCAAGTGAATTCGATGAAGACATCCCTTCTGCTGCTTCGTCAGAGCAGTTGGATGAAGAAATCGAAGTGGATCCAATCCCTTCAACTCCAGTTGTCTCCTCGCTTATGCCTCAGTTTACTACTGAAGAGTCCGGCGTTGAAGAAATGGCAGATGAAGATGTGGACATTGGCTATACCACTCCCGTGATGAATGATGACTTTTGGGAAAGTCAGCACCCCAACTCTCCACTGTTCACTCCACTTCAAGCAATTCCTCAGTCCCCTGCTGCTACTGAAGTACAAATGCGATCTGAAGAACCTCGTGCAACCCCATCTGTCCACGAAGAAATTCCAGCCACTAGTGTTGAAGCAATTGTAAATGAAGAATTGATGACCCAGGCTGCAACTGAAGAAGAGCCTGAAATTCCTCAGCCTGTGGATCCTGAGATTGCGATTCCTGAGGTGGTGATGCAATTGACCGATACTCCTCACCCCATGCCAAAGGATCCATTCTCAAAGAAGCAAAAAATTCAAGGCTGATGACTTCTTCGGCGAGCATGTGTTCTTCACTGAATTCAATCCATATGACTCTGCTCGTCTTAGAAGGAAGCGCTTTTGGACTGCCAGCCGGGCCAACTTCTACTCTTCATTGCTTTTCAACAAAGACAAAGTCATCGAACACGCACATATTCCTCATGTGGATATGGAATCCATGCCTTGCTTCTCTCCAGTCCTCAGGGTGATTCATGATGCAGGACTGCTCAACTTTTGCACTGACATAGTTGATTGGAATGAAGAGCTTATTCTTCAGTTCTACACAATGCTGCACATCACAGGTGATGCTGATGATATCAACACTTGGGTGTTGGACTGGATGACTGATAACACTCACTATAAGGCACCGGCCTCTGAATTACTTCATGCCCTGCCAATCAGTCCTCCACCTGAAGGTGCTCGTTGTCTGTACCAAGAACCTGAACTCACTGCTCATTACATGGAAGTGCTAATGAAGCCTCTGAAGCCCGGTTAAGCCACAAGGACCGAATTCCTCGTGAAGGATTTGTTGTATGTGCCGAGAACATTCTATCGCATTCTGACGAAGACTTTGAGTCCTATCAAAGGCCACGACTCATCTGATGAGGACATTGTTGGCATCAAGAAGAATCTGTTATTCAACATCATGCATGGCATTCCTATCAATTATCATGATTTCTTCATGAGGACTCTGGCAAATGTTGCACAATCTCTATTTGAGCTGAAGCCTTATGCTCCTTGGATTATGAGATTCATCAGAACAAGGTCTTCACTCAACTACAAGGTTGACACTCTCAACCATGACAGCTACTTGCCCCCTATTGAAGTCCTCAAAAGGACATATTCCTCAGCTGATGAAAAGGGCAAGGCACCAGCTGTCATCGATGAAGGCATTCGCCCATTGGATGGTCAGTTCCACAAAGCTGCATCTTATTCCACCAATGATGACTTCGCCACTCATGATTCTGCTGCAAATGCATCCAAGCAAAATCCTCAAGCCACTGCTCCTCGTGTGATGACTGACCGAGAGCTGCTTCTTAGTCTTCACTAGAAGGTGGATCGAAACCACAAATGGGTTAAGCGTCAGTTTGGTTCTATTCTTCACAACATGACTTCTACACATAATGCAGTGAAGAAAAACCATTACTACCTCCATGAAGTCTTCGATCGCACCTGGGCTATCCTGTCACATCTCTATGATGAAGAAGATTTGAAGCAAATGGGCTTCAAGGATGATTTTGACTGGTTTGCTCCTCCACCAAAGAAATATAAGAGGGCAAGGTCCCTCCATTGGTAGCCAGTTCATATTCTTCATCACGCGACACGGATGAGTATGAAGACTTGGATGACACTGCGGCAGGCCCTACAACGACTCAAGACCCCAACAACGCTGGTGCTCCTCCATCATCATGATATTCTTCAGGGGCGTTAGTCCTCATTTTCAACCCTTTTGGTCATTCGATGACAAAGGGGGAGAAATTTGAGTTAGTCTTCAAGCGGGTCTATCTTATATGGGCGTTTTTTTCTAAGTTACAACTCTCGTTCTTTGACTTTGCTGGATCGAGTTGTAAACTTAAACTCTATGGTGGTCTGATACTTTTGCTGAGTTCTTCTACATGCTTATTGCTCATTAATGTCAATGCACGCATGCTGAATTACATCAGTCACCATATTTCATCATGCATTTCAAATTTTTCATATTATATGTCAAATGCGTGTATGAATTACAAGATATAGGGGGAGATCTCCATGATTATACTCTTCAAGCGTGCATTGCTTCAAAAGCAAATTCCTCACTACGCACATCCTCAGGGGGAGTTCTTCTATATCTTGCAATCAAATTCCTCAATATTAGTATTTACACTTCATATGTTTATCCCCGTTGAAAACTTAACCTATATTGTCATCAATCACCAAAAAAGGCGAGATTGTAAGTGCATCTAGTACCCCTTAGTGATTTTGGTGTATTGAAGACTTATAGGTTAAGGGACTGATGCGTTTGTGAGTGTACACATGTTTATAAGTCTATGAGGAGTTTGATATTTACAGAGAAAGTCGACCCCTAAAAATGAAGTTCTTCATCTGAAGACTTTGGATTTCTGAAGACTTTGAAAGTGAAGAAATTGATGTGATCTTGAAGACTTGGAATTCATTCGAGGAACATGAAGCGTGAAGACTTTTGTTTTCGTAGTTTCATTTTCTCTTTCTTGAGTCATAGGAAACACCGTACTGTTAAAGGGGGTCGAGGAAATACTAAGGAAAAATTTCCATGTGATGCTCAACTCAAAATCCTACACCTACCAATCCCTTCGAGTGAAGCCATTAGAAATCTTATACAGTTCAGTCATATTCTTCAGCGACAGAGACGAAGTTCTTATGGTTGCTGAGGAATTTGTTCTGACTGAGGAGTTAGGAATTCACCAGTGCGGATTGCCTACACAGTGAGGAACATGATAGCCTTTAGGAATTTGATAATGAAAATTCTGACCGTTGTTGTGTTATGCGCCAGCTATCCCAAAATATCTACCCACCTAACGGTCATATCATTGAAGGGCATTTATGTATTATCATGTCGGGCTGCTCCCCGGCTATAAATAGCCGCCCCCCACAACCACTAGTTGGTTGGCTGCTCCGAGAGAAACTGACACTTGTCATTTGAGAGCATCCCATGCTCCGAGGACTTTGAGCGAAAATCATCAAGTGAGGAAAACCCAAAACCCAAACACCTTCAAACCCAAAGTGGTTGAGCATCACTGAAGAGATTGATCCTGCGTGGATCCAACGCTTGTTTCCTTTGAAGACTGTGCTTCTTCCAGACGGTTAGGCGTCAAGGTCTAGAGCATCCAAGAGGAATTGTGGATCACCGAGTGACCGAGTTTGTGAAGGTTCAGAAGTCACCTGAAGACTTACCACGAGTGATTGGGTGAGGTCTGTGTGACTTTAGCTCAAGGAGAATACGATGAGGACTATGTGTCCGGGACTATGTGTCCTTTAGTTTAAATACCTAGCCGCTCCAACCAGATGTACAACTGAGACAGCAGTTGGAACTGGTCTACCAAATCATTGTCTTCACCAAGCTTACTGGTTCTATTTCCTCAACTCTTCCATTTCCTCATAACTGTGTTGTGTGCTTGTTCATATCTGTTTGAAGACTTCGACTGAAGACTTTCTCATTTTTGTCAATTCAATTTCTTCAGTCTGTCCGTCTTCATCCTGTGTTATCATGTGTTTACGCTTCCTGTACTCTATGCTTGTCTTCATTTCATCATGATGACTATGCTTGTGTTCTGTTATGTTTACTTCTGAGTACTTATTCCGCTGCAAGTAGTTCTTCGCTAAGGAATTTCCTCACCAGCAAATTCCTTAGTGAAGAATTCATAAAAATTGCCTATTCACCCCCCTCTAGTCGATATAACGCACTTTCATTTACCTGCACCTCAAGGGGCCGAACTAGTATAAACCTCGTGTCCTTTGTCCCGTTTAACCCCTTTAAGCTTCCTAGTTGCAATGGCTCCACGACTAAGTCCTTACGCTAGGAAATCTGACGTGACAATTCCACGACACCAGGGGAGAGATAAGGATGTAACACCTCACCCCTTTCGCTCTCTCGCCACTTTCCCAATCCTCCTCTCTCGATTTTAAGCTCGCCCGAGAACCCTAGTTGTCATGTTGTCATGAACCATCGCAGCCAATTATGCTGCCGCCTCGTCCATCCTATGAGGCACGAGACCAATCACTTCGTGTCACACCCTTGCCATCTCCGCCAAGTAATTGTACCCCGACGGCTTGTAGCTTCTCCTACACCATTGTCTTCCTCCTCTGGACTGACTATCGTCATTGTCAGACTCACCATCTACAACGCATCCCTAACCTTGTTGATGTCACCGTTAGACTCGCCGTGAGCACCTCGTTGTTTCCCATTGCTTCTCGTGCTCGATTACACCCTCCGCCAGCTCCCTCACAGAACCCGGGAGCTTGTCTTCGTCATGGCCAGAGCTCGAATTTGTCGAGCCCGAGCACCTTTTCGTGCTCCTGGCATTGCGAGAAAGGTAAGGCACCACTTATCTCGCCGTAGATCACACTGTAACATCGCACATATCAAACCTGTAGCTTTGACGTTTCCCAAAATCCTACACCTACGTAAAACTTATGTACGTTTAACGTAATCTTCCAACTAATCCACTCACCCCCCCCCCCTCTGAATTTCAGGTTTTTGGGCCCATTCCTCTCCCTAATCCCACTCATAATCCTACACATTGATTTTATGTAAAAACTTGTTGTAATCGTTCGTAAGTCTAGCATTGCTCGACGTTTCCTATGAGCTCCGGCCACCCTAGCTTCGAGTCCATCCATCATTCGACGCGGAAGACCCTCAAGGTCATGCATATGACTGTCGGTGTCAAAACCGGCGGATCTCGGGTAGGGGGTCCCGATATGTGCGTCTTAGGCTGATGGTAACAGGAAGCAAGGGACAGAATGTTTACCCAGGTTCGGGCCCTCTCGATGGAAGTAAAACCCTACTTCCTGCTTGATTAATATTGAAGATATGAGTAGTACAAGAGTAGATCTACCACGAGATTGTAGAGGCTAAACCCTAGAAGCTAGCCTATGATGGTATGATTGTAATTGTGATCAGTCTTCTAAGGACCGTCCTCTCCGGTTTATATAGACACCGGAGAGGGCTAGAGTTTACATGGAGTCGGTTACAAGGAAGGAAATATAATATCCGGATCGCCAAGAGTCCCATCCGGACACGGGCCAAAGTCTTGAGTCTTGTATCTTCACACTTCAATAGTCCGGACGATGTATATAGTCCAGCTCTCCAGATACCCCCCTAATCTAGGACTCCCTCAGTAGCCCCTGAACTAGGCTGCAATGACGATGAGTCTGGCACGCAGTCTTGTCTTCGGCATTGCAAGGCGGGTTCCTTCTCTGAATAATCCAATGTACCTATCACGATGAACAGTGTCTGGCATCTCATCAACGTTGCACTCCTCGGCTTCAGTGCTTCAATAATGACCATTTCCACGTGTCGAGCGAATGCGAGGAGTCGAGGCATTTTTGCATTTGCCACCCTCGATCCTTCGGGCTAACCGTCTATTTGAAGAGACGGGGATTCCCAGATCCAAACCTCACTCTCCCTCCTCGAGCAAGCATCCAACAGAGCGCCCCAGAAAAACCATTCCAACATGGTCGGTCGTCGCAACTCTTCTGCTCGCTCCCCTTGCCCCAAGCCGGGGGACTGGGGAGAGCGTTCAGTTTCTCATAGCCATTTGATAAAGTTACAAACCCAAGGGCTTCTCCCACCAGCGTTCATGGTCCCCATCCGAGCCGGAATAGCCACCTATGACGGCGGAGAACAAGCGGAGAGATCCCCTAATCCGTCTCCAGAGGAGTGAATATGCCTCATTCCGCATCTATTAAGGGGCGTCGGGCTTCCTATTCATCCATTCCTTCGTGGGCTCCTGGAGTTCTACGGCCTCCAGTTGCACAACTTTACCCCAGCGTCCGTGTTGGTGTCAAAAACGGCGGATCTCGGGTAAGGGGTCCCGAACTGTGCATCTAGGCGGATGGTAACAGGAGACAAGGGACACGATGTTTTACCCAGGTTCGGGCCCTCTTGATGGAGGTAAAACCCTACGTCCTGCTTGATTGATATTGATGATGTGGGTATTACAAGAGTACATCTACCACGAGATCAAGGAGGCTAAACCCTAGAAGCTAGCCTATGGTATGATTGTTGTTCGTCCTATGGACTAAAGCCATCCGGTTTATATAGACACCGGAGAGGGCTAGGGTTACACAGAGTCGGTTACAATGGTAGGGAGATCTACATATCCGTATTGCCAAGCTTGCCTTCCACGCCAAGGAAAGTCCCATCCAGACACGGGACGAAGTCTTCAATCTTGTATCTTCATAGTCTTGGAGTCCGGCCGATGATGATAGTTTGGCTATCCGGACACCCCCTAGTCCAGGACTCCTCAGTAGCCCCTGAACCAGGCTTCAATGACGACGAGTCCGGCGCGCATATTGTCTTCGGCATTGCAAGGCGGGTTCCTCCTCCGAATAATTTATAGAAGATCGTGAACACCAGGATAGTGTCCGGCTCTGCAAAATAAATTCCACATACCACCGTAGAGAGAATAATATTTACACAAGTTCAATCTGCTGACGTATTTTGTGGCGTGATGTCACACCACTACCAAGCCTTTACTCGAATTGTTTTTATTGTACCACCTCAGCACGTTTAGCGAAGCGGTTTCCTTGGCACATCTTGTCGAAGCAGAGATCATGTTCCCCTTATTCCGGGATTCCCATCAATACGGTACGTGGGTAACCCAACCGCGCCATTGATTGCGGCGCTTGGGAGATAAGCGAGTTTTATCAGGCCGGTGGGGACGCATGGTTTCTTCCGCCCATATAAGGGGATAAAGATCCAACCCTTTTACCTACGCCTTCTTCCTCCTTTGCTTATCCATCTCCGCGAACTTGAGCTCTAGCGCCCAAGTCCGCACATCTCACCTCAACCTTCTCCAACTATGTCCGGAGCGGGAGGCAAGTGGATGGCCTCCTCCGTTACGGAGGGGCACATCCAGAAGCTGCGCAGCACCGGATATCTGTCCAGCGACATCGCGCACCGGCTCCCCGACGAGGGGGAGCTCATCCCCACCCCCAAGCCCCATGAGAGGGTAGTATTCCTTTCCCATTTCCTTCGCGGACTAGGCTTTCCACTCCATCCCTTTGTCCGGGGGCTCATGTTCTACTACGGCCTGGATTTCCATGATCTGGCCCCGAATTTCATCCTCAACATCTCGGCATTTATCGTCGTGTGTGAGGCCTTCCTCTGCATCCAGCCCCACTTCGGCTTGTGGCTCAAGACCTTCAGTGTCAAGCCGAAGGTTGTGAAGGGCAGCCAAGCGGAGTGCGGAGGCTCCATGGTGGGCAGGATGCCCAACATTACTTGGCTCGAGGGCACCTTCGTGGAAACCATTAAGGGGTGGCAATCAGGGTGGTTCTACATCACCGAGCCGCGTGACCCTGAATGGGCAGCGGCCCCCGAATTCAGATCTGGCATCCCCATATGGCTCACCTCCTGGAAAGGGAGTGGCCGGACATGGGGTGATCCGGAGGAGCTGACCGGACTTCAAGCATGCATCCAAAAGCTAGTGAACAAGAAGCTCAAGCTTGTCAACGTAGTCCAGGTCATGCTCATCCGCCGGATCCTCCCGTGCCAACAACGGGACTTCAATATGTGGGAGTTCGATCCGGCGCAGCACTAGACTTCGAGCGGGCTCTTCGATACTATGTACGAAGAGGCCTGGAGGGTGCTATTTAAGGGCGCCGAGGCTCCCGCATCCGCTACCGAAGATCGCGGATTCAGCTCGCAGCGTCCAGCTAGCGAGGTAAGTGATTTTTCCCTTTATGGGACACTTGTTTTCCATAGTTTGACTCTATGCGGGATCTAAACTCCCTCTCCTTTGACAGGGCTGGCTAAAGAAGGCCGAGCAAACTAACTGTCCGGCCCCTTTGCCAGAAGACCCAGCGGACGCCCGCTTAACGGGGCTACTGGTTCCGGCACCCCACGTGGTGCCGGAGAAGAAGGCCAAGAAGAAGGCCACGGGCACTCGAAAGAGTTCCATTTTTCAGGTGTCGTCGGACGATGACTCCGAGGCGGACTCCTCCCACGAAGGCGAGGAGGAGAAGAAAGAGGCCTCTCCCCCAGCGGGGGGAGGGAAGAAAAGGAAGGCCTCCCCAACGAGGGAGGCCGAAGGGTCCAAGAAGGGAAGGACTCTTCCCCCAGACTGCTCTGCCAACGCCGGTGACGACGACGAGGATTGGCCTCCAAGGGCCAAGCCCCTGGCGAGATCGTAAGTATCCGGACTCCTGAATAACTTCATGATTTTTCTTTTCGCCACATGGTGTCTTTCTAATGCCGCATACAACCGTGCAGTCCGCCCAAGGATGATCTTCCCGCTTCGTCGAGCGGGTCCTTGGGTGCGTCGGATATGGATTCCCTTCCGACCGCCTCCACCCCCCGTGATGTGGACGATGCCGAGGTGGGATCCCGGGAAGGGACCCGCCAGGAGGAGGAGGCCCCGGAGGTGCCGCAGGGCAACCTCCTGGACTTTGCACCGGACTCCGCACCGGAACCTGTAGTGGCTTCGGAGTCCGGCGGGCGGCCCCTTCGTAAGAAGGGCAAGACCGTGACGCCGGCAGCCTCCGTCCAACCGGAGGCGCCGGATAGCTTGCTGGAGGCGCTCAACGGCGCTTCCATCAAAGAGGAACACCGCACCATCATGAGTGCGGTGATTCAGAAGGTTCAGCTCGCCAAGAGCGGGCTGACCGAAGCCTGCAGCAGCCTTCTAACAGGCTTTGAGGTAAGAATTTTGATATATGTAAAATAGTACCGCATAGACAGTAGCCCCTGATGCTTGGTTCGATGTTCGGAAAGAAAAGCCGGACTGAGGATCTAAAAAGATATACGCAGGAGTCATAAAAAATATGTCAATATGGGATTGCAGGCTGTGCTGCTGACCTCTGCCGCACTGACTGCGGAGGTCACTACTTTGAAGCAAAGCCTTGAGCGGTCCGAGAACGAGCTTGGCCATGCCAAGAAGCAGCTCGAGGACAAGGAAGGTGAGTAACACCTTATTAAAATTGTACCTTATAGAAAAGGATTTGGTTGCAAGAAGAATGACAAGGATAACGTGGGTATTGCAAGGGCCACGAACGAGGTGGCGACCCTGAAGGAGGCGGTGTCCGTGGCCGAACGTAATGCGGCCGCGGAGCGCACCGAGCAAGAGAAGCAGGAGGCGCGGGTGGCGGAGGTACAGCAAGAGCTCCAGGCTCTCGTGGAAAAACATGAGAGTTTGGAGCGCGACTCGAAGACTCGAGAGTCCGAGCTTGCATCGGCTCTTGAGAGTGCCAAAGTCGCTAAGGCCGAAGCCTACAAGGCCCTCCAGGAAATCGAGGCGTTGAAGAAAATAGCGGCGGGTAAGGCATTTTTCATGCAAAGTAAGCATGTGAGTGTGAATTACCTATCACTTACCCGAATTCAGAGCTCTCCAGGAGCGTTCGCAGATCTGCCCCACAGCGTGTCCGATGCTGCCGCTTTCTATAGGGCCGAGGAGGGGAGCTCGACGGAGAAGGTCTTCTGGTCTCAGTATGCTGAGGCCGGACATCCGGTGCCCCTTAGTGACCAGCTGAAGCAGCTGGTCGAGCTCCACAAGGTGGCCGAACAGGCCATGAAGGGCCTCATAGTTCGGCTGTGGCCTAAGGAGGCCATGCCTGGGAGCTACTTCGGCCTGGTGCGGCGGCTGGTGGATGCGTGTCCATGGGTTGAAGTCATCAAGCACTCCGCCTCTATTGAAGGTGCCCGTCGGGCCCTTGCCCGCGCAAAGGTGCAATGGGGCAAGATGGATGCTGAGAAGCTTGTGACGGACGCGCCACCACCGGGCAAGGAGTATCGCACGCCCGAGATGTATTATAAGAGTGTCCTGAAGGGTGCCCGCATTATTGCGGGTGAGTGCTCCAAAGATGTAATATTTGAGTAGACTCGTATTTTGTTATCCTGTGCGCTGAAAACTTTGTTCATATGCGCTAAGCAACGCTTGTTAATTTAAAATATTACCTTCTGTGCGGCCGTTTATCAAATCTGAGAGATGGCAAGTCGTCGGCTTCAGCCCCCATGCCACGAGTGCTGGGGTGTTCGGGATAAATTTGAGCACTCTTGTTCCCATTTTTGGGTCCATCTAGGGAGGCGCTCAACACAACGAACGAGGCAACCGGACTTATAATGCTTGAACACTCTCACTTAGCCATAGAATTCTATAATTTTCAATTTTGGCGAAGCCCCTAGTGTTCGGAAGGCCGAATTTGGGGCGCTATCCACGCCTGGGCCGGACAAAGCCGGTTCCTCGCTCTAAGCGGCATAAGTCTTTAGGAACTCGAAAAAGACCTCTCGAACAGCGACCGGCTCTCGCCTCATCATGACGGTCAGTTTTAGCTTTCTCCACTAAGGCGCTCGCCCAGCTCAACTGGGGCACAATCGCAGTGGTTCTCCCAGTGCTACCTTAGCCGATACAACGGAACGTAAGGTACCAAAACATGGGAGCCGGGCAAACCCAACTATTGACCCAAGACATGATTCGGAGCCGATGCATATAATGCTATTAGTTCGGGGTGCCGCACTTGTGAAAGTGTTCGGACTTATCACACCATGATGCGGGAAACATAAGCCCCTGGTGTATTTAGCCGTACCAAAGTGTACGGATGCAACATGTCATAGATGGACATATGTATAAGAAAGAAATGCAATTATAAGCAAAAAGGTGCTGCAGTGTTTATTCAAGAAATACTGCTGTGAATGCAGAACGATACAAATAGTGCGATAAGCAAGGGATGGGACTATTAAATATGTCCCCCTCCAGGGGTAGGCTGTGGAATGGTGTATAAAACAGATTTAATGCTCGTAATGGAGACCACCTGGATATTCGTCGTAGCCTTTCTCCTTCCCTGGTTGTTGCATCGTGAGTTCGGCGGGTCTACTGCCGGACAGGGCCTCTAATGAACGGAGTCCTGTGGGTAAAAAAAAGAAAAAGAGAAAAAAAGAAGAACGACACACTTGAGAGCCCCTGGTTTGGTTAAGCCGCATTCTGGGCCTATCGTGGTCGTGCCCCTCCCCCTATGCCCATGGTATCTCCAGAGCGTAATGATGTACGTGAAGGACCAGTCTTGCAATTTTGCAGGGGCCGGGGTTGGGGCCGCATTGCTACGCGTGCTCGGAACGTGCCAGGTGGTCTTGTTGTAGGTTACTCCGGGCGCGTTTAGCCGTGTCCGGTCGCTTAACGGCCGGACTCGAGAATTGCCTTAAGAGGCTGCACTGTACTTCTGCCGCGAGAGCCGCTGTATGTTCCTCCGTTCGGAGAGAGCATTCAGTGTTGCCGTTGACCGTGATGACTCCTCGAGGGCCTGGCATCTTGAGCTTGAGGTATGCGTAGTGCAGCACCGCATTGAACTTTGCAAACGCGGTACGTCCGAGCAGAGCATGGTAGCCGCTGCGGAACGGAACTATGTCGAAGATTAACTCCTCACTTCGGAAGTTATCCGGGGATCCGAAGACCACTTCCAGTGTAACTGAGCCTGTACAATTGGCCTCTACACCTGTTATGACGCCTTTAAAGGTCGTCTTTGTAGGTTTAATCCTTGAGGGTCTATGCCCATTTTGCGCACTGTATCCTGATAAAGCAGGTTCAGGCTGCTGCCGCCGTCCATCAGGACTCTGGTGAGGTGAAATCCATTGATGATTGGGTCTAAAACCAATGCGGCGAATCCGCCGTGGTGGATGCTGGTGGGGTGGTCCCTTCGATCAAAAGTGATCGGGCAGGAGGACCATGGGTTGAACTTCGGGGCGACTGGCTCCATCGCGTATACATCCCTGAGTGCACGCTTCCGCTCCCTTTTGGGTATGTGGGTTGCGTATATCATGTTCACCGTCCGCACTTGTGGGGGGAAACCCTTCTGTCCTCTATTGTTCGGCGGTCGGGTCTCTTCCTCGTCATCGCTATGCAGCCCCTTGTCGTTGTTTTCGGCAATTAGCTTGCCTGCCTGCTTGAATACCCAACAGTCCTTGTTGGTGTGGTTAGCTGGCTTTTCGGGGGTGCCGTGTATCTGGCACAAGCGATCGAGTATTCGGTCCCAATTGGACGGACCCGGAGTAGTTCTTTTGAATGGCTTTTTCTGCTAACCGGGTTTAGAGCCTCTGAATCCGGCATTGACTGTCGTATCCTCACTATTGTCGCTGTTAATGTGGCATTTGTTCTTGTTGCGACGCGACCTGCCATTGCGGTCCTTGATATCCGGACTGCCAGAATTTTTGCTGAGGTTGTTGCTGCGGGCTAGCCAGTTGTCCTCTCTCGCGCAGAAGCGGGTCATGAGTGATGTGAGGGCTGCCATGGATTTCGGCTTTTCCTGTCCCAGGTGCCGGGCAAGCCACTCGTCGCGGATGTTATGTTTGAAGGCCGTGAGGGCCTCCGCATCCGGACAGTCGACGATTTGATTTTTCTTAGTTAAGAACCGTGTCCAGAATTGTCTGGCCGATTCGTCTGGCTGCTGAATTATATGGCTTAGGTCATCAGCGTCTGGTGGTCGCACATACGTGCCCTGGAAGTTATCAAGGAATGCGGCTTCTAGGTCCTCCCAACACCCAATTGATTCTGCTGGCAAGCTGTTAAGCCAATGCCGAGCTGGTCCTTTAAGCTTGAGTGGGAGGTATTTGATGGCATGAAGATCATCACCGCGGGCCATGTGGATATGAAGGAGATAGTCTTCGATCCAAACCGCGGGGTCTGTTGTGCCATCATAAGATTCAATATTTACGGGTTTAAACCCTTCGGGGATTTGATGATCCATTACTTCATCTGTGAAGCATAGTGGGCTATATCACGACGAAGCTCAAAAGAGCTTTGTCTACTGTGTTCGGCCCGGCCGGACTTGCTGTGTCCGGCGTGACGGTTGTCGTCACGTATCATGGGGCGCCCACGCGATCCATGGATCGATCTTGATTGTCTTGCCTTATCCTCCAATATATCTCGCAAGTCCAGAGCGTTCCCCTGTGGCCTTGTTCTTTTCGAGCGATGCCGGGGTACGGTTCTAGTGGAGGGCCTAGAGGCCTCTCTGTCGTGGCCACGGGGTGGTCGGTCAGCCGTATTGTCCGCTGGTGATGCAGGTTCATATACCTCCTCCTCTAATCGGGGGATCAGCTTGCGTTTAGGGTAGCTTTTGGAGGGGCGTTCGAGCTCATGCTCTTCGGCCGCAAGGACTTCAGTCCATCTGTCGGCTAGCAGATCTTGATCAGCTCTAAGTTGTTGCTGCTTTTTCTTGAGGCTGTTTGCCATGGCCATAAGCCTGCGTTTAAAACGCTCTTGTTCGACGGGATTCTCAGGTACGACGAATTCGTCGTCGTCGAGGCTTGCCTTGTCTCCGGAGGGAGGCATGTAATCCTCTACCTCTTTGTCTGCCGCTCTCTCATGAGGGCTGGCATCTCCGTCCTCCTGTGCTGAATCTTGCTGGAGGGGGTTGTCTTCGGCACTGTTTGGGGTGTTATTATCTCCGGTGCCGGAATCTCCATTCTTGCTGTGGCGGGATTTAGAGCGGCGCCGCTGACGATGGCGCTTGGGCTGTTTCTTGGAGGGGTCATCCTCCGCTGTTCCTTCGACATTCCCGTCCTTTGGGATATCCACCATGCATATGTCATATGATGAGGTGGCTTTCCAGTGCCCAGTAGGCGTTGGTTCTTGGTCGTCTCCGGCATCGTCGTCCATACCGTCGATGTCTTCGGATTCGAAGTCTAGCATGTCGGTTAGATCGTCGACAGTGGCTACTAAGTGGGTGGTGGGTCGGCTTTGAATTTCTTCGTCGTCCGCATCCCAACCGTCCTGACCGCAGTCCGGCCAGGGCTCTCCTGATAACGAGAGATACTTTAGCGAACTCAAGATGTCGCCGAAAGGTGAGTGTTGAAAGATGTCCGCAGCGGTGAACTCCATGATCGGCGCCCAATCGCATTCGATTGGAGGGGGCGCGGGAGGTTCGGAGTCCGGCGAGGAGTCCGGCGCCTCGGAGTCACGAGCTTCACGAGGGACAAGGTCAGTATTCGGCTCCATCGCCGTAGAGGTTGCAGCCCCCGAGGCGGTATCTAGCCACCCGTCCTCGATCTGCGCAGCCGGCTCTGAATTGAGGGTCGGAGCGGACTCGTGTGCGGCCTCCAGGGCACTGTCCGGCTGCAGAGCTAAATCATGCCCATCGTGACAGTGCGGCGCGCTCGGCTGTGGCTCGAATCCATCGAAGATCAAGTCTCCGCGGATGTCAGCCATGAAGTTCAAACTTCCAAATCTGACCTGACGGCTAGGGGTGTAGCTTTCGATCTGCTCCAGATGGCCAAGCGAATTGGCCCGCAGTGCAAAGCCGCCGAATACGAAGATCTGTCCGGGGAGAAAGGTCTCACCCTGGACTGCATCGTTGTTGATGATCGAAGAAGCCATCGAGCCTATCGGTGACGACACAGAGGAACTCTCAATGAAAGCACCAATGTCGGTGTCAAAACCGGCGGATCTTGGGTAGGGGGTCCCGAACTGTGCGTCTAGGCGGATGGTAACAGGAGACAAGGGACACGATGTTTTACCCAGGTTCGGGCCCTCTTGATGGAGGTAAAACCCTACGTCCTGCTTTATTGATATTGATGATGTGGGTATTACAAGAGTAGATCTACCACGAGATCAAGGAGGCTAAACCCTAGAAGCTAGCCTATGGTATGATTGTTGTTCGTCCTATGGACTAAAGCCATCCGGTTTATGTAGACACCGGAGAGGGCTAGGGTTACACAGAGTCGGTTACAATGGTAGGAGATCTACATATCCGTATTGCCAAGCTTGCCTTCCACGCCAAGGAAAGTCCCATCTGGACACGGGACAAAGTCTTCAATCTTGTATCTTCATAGTCTTGAAGTCCGGTCGATGATGATAGTTCGGCTATTCGGACACCCCCTAGTCCAGGACTCCCTCACTCCATACTACATATAGCAGGGTATGTCACCCTTTGCGAGCTATTTCTAGGCTGCGAGGCTCATTTCGGTTTGTGAAAGAAGCTGTTCTGCCTTGTCCCCCGCAACCAGGGAGAGTCCCTATGTCAAGTGGGCGGGGCCGAAGTATGGCGTATCGCTGAGACCGGATACCTATCCGGCACTCCAAAGAAGGCACCAGAGAACTGGGCTTCAGAGTGGTTTTATATTGCCTTCCGGATCCAGTCCGGACAGGACTACCCAGGTTCAGTAACGCCCCGCCGAGGGCACGCCTAAGCTGGTGCCCCCGAGGCCCCCAAGAAGAGGATACCAGGGAAATACATTTCCGGATGAGAAGGATAAAGTTACTGGCCAAATCCGGACTGACGATAGTCGAGGTCATGGCAATATGCATAATGCAGGGAGTGCAACCGCTTCAATATCGGGGCAATCCCATGTGGCATTTCAACGGGACAGATGATGCAACCCGTTGTGGCTGTAAGGGTCCGGACTCCGCCACCGCTCTAGCAAGGATATTGTCCGACCTATACAAAGGAGAAGAGGAAGACTTCCTCCATATCAAACCGCGGGACGGATTCTCCATGTATAATCCCCCAAACTGGGTAAGTCGTCATTTATTTTCTCGCTTCACTTATTGTGGCATTCTTTGCTAAGGTTACCTGCCTCGATATTTACGAGCAGGAACTGAGGAGGGTCGTAGAAGGAATCTCCAACCCTTCCCCACAGCCAACCCCGAAAGGGCCCTAGATCCAGGACTCGAAGAAGACCCGGATGCGGCCGTGGAGCTTGTCGACGGGATATTTTATCAAGCGAGCTGGGATGGTGCCCTAGTGGCCATTACGGCCGACTATCCCAGACTGCTCCCTGTGTCATGTGTAAGCTGAGCTGAAAACCCTATCCTCCGAAGAGGACTCCCCTCAGGTATTATGATTTACCCTTGAGGCGCCATGCTGTTTGCAGAGACGACGGTCGGAGCGCGGGGCCGGGCCCCTAGGGACTCGTCGAGCACGGGCGTCCGAATCGGGAAGGCTCAAGAGGAAGGCGGTGAGGGCCGACACACCGCTATAGAGGTAAATTAATAACCTGTCCTGCGATTATAGTATTTGAAATATGACAGCGCCCTTTGCGTCTGGCAGGAAGAGGAGCAGCCGGACTATATCCGGGGATCCCGCCAATCACGCCTCCTCCAGCTGGGTTTCAGAACCGGCTTCGAGGGTGGAGGCGGACACGGGGCCCGCACCGCATAGTCCTCCGACGGAGGATGCGGATATGTTTTCGGCCACGAACTCCAAAGTGGAGAGCGCCATGAATCACCGGTGCCGGAGGGCCGTGCTTCGGAACAACATCTTTTCGGAAGAGGCCTTTAATGCCTTCAATTTGGCAGATGCATACGTCCGAGCTGCTCAAGGCGGGCTTGCCCAAGTGACGAACCGGTATACCAATGATATACGGGTAAAAATTTTGATAAGTATGTATAGCAGTATCCCCTGAGACTTGAAATAGTTGGAACAACTGTTTGAAGGATCAATTTATGCACAGGTTCTTGTAGATAAGAATGAACAATTGGCTTGGGAGCTGGAGGAATGTAAGGTCCAACTGAGGGACGCGGTTGTCAAGTTAGAGGGATCCCAGAAGGCCCCCTCTGGTAACATTTGTCTCAATTGTACATTTGTACTAAAATGCACCAGTTAATAAATGGCTGATATGGCGAATCTGACAGAAGATTCTGCAGATGACCCCGGGGGGAATCTAGGGGGCGTGAGAGATGAGGACTCGCATCTCAAAGGGCAGCTAAAGGCTAGCGAGCGCATTCTCACGCAAGTTCGGCAGGAGAAGAACAATCTTCAAGATGCCAATGTCCGGCTGGACGTAGAGTTAAAAGACGTCCGCGCCCAGCTGGCGGACTCCGTAAAGGAGAAAAAGAGGCTTCGACGCGGCATTTATGGTGAGTGCCTAGACGAACTATATGATAGTTCGACGAGGAAGTGTATTGAAAGAATTTTGCTTGTAGGAATGTTAACGGGTCGCCCCGAGGAGGAGATGCCCTCATCTATAGGTGATGTACTGCAAGAACTTTCATAGTTGCACGAGCGAGCTCGGCGGGTGATGCACGGTGTTGCTCAGGCCTTGTGGCCATCAAGCCCCCTGCCAAATGGCATGGGGGAGCTTGTGGACCTGCTTCAAGGAGCCTGGCAGCGCTTCCGGCTGTGGAAGATATCCGCATGCCGGCCAGGTGCAAGAGAAGCTTGGGCAATGTTGAAGACGTGCTACACCAGGCTGGACCCGAACCATATGGCCGAAGTAGGACCGGCGGGGCCCGATGGGCAAGAAATTCATGTAAGTCTTGTATATGACCAGGTAGCGTTAGCCGCTAAGTATTCTCAACAGGATTGTAAACTAGATAGCCTGTTGGATGGCATAGAGGAGGAGTATAGTCAGTCCAAGTGACTGTGTAATTTAATGGGCATAAGTAGTCCCTAGCCGGATTAAAATCATTTGTCATGGCGGACCTTTTCGCTTCAGCCCCCGGATCCTACAGTCCGGGGTGTGTCCGAATACCCGCTTAGTTATACAAAACCGGGGTATGCGTGGAGACCAGGCGTAGGGGTCATAAGTGCTTGAATAGACAAGTACCCAACTAGTTATGTTATATTACATGGATAGTAAGAAACATCTTCCAGGGAGAATAGTTCCGTTAGGGGTTCCTTTCCCTGGGAATGCATGCGGCAATGCACATGTCTAGACTGCGAATGATGGCGCAGGATACAAGACTTCTGGGGGATTTACGTTGTAATAAACAAATACATCTTTTGTTCACCGACCGAATATTCTCTTAAGGAAACTAGCTTTCGGCTTCACCCAGTCTGAGGTACACATCCGGCTCAACCAGCAGTAACAATCGCAGAGGTGCTCCCCTTATGCCCTAGCCGAATTAACGGGAACGTAGGGCATAAACACAGGAGCCAGGCAACCCAGCTTGGCCACATCTTAAGTCATATCGATGCATATAATGGTGAAGAAAAGGCACACATGGAAAAAGAAACACATGTGTGACGGGCAAAAAGCCCTGAGGGTAATTTATATTTAGCTTCCGTATAGGAAGCCCCCAGGTCGAGCTTACACACATAGTGCGGCCGGAGTAGTCCGGGAGTCCGCACTGTATTAAATACTTTGTGTGAAGGGAAAAAGATCGAGAAAGGAAAAGGGAGGGAGCATAATTAAAAAGGGGGAGGTAAGGAGACAAACACTGAGTTCGGCGCTAGGCGTAGAATCTCCAGAGTCTGGCCACGTTCCATGGGTTCGGCTCGAGTCTGTTATCGGACGCATTACGTAAGCGGTATGCTCCTCCGGTGAGAACTTTGTCAATGACGAAGGGACCCTCCCACTTGGGTTTGAGCTTGTCCTTCTTCTTCTCCGGTAAGCGTAGAACGAGCTTGCCAATATTATAAGTTTTGGCCCACACTTCTCTGCTTTGGTATCGTCGAGCCTGTTGCTGATAGAATGCGGAACGGGCCTTAGCGACATCGCGCTCCTCCTCCAGGGCGTCCAAGTTATCCTGCCGATCTAACTCGGCTTCCTTCTCTTCGTACATGCGTACGCGTGGCGAATCATGTATTATGTCGCAAGGTAGTACTGCTTTCGCATCGTACACCATAAAAAATGGTGTGTATCCGGTGGTGCGATTCGGCATGGTCCGCAGCCCCCAGAGTACGGAGTCGAGCTCCTCGACCCAATGAGTATCCGACTCTGTCAAGTATCGCACTAGTTTGGGTTTGATGCTGCTCATGATGAGACCGTTTGCCCGTTCGACCTGGCCATTTGTTTGAGGATGGTAGACGGAAGCATAGTCGAGCTTAATGCCCATTTTGCCGCACCAAGCTTTCACCTCGTCGGCCTTCAAACTTGAGCCATTATCAGTGATGATGCTCTGGCGGACACCGTATCGGTGTACGACCCCGGATATGAAGTCTATTACTGGTCCGGATTCGGCCATTTTCACTGGTTTGGCTTCTATCCATTTGGTGAACTTATCTACCATGACCAATAAGTATTTTTTCTTGTGGCTTCCCCCTTTAAGGGGTCCAACCATATCCAGCCCCCAGACCACGAACGGCCAAGTTATGGGGATTGTTTGGAGAGCGCTAGGGGGCATATGACTCTGATTGGCAAAGAGCTGGCAACCGACACAGTGTTGGACAAGGTCATGTGCGTCTGCTCAGGCCGTCGGCCAATAGAAACCTGTACGAAAGGCCTTGCTGACTAGTGCTCGAGCCGCGGCGTGGTGCCCGCCCAGTCTGGCATGAATTTTAGCCAAGAGTTGTCGCCCTTCCTCCTCGGAGATGCACCGTTGGAGCACTCCGGTCGCACTTTTCTTATAGAGTTCCCCTTCATGGACTTTGTAAGCTTTAGAATGCCGGACGATGCAGCGTGCTTCGTTTTGATCTTCGGGGAGCTCCTCCCTATTTAGGTAGGACAAGAAAGGCTCAGTTCACGGGGCGATGACATCCAGTATTCCGTGGGCTGACGATGTTATTTCGGTGGTAGAGCCTCCGATTATGTCTGATACTTCAGAATCTGGGGATGTATTTAGATCTGTGCTGGTATTGCCGGACTCCCCTTCCCATACCACGGATGGCTTGAAGAGACTTTCCAGGAATATGTTAGGTGGGACAGGGTCGCGTTTAGCGCCAATGCGGGCAAGGACATCTGCCGCTTGATTGTTTTCTCGAGCCACATGGTGAAATTCGAGCCCCTCGAACCGAGCTGATATTTTAAGGACGGCATTACGGTAGGCCGCCATTTTCAGATCCTTGGCATCAAAGTCTCCATTTATTTGTGATATTGCGAGGTTTGAATCCTCGCGCACCTCTAGGCGTTGAATGCCCATAGAGACTGTCATCCGAAGACCGTGCAACAGAGCCTCATATTCGGTTGCATTGTTGGAGTCTATGTATAATATTTGGAGGACGTATTGGACCGTGTCTCCGATGGGAGACGTCAGGACTACACCTGCTCCCAATCCGGCCAGCATTTTAGAGTCATCGAAGTGTATGATCCAGTTTGAGTACGCGACGTACTCTTTATGGAGTTCGGCTTCTGTCCATTCGGCGACGAAGTCAGCTAATACTTGTGACTTGATAGCCTGCCGAGGCTTGTATATTATGTCGAACGGAAGGAGCTCGATGGCCCATTTAGCAATCCGACTCGTGGCATCGCGGTTATTTATTATATCGTTTAGTGGTACTTCGAAGGCCACCATAATTGAACACTCTTGAAAGTAGTGTCGTAGCTTTCTGGATGCCATGAAGACCGCGTATGCTATTTTTTGATAGTGTGGGTATCGGGATTTGCATGGGGTGAGGACCATGGATACGTAATAAACCGGCTTCTGTAGCGGGAATTTGTATCCGTCAACCTCTCGTTCGACGACGATTACTGCGCTTACAACTTGATGTGTTGCAGCTATGTACAGCAGCATAGGTTCGTCGATATTTGGCGCTGTTAGGACTAGATTATTGGCCAATAAGGTCTTTATTTCATCGAGTCCGGCCGCGGTTGCATCTGTCCACACGAAGTGTTCGGTGCACCGAAGAAGGTGGTAAAGAGGCAATGCCTTTTCTCCTAACATGGAGATAAAGCGGCTCAAAGCAGCCACACATCCAGCTAGTTTCTGGATGTGTTTGAGGTCTATTGGTATAGCCAACTGCGACAAAGCTCGATTTTTTGCCGGATTAGCTTCAATTCCTCTATTGGAAACGATGAAGCCCAGCAGTTTTCCAGAGGGAACGCCGAAAACGCATTTCTCTGGATTCAGCTTGATGTCGTATGTTCGGAGGTTGTCGAACGTAAGCCTCAAGTCATCTATTAGGGTTTCGACGTGTCTTGTTTTTATGACTACGTCATTCACGTATGCCTCCACTGTTTTGCCGATTTGCTTTTCCAGGCATGTTTGAATCATGCGTTGGTAGGTTGCACCGGCATTCTTAAGCCCGAAAGGCATAGTGTTGAAGCAGAAAGGGCCATATGGCGTTATGAAAGCTGTTGTAGCTTGGTTGGACTCTGCCATCTTTATTTGATGGTATCCATAGTATGCGTCGAGGAAACACAACGAGTCGTGTCATGCTGTGGCATCGATGACTTGATCGATGCGAGGGAGGGGAAGGGATCCTTGGGGCAAGCCTTGTTAAGGTCTTTGAAGTCGATGCACAGGCGCCAGGATTTGTCCTTCTTTGGATCATTACCAAGTTCGCCAGCCAATCCGGATGTTTGATATCTCTGATGAATCCGGCCTCAAGTAGCTTGGCTAGCTCCTCCCCCGTGGCCTGCCGTTTGGGCTCTGAAAATCGCCTTAGGGTCTGTTTGACAGGTTTGTATCCCTTTAGTATGTTAAGGCTGTGTTCGGCCAATTCGCGCGGGATGCCCGGCATGTCCGATGGGTGCCAGGCGAAAATGTCCCAATCCTCGCGTAAGAAGTCCCGCAGTGCGGCATCCATAGCGGGGCTCAATTGTGTCCCGATGGAAGCTGTCTTCGTGGGATCCGTTGGGTGGACTTGGAATTTGACTATCTCATCTGCGGGTTTAAATGAGGTGGACTTGGGTCATTTGTCGAGTATCACATCGTCCCTATCCATGGTGGCGCACAGCGTTATTAATTCTTCTGATGCTAGGGCTTCGCACAGTGCTTCCAAGGCTAGTGCTGCGGTATGTTTTCGGTGCGGAGTGCGACGTCCGGATCACTAGCTAGAGTGATGATTCCATTGGGTCCGGGCATTTTAAACTTCATGTACTCGTAATGGGGTATAGCTTCAAAGCTTGCAAATGCGTCCCGCCCTAGAAGGGCATGGTATCCGCTGCTGAAAGGGGCCACTTGGAATATGATTTCTTTGGACCTGTAATTCTCTGGGGTGCCGAATACCACATCGAGTGTGATTTTCCCCGCACACCGTGCCTCCCGACTAGGGATAATTCCCCTGAAGGTTGTGCCGCTTTGTTCAATGCGGTTTTTGTCAATTTCCATCTTCTCGAGTGTTTCTTCGTAGATAAAGTTTAATCCGCTTCCGCTGTCCATGAGTACTTTAGTGAGCCGAAAGTCGTCCACTATTGGGCTAAGGACCAGAGCGGCTGGTGCCTGGATGGTTTGGAATTGGGGTTCATCACTGGCGTTGAAAGTTATAGCAGTGTCGTTCCATGAATTTACTTTTGCCACATGGCAGATTTCAGCAGTGCTTCGATGAGCTCGCTTGCGCCTATTGTTTGAGGCGAAAGTCTCGAAGACTGTTAGTACCGTATTGTGTTCCTTGGCGGGATGTTCTTCTGCTTTATGTCTCTCGAAGAGATCCTCGCCACTTTTAGCTACCTGCCGGAGTATCCAACATACCCTAAGGCTATGGGTTGGTGTTGCATCCGGCGTACTGTGAAGCTTACATGGCCCATTGAGTCATTCTTCCAATACGGTTCCACGCCCTGGGGCGGGCTTTGGTTTCTTGGGAATTGAATTGGTCGACTTACGAGAGTTCGGCCGTTTAGTTCAGACAAAGGTTCTGGTGAGGGCCGTACTATCCCAAAATTCTATTTGGGTCTTCCAGGCGCTTTCCATCGCACAGTACTTCTGTAATCTGGTTGCCAAGTCCACAAAGTGTACTATGTCACGGTGACTTATAGCATTAAGGAGTTCTTTGTTCGTGCAGTTTTTGCAGAAAAGTGAGACTACGTCCTCCTCGTGGCAGTCCTCGACCTTGTTAAGCGCAAGGAGGAATCTGGCCCAGTAACGGTGTACCGTCTCCAGGGGCTCTTGCCTGATGCAGGAGAGACGGTTTAAGTCCGAGTGACTGTCGTTGGCTGAATCCGGATTTCGATCCGATCTAACACCCAGGGGCACGGAAGGTTCCGAGCCCGACAGTTCGGGAACCGGAGTATCACCCAATCTCTTCGGCCCGATGACCGATTCTAAGTCCGGGGCCCGGGTCACGTCTTCCTTTGAGTAGGTGTTCGGCTTACTGAGTTCGGTGATCCGGACATAATTCGTCCTCAAAGTTGAGGGGCGACCCGTGTGTGGTTCCTCCACTACCACTATCTCATGGGTGGCTGGCGGGGATCTAATGTCCCTTTGGTCGGGTTTAAGCCCAATCCGGTCATAGTCCGTAGCGACTCCCAAAGCGGCGATGGATCCAAGAGCTCATTAAGAGAGGAGAGCTCTATCGGATCCATCTGTTCGGCAAGCTCCGAATTGATACGAAGGTTATGCGTGATGACCCGAGAGGCCATCGTTGGCGCGACAGCCAATGGGGCGGCCATAATAAAGCCGCCAAGTCAGAGAATCTGGCCTACAGCCAGCGCTCTTCTAGAGATGATGTCGTCCCTGACAACGAGACGAGCCATTAAGCCTTGCAGCGACGACACGGAGGAACTCTCAATGAAAGCACCAATGTCGGTGTCAAAACCGGCGGATCTCGGGTAGGGGGTCCCGATCTGTGCGTCTTAGGCTGATGGTAACAAGAAGCAAGGGACACAATGTTTACCTAGGTTCGGGCCCTCTCGATGGAGGTAAAACCCTACTTCCTGCTTGATTAATATTGAAGATATGAGTAGTACAAGAGTATATCTACCACAAGATCGTAGAGGCTAAACCCTAGAAGCTAGCCTATGATGGTATGATTGTAATTGTGATCAGTCTTCTAAGGACCGTCCTCTCTGGTTTATATAGACACCGGAGAGGGCTAGGGTTTACATGGAGTCGGTTACAAGGAAGGAAATGTAATATCTGGATCGCCAAGCTTGTCTTCCACGCAAAGGAGAGTCCCATCCGGATATGTGACGTAGTCTTGAGTCTTGTATCTTCACGCTTCAATAGTCCGGACGATGTATATAGTCCGGCTCTCCGGATACCCCCTGATCCAGGACTCTCTCAATGACCTCTATCGTCAAAATGGTCGCTGAAACAACATTTCCGACGACCTCTGCAACGTCTAGACGTTGTCAACAGCTAACCATTGATGTGACGTCATTAACATAGCTACTAATCACACCCACGGTCACTGACGGCGTCCCCCACTAAACTAATTAACCGGTTGCTATTATCTGTGTAGGAAAATAGTTAATCGAAACGGGTGCACACATTTGGTTGACATAGCCTAGTATGCAGTAGACTGGCCCCACTGCTCATAGACTCATGCTAGGGTAACCCTGAGTAACAAAAGGTTTTCCATCAATTTTGAATTTCAGAATTCATTTCTGACTTTGAGAAGAACCTATAAACTTAGCCCTAGAAAAAATCATAACTTTTAAACCATAGCACCAACTAAAATAAGTTATATGTGAATTTTTATTATAAAGATGTATACTTATTTATGCCATGTTCATGCATCTTAAAGTAACTTAAACCTTTTGTCTAGGGCAAACCATGTAAATGACATTTGTAATTAGTTTTGGTGTATGGACTCAGTATATGTAACTAAGTTCGCCTCAATAAAATTGATCCTTCATGCATTAGATCCATTCAACAACTTTAATATGTCATGATATGCATTTTGGATGAGAATTGCAATGTATCGAATTTCTCCCTCTTAGTTTGCAAGTAGTTCGGGCTTTGACGACATATGCATGAGAAGTGGTATTACATGACGGTAGGATGTGCCATGACATGTGAAGTGAGAGAACTATGCTTTCATGGTAGGCTTGGGGCCCTGCACAACGTTTGGCTCCCGGATACCGTTGTACAACACCTGAGGTGTGCTACTAGCTGGCACTAAGAGTCAATTGATGCGTGTGGGTAATTTCGTATACCCCTGTAGGGTTAAATCTATTCGAATAGTCATGTCCACAATTACTTGACTACTTGGTGATCTATACTCTATCATAGAGAACTTTAATGCTTGGCTTAAAACTTCCAAGATAAGCGTGAGTGCTTTGATTGCTTCCTCATGAGGAAGTCAAGGGAAAGTCCATGGTAGTGTATTGATCTGGTGACTAGCTAGATGATGGACTTGTGTGCGTGCTGCTTTAGTTTAAGGCCACTTAGGCCATTTGTTAAGCTTGATCTTTAATAAGACATAGTTTGCTTCTGTTGATGCTTGTAATTCAGTGTTGAGTCATGTCTCCCATGCCTGTAATAACTATGCTAAGTTTGTCTCTTTAGAGTATATATGATTTTGAGTCCTAGAGTTTTTGTTGTGATACATGTTTTTTCCAACACATGGCATTCATGATGTGTGTGTGTGATTATAAAGTACATGTTGTGTAGGGGTTCAAAGTCTAGGTTGTGTACTTGATAGAGGACTTCTGGTATAGATGAGTATCTCTTGTGTGTTGAGAGCTCAGGAATGTACCATGCTATACCAAGCATCGGAGTTCCAGTTGTGCCACGTAGAGCGACTCGGGTGCTGAGAGCTCGAGAATGTACCATGCTATGCCAAGCATATGAGTTTCAGCTCGGTTACCTTGAGAGGCTCGTGCACTGAGAGCTTGGGAGTGTACCTCGCTACGCCAAGTGACGGAGCTCCAGCTTAAGGCAATGATTTAGACTTCAGCATGATCTTGCCCGCTCGAGTCATATAACATAGTTATTGGGTCAACATCTTTGATATGCATTGCTATCAGTTGATCAATAATATAGGGTGAAGCGACTCGCCTACGTGCTTGGGATTTCATCAGCCAGCTACTCTAGACTTGTGTGGAAACATTGTATACCCAGTCATATGGTTTGATGCCTGACTTGGGAACACCGAATCAATGTTATGGGATCTCCAAGAGTATATGGCGCCCATGGACCAGTCAGTTATGACAATGTGCCCAGGCGCGAATCTTGGCTTCATGTATGATCTTCTTAGCTAGTGTTATATACCTCAGATCTTGGGTCTTGACACTTTGTCCCGACATTGATTCTAACCAATCAAGTTAACCGCGAACAAAACCTGGGAGTTATTTCAAGCCCCCCCCCCCCCCCCCCCCCCTCTCGACGTCATATATTTATCTTGTTCTACGACCAGGTCCTGGGTATGTTAACTTCTATTCTTGCCGAATTGTTGGGGGCGTACTTCATTAAAGATGTCAAAAACCATGTCATCTACTACTATATTATCAAGTTTTACTAAACAAATGGCTTTATTAGAAGTATTAGTGTAACATCCCCGATGCTTGTGAACTCATAGTAGTTACTCCACTGCAAGATGGCAGACGAATTTGTGTATGATATGCTTGTTTGACACTAATTAACTACCATGGATCAAATCGCTACTTAACAATGAGGGGTAGGACAAGAGTGTTGTGGGTAGGTCGGACGTGAAACATTGTACGCGAAGCAATTCCCATAGCCATCCCTACTCCCGGGCTCTAGAATGGTCCCATGGACCAACACGAGTAGTATTATCACTTCTTTTAAACTAGTATCTTACAAGTAGAGTAAAGAGCACACTCGGATCCTAAATGAGGATCTTATTTAAATAGATAACATGTTTCATGCCCTATTTGTATATTAGAGCATCGCGTCCAGGTCCAACACCGATGTAATGGACTGGAATACTAACCAACTCCTCTATCCTCTCCACATATAGTTGAGCAGTTTCCGGGAGATCATTGTAGTCTTGTACTGAGGAAATGTCCTCCGCCCACCCAGGCATGGCCTCGTACTTGACCTAGAGCAACAGAGTCCAAGAGTTTTATCGTCAATTCAAGCAAGAACGCATTACATTACGCAGATGAAATATGGCTGGGCGAAAACATAACAAATTGTTTTTCTTGTTACCTCTGTTTGCTCCAAAAGATTGAGGTCTGCTGGGAACGATTCAATCGTTTTGCCATCTTTGGTACAATAGGAAATGCCCAGCTTAATTTCCTTCAATCCGGTCAGTACGTCAAGTTTTGTCAGGTTTAGAGATGAAAAGCCGTTGATTTGGCAGGAGTATTTGAGAGCAACTATATCAAGCCATCCACAACGCCTGGGCCGACCTGTCGTAGTCCCGAATTCCATTCCAGATGCACGGAGTAAATCACCGGTCTTCCCCAACAACTCTGTTGGGAATGGACCAGATCCAACCCTGGTTGTATAGGCTTTTACCTGCGCATAAAAATATGTTAGTTTTAGAGTGAAAGACAAATGTTCGATAAAGAGAATGTTAAGGAGTTCGGAGGCAACCGAGCCCACCACTCCAATGACATCACCGATGCTTCGTGGGGCAATACCAAGGCCAGTACAAATTCCTCCAGATGAAGGACTTGAGGAAGTAACAAATGGATATGTACCGAAGTCAATGTCTAACATGGTTGCTTGACCACCTTCAACCAATATTTTATTCTTATGCAAGATCGACTCATTCATGAAATGCACGGTATCAGTTATGTAAGGTCCCAGACGTTCGGCAAACCTTTCGTACTTATCAACCTCCTCTTTGAGGGTCTTGCTGCTGTATTCAAATCCTTTGAATCGCATAGCTGCATCTTTCATGAGGATATGAAGTTTGGCACCAAAGGTGTCCATGTGTCGGAGATCACATACTCTGAGTCCATTCCTGATAACTTTGTTTGAATAACATGGCCCAATTCCCCTCTTTGTTGTTCCTATAAAGGTATTTCCGAGCTCTACCTCCCTAAGTCCATCAAGAACTTGGTGAAAATCAAACAAAAGATGGGCACGGTCTGATACCATAATTCTTCCTTCACAGGAAACTCCATTAGACTCCAACTCATCAATTTCTTTAAAGAGCCCAGGAAGGTGAACTACCGTTCCATTACCAATCACACATTGCGCGTTCTCATTTAGGATCCCAGATGGAACAAGATGTAGTGAAAACTTCTTACCCTCAGAATTATATATTGTATGTCCAGCATTAGCTCCACCCTAAGAAGTAATACAAAACAATCCACATGTTAAGTAGGTGAAACGTGTATTATCAAATTTTATTGCACAAAGTAAGCCCATGCAACATAACCAGATAAAGCTAACTAACTACAATAGTGCAGAAGGAACAATCGGTTGAGGGAACTATATGGTGTATATATACAACCTAGTTTTTGAAGGAAGTAATGCCGGAAAGAAGACCGTTGTAAACAAATGGAACTTGTTGATCGTGCTTCAACTAAATAATTCAATCGCCCATGCATTTTTTTTATCCACTAAATATGAACCTAGATGGATGAATGCAAAATTTATTCAACTACTAGAACAATTAATGAAAGTACTCATACGGGTGCGAGTGGGGGACCATGTGGCTAAGAGCATGGTTAAGAGCAAGTACAATAGAGTGATGTAGGTCGGTTACAAAAGATGGCACATCGGATTTGTGCTTAGTTGGAGGATAGAGAAGATGAGAGAGAAGAGAAGCGGGCTAAAAGCTTACAGCCGGCTGTAGTATGAGACCCAACAACCTTTGTGAGAGAAAGAAGTGGGTGATATATTAATGGTATACTATATCATACTAGTATGGCTAACTATTGTATGGGTAGGTTATTAGGTTGGCTATAAGTGACATGGCAACTCCATATAGCCGGTTCTTGGCTATACTGTTAACCATGCTCTAATAATACAACCAACAATCGGCTTAAGAAGTTTCCATGTAATATAGAGTCAGCCTAATAGGTGTCTTGTACAATAGTGAGTTTTATATATATATATATATATATATATATATATATATATATATATATATATATATATTATTTAACTAATAATTGGTCCACCTTACAATCTCACAAAATGTCTTGAGTTTCGTGCTGTAGTCAGCTCTTATTCTACAACCCGCTTTCCTTCTCTATCATCTTCTATACAACCAACTAAGTAAAAATATAATACTTCAGTTTTGCTAAGTCTCAGTAGACTGAGACTTCATTATGTCTCAGTCGATACTATCTTCTCTTGATTTTTCATGGAGATTCGTGCAAAAAAACAGTTTTTTTCTTTTTCATCTTACATCAAAAATGCAAAACGGAGACCGAGCTCCATGGAGGCCTTTATTTGAAAACTTCAAAATTCAAAATTTTCAGTTTCAAAAAATTCTGAAAATAAATACACATATATCTAGATACATAATGTACATTTGTGCAAATTTTCAAGTCAAAATACATTAAAATGTGAGCTACACAAAAAAGACAAATATGAGGCTTTCTAACATATGTAATGTTCATTTTTAAAGTCCATGATTTTTTTTTGTGCAGCTCACAATTCAAGGTATTTCATCCTGAATTTTTTTCACACATACACTTTACATCCTCGCATACATGTGTATTTCTTTTCCAGATTTTTTAAAACCGAAATTTATGAATTTTGAATTTTTTTTCCAAAATAAAGGGTTCCATGGAGCTCGGTCTCCAAAATGCCCTACTCATCTTACATACTATATCACTTGGATAAGACTTGATTAAGTCTCGGTCGACTGAGACCTAGCCACACACATAATATTTTAGTCCTTACAGTCTGCTTATGGCATCCTGTTGTACTTAGAATGCTCACATGCCATACCACGCATAGGGGATGCGGTGGTGCGTGACGTGAAGGGGTGGACCCATGCATGCAACCTTTTCCCTTTTTCTCTATGTTTTTTCTCCCTGGTGTGGGGCCATGCATGCATGTGTGGCTTTTTCAGCCTTTTTTCATGTATCAACCTTCCACAAGTCTTAGAAATCCTAGTTCCAAAGGTTAAAATTTTGAAATCTCGGGTTTTTGAAAGTTCCTCGTGTTAAGAAGAGATTTTGGTGCTCTTCTTAGTTGATGCGGTGAGGCAAAAAATTTGCCAGAAAATAAACCGAGCACTATTCCAGACTAACAAACGAAGGCATGCATGAAGCCAGCAGAGAGCGTGAGCGCGCGAGAGCGACCTGGCAGCGGGCGACGACGTCGAAGCGCCGCGCGAGGATGTCGACAAGCTTGCCTTTCCCCTCGTCCCCCCACTGCGTGCCAAGCACCCCCACCACCTGGCCAAGCGACTCCAGCTGCCGGCGCGACTCCTCCGCGGCGGAAGCAGACGGAGGCACCACACGGCGTAGGCGCGGTGGCGCTGGCGGCCGCTGCCCTGCGGCGGGCAAGAGGTCCATTGCGGTCGAGGCCAGAGTGGAGTGGAGTGGAGACCTCGCGATCTGGACCGGGGCTTAAATAGTACTCCGAGTGGGTGGGTGGGAATCGGCGACGAGAGAACGGGAGAAGTAGGAGAGCTTGAGACGTCTACGCTCCTCTTCGACAAACCACACGACCGAGTTCAGCACATGGGTTTTGACTACTCTCACGTGTTATGGTATGGTTTGATGCTTTACCCACCCTACCGTGGGGAATTTTAGCCATAGGGTTAGCTAGCTGTTTGTCTGATGTGCACAAAAGTAATGGTTTGTGGAGCCTGGAGGTGCAAATTCAACCAGGCGAATCTTGCTAGAGTGTACTGTACGATATTGTTCTGCTGGTCGGCCTAGCTTGTTCAGGCATTTCTAACCGATCCCCTAAAATTTAGTGAAGTAAAAGTTGAAGTAACAGTGGTCACACCTAACCGATCCCATATAGTTAACGGAGTAAAATCAAATTTGTGGCTGTTTTGTATACTAGCCGCACAAACACAATCTCTACACAATACATATCTTAAAATCATTCAAATTAAAGCATGGATAGCAATAACCGTCATAACATAAAGTTTCATCGTCGCGTTTTTCAAATTTAAACATGCCAAGTTCACTCAAAAGACATCACTTCAAACACAATGTTTGGTTCAAAATCACCACCATACTCCGTCACTTGCACACCACTTGGTGGAGCATGGTTCACTTGGTCGATGCAACCAGACCATCGGTTGCATTGATCATGGATGGTGCTCCAACAATGCCCAAGCGAACCTTGTGTACGGCTTGATCGCACGTCCATGGAGATGTTGTAGTAGTCGGTGATCCTCTTCCAAAACATGGTCTTGGTTTGATCTGTTCCGATCGTTGCATCCATGGAGATGGCACTGTTAGAATTGTGTCGAATATTATTGTACAAGGTACAGTTGGACTTGGTTTTGGACTGTGTGTAGACAGGGTAGGAGTTGTGTCCTAATAGGACACATGTATCCTAGTCCTCTCATATATATCGGGGGTAGGCACACGATGTAACCTATGCCAACATAATAGCACGGGCACGCGGGGAGCCGGCGACGTGTGCCGGCGCCCGGGCGACCGGGGTGCGGTATTGTGATGGTGTCATGGGGAGGAGCGTCTGTAGTCATGCCTTGGGGATGTAGCCATATCGGTGAACCTCGTTAACAAATCTCGATGTCGTGCCTCGTGTGATTGCTTGGTCCTCGATAGATCGACGGAGTGCCTCGGATTATTCTAACAAGTGGTATCATGAGCAAAGTTACGAGGAGGCTGCGGATAGTTGATCTAGAGGAAGAAAACGGAAGATTTGTCAGGTTCATAGTGCGGGAATCAACCACGAAGAAGTTGCGTCGGTTTTGGGAGCCGAGGAGAGCAGCATCAGTGGCGGTTAGCAAGATGGACCGGTGACAAGGATTTCTTTCGTGGAAGCGATCGGAAGCTAGCAGATGCATGGAGCCGTGGAGTCTTCGGCAAGCAACAGCAGATCGAAATCGGTCCTAGCGTACGGCGGTTGTGTAGAGATGCTAGGGTTGCGTGGCACACGCACGTACAGGAGGCGAGGGGCCGGATCATCCACGATGCTGGAGCGGCGTGCAGGCCGGCGCGGGGAGGCTAGCAGCTTGAAGGGCGTGTGGCCCAAGGGGCCGCAGGCAAGTGGGCTGCAGGAAGCCAAGGCCCCAGGCGTGGTGGCAATCAGCGACTACTGTTGTTGTTGTTGGTGCGCTAGGACTACAGGAGGTTGCCAAGGCGTTGCATAAGCTTGGAGTCACGTGATTTGTTTGGAAAAGAGCTACGCAACGGAGACTGGTGCTATCCATCGGAAGAAGAGAAAAGCTAAACCTACATGTGGAGCTGGGAGTTTATTTTATTGATCTTCACGGATAAGTGTATACAGGAAGGCTCATGTGGTGGATTTTTTTGGCTTTATTTCTTTGTACATAGGTTGTGTATATGGATGGTAGCGTGAGGATCTATGGTCCAGGTGGCGAGGTTGGCGACGTGCGTATAAGGCTCGGAGGAGTCTGGAGCGCGCCATGACAGGATGATGCAAACACAGGGCGTCAAGCAATGCACGTAGATGTGCGGGGCGGATACAACGCAGGTTGGAGCATGATTGCAGTCGGATAATTTCGGCTGGGTCGGGCTGGACTGTCTAACGGATCAACGGGGATGTCGGTCAAAGCAGAAGCGGCGGTGTTTTCAGCGACGACGACATAGGAGCGTGATGCTGATGGTGGCCGACTTCTGGGGCGTGGAAACACGTGATGTAGGCCTGAGGGCTTGTGCGGCTTCGACAAGACTATGGCGCAGGGTTGATTCAAGGCAGTGCACACATGAAAGTTTGAAATCGACGGAGCGCGGGGGTAGCATAGCGCAGCTATATGGAGTCATGTTGAAGGTGGAGCTGGAGTCTGATGGATGACTATGCTCTGTGCTGATGGATGACTATGCTCTGTGCTGATGGAGGGGCTACGGTGTAGCATAGCGCAGCTACATGTAGTCATGTTGAAGGTGGAGCTGGAGTCTGATGGATGACTATGCTCTGTGCTGATGGAGCGGCTATGGTGTAAGATATCGGAGAATCGAAGCCTATTTCAGCGGGATAGCGAGAGACACGTGGATCGTACTGGGTACCAGTGGTCTGATGGAGACGTGATACTCGGCATCGGTCGGTGATGATCGATGGTTTTCTGCAGTGGGGGTTGATGCAGTGGGGGCTAGCTAGCTACCCGGGAGACTCAACCAGGACAGCAGAGGCTCGACGCGGTGATAGCGGCGAGGCATGCGGTAAGCACGGGACACGGCGACTGACCAAGGCACTGGTGGTCAGACATGTGGTCAGACAAAGTGTGCAAGGGTGCTGAAGTAGTGTTGACGAGTATCAGATTCAAGTTGGTGACTGGGTCTATCGGTTCTAGTTCATGGACAGGAGTTGACCATGGAGAATCTGAGAAAGTGGCGGAAAGTCTGAAATTGTCAAAGGCTGAGAGAGTACATGGCCGTATATTTTGTGGTGTTCAGTGCACATGGCAAAGTGCGGATGACAAATACAGAAGAAGGCGAAGTGCTATAGCCGTGGGACATGCCAGAGACTATCCGGAAGAAGGGTGAGACAACTGCGAATTTGACTCAGGGTGACACAGGGCGACGGTGAAATTCCTTCAAGTTTCAGACAAGCAGTCAAGAAAGAGCGATGACGTTGAGTTCAGGTAACTCTTATATTTGGCGTCCAATATGTGAGTTGTTCACTTTCACGCAGACAGTGGTCGGTGTGTGATGGCGTTGAATGGATTCTCCGGAAGTTGGGAGCACGGACTAGAGTAACAAGGAACTTAATTTTTCTCGAGTGTTGACTGTGGTCAAGAAAAGGAGGGACTACAAGTAGGTGGAGTCACATGGAGTCTGGGAGTAGCAGCAGTGCTCATGGCGTATCTCAAGTCCAATGTACAAGGAGGTTCGATGCATGGATGAATTCAAGGTGGTGAAGAATATTCTTCAAGGTGGAGTTTGTTAGAATTGTGTCGAATATTATTGTACAAGGTAGGTTACAGTTGGACTTGGTTTTGGACTGTGTGTAGACAGGGTAGGAGTTGTGTCCTAATAGGACACATGTATCCTAGTCCTCTCATATATATCGGGGGTAGACACACGATGTAACCTATGCCAACATAATAGCACGGGCACGCGGGGAGCCGGCGACGTGTGCCGGCGCCCGGGCGGCCGGGGTGCAGTATTGTGACGGTGTCATGGGGAGGAGCGCCCGTAGTCATGCCCCGAGGATGTAGCCATATCGATGAACCTCATTAACAAATCTCTGTGTCGTGCCTCGTGTGATTGCTTGGTCCTCGATAGATCGACGGAGTGCCTCGGATTATTCTAACAGGCACACCAAGCGTCGCAAAGCGCAAGGTCCTCCTTTTGGCTATAGTTTTGGGTGCAGCTCCTTGAGGTCTTGGTGCTTGCTTCGGTCACCTCCACCACGTCCTCCTCGGCCACCACCTCTTGGACCTTCTCCTCGGCCTCCTCCATGTCTTGGGTGGCCGAATGATCCCAAAATGAGTCATAGTTGAGATTATCAAGGCCAACGGTGGCCGAGGACTCCAACGATGCGAGGAATTCGGCCATGTTCATCTCCGCTCTACAATGTCAAAGCAAGCACTGTAAATAATCACTACCAATCATGAACAATTACTATCGAATACCAACGGGACGCGAGGTTTTATTTTTACCTTGTTGGCATTTCATCGAGCACTTGGCGACCGCTTTTTCTGTTGCCGGCTGTGGCTGCCGCTTGCGCCGAAGCAGTCGCCGTAGGGGCAGCCGGAGTTGCTTGCACAAGGCGTAGGCTTTGGACGAGGCGTCGTCGCGGTCTTCTTCATCTTCTTCTTGGCGGTCGCCTCGGCGAGCGCCGATGCCACCTACATCAGCTTTCGAGCCCGTTTGCCTCTGGTAGGTGCAGCGGGTGGGTGGCGTGCCGTTGCCGGAGACGCGGTGGCCACCCCGGACACCATTGGCGCGGTTGGAGGCGGAGCTTGGACCCGGTGGTTCTTTGTCATCCCCAAGCTTTTTTTGGCACCGGTGGTGGCGCATGGGTGGTTTCCAGCGGTGAAAAGCCGGCACCCGTGGCCGGCGGGGTAAGCAGGTGGGGTGGGTTGGCTATCCATTCCGGCCGGCTCGGAGGTCATCCATGGCGGCGGCGGGGGGGTGGCGGCGGCGGGGACTAGAGGTAGTGCGGCGCGGGAGGGCGAGAAGGAATTTTACTTGGCCGCGGCACGATGGAGTATATTTAGGAAAATCTTGGGGGGAATAGGGACTTGGAGTAAAAATTATACTCCGTTAACGCTTTTAAGGGATCGGCTAGGTCCACGGTAAGAGAGTAAACTGAAAATTTTACTTCTTTATGGTTGTATTGGGGATCAGTTAGAAATGCCCTCAGTGCTGATAAGAGCATCATTAGTGTATAGAGGCAACACTGTGCGGTTCCCATGTTTTTGCCTCTAGTCTAGGCCGAAAAGTTTGCAGCTTTTGTGAACTTGCCGGAGGAGGAAATCAGTGATATGGTGCAAGTGCCTAGTTTCCTTCTGACTGAATGTGCACAATTACATGGTTGTCATAAACTAGTGTGGTGCTACTGTATATTTCAATTATTAGTAATTAGTTAAACCCCAGTTCTCCAAACCAGCAATTTATTATGCTTCCCTTAAACAGAAATTCTTAGAATGTTTGGCGACAAAACCTAGAAACGCTTGCAACATAGTGCAACATGAAAATATCTTGAGCGAACTTATCTAGTTATGCTCATTGGTCCATAGCTTGGCTATGTGGTTTATCGAAGGGTGCTTCAGTACTACTCAGGGAAAGAAGATGGCCATATGGTAAGTACAACTTGGAGTGCCATACTTATGTCGTCGCATACTCAGATTATTTGCTCGGGTGCTATTGCTCTTTTTTTTTTCTCTTCTTATATATGAGAAAGGCATTATCACTCAAGTGGCCAATTACACCAGACGTACAAACTTGAATATGACTTCTGATGAATTGTAACTACCACTCTTATCTAGTTGTGTTCCCATCGATATGCACGGCTCCTATGACAGTTCAACAAGCTATTGTCTCTTACTGGTTTTTAAAGAGTGGTTGTGATTTCCCCATTTTCACATTTGACGCGGTTTTTAAGCTAGGCACTAATGTGTGTGGAACGAAATGATGAACCAACTAGTGCATCCTGAAGTGGAAAGCCAATGTTTTAGCTTGCTAAAAAAATAAGTTGGAAGCTTGAGACGAGCCCGGCTTAGCTCATGACATGTTTTTTACATTGATTGAGTTGGACAGAGTCAGAGACTACCACTCACCACGTTAAGCGGGTACTAGCTTGTTGTTGCACCAGGAGTTGTTATGCCAGGTACAGTAGCATATGGACATTTTATACCCGTTGCGCAAAAATACGTTGTCCATATGGCGGTATCCGAAAATATATCTTGAGGTTGGCCTTAATGGACGATCTGCCCCACCTTGATTGATAGCGATATAGCCACTCTCATTTCAATGCGGAAAAATGCTACTCTCATTTCAATGTGGAAAAATGATACCATCATTCTAATCTACTATCGGGCGTGCTAAATGCCACTAAATTAGGTAGCTAAGGTCCTAGAGGACGGTCCAAATGCAGAAGAGTGGTCTGCTAGGAGCGGATTCCCCAGAAGCAGGGAGGCGGGAGATGGCCATCTTGAGGCACCTCACAACCTACATGCAACACAGATGAGACCCAGGAAGGTACCCAATTGAAAGTCAGAGGATTGGGGCTTGTTGAGACCATAGATCGCTTTGCATAAAGGACAAATAAGAGAAGAAGCCAGAACCACGTCTCTGCTAGGAATCTCCCTCGAAAGGCTTGTTTCCCTGCGACTATGTCCTTAACCTAACTTGGGGAGATATTGGAAGAGTCCACATGTTAGAGCTCGACAACCACCTAAGAAAGTTCCTCTCTTTTTGCATTATTAATATATAGCCCTCTCGTTACTTGAAATGAAATGGAATGACATGAAATTCATATCTAATAGAGGACTAGATCGATGCTTTAATGCAAGGCAGGGCATCTACTAGCTTTCTTGCCTTATCACAAGCTATTGAGAACAGATCTAAGAGCATCGGTTTTTCCTGGACGTAGTTTTACCGAGGATCTAGAAAGAGATTTCACCCAACAGGCTTTGCCTGATAAGCAAATAGGATCTCCAATAGCGGGAGGTAAGAGATTCATATGAGAGAGAAAAAAAGTAAATGGCCTTGTAGGAGGCGTGTCCATTGTTGCGGCAGTCGGTTCTTCTTCGGCGTGTCCGTGGGATTGCCTCAGTGTGTTTCTTGCTATGAAGTCGGAGTTGCAGCGACGGGGTCCCGGTGGTGGCAATGACGAGCAACATATGGTTTGTTCGGTGTTCTTTCACGCCACCAACCTTGCATAATTCTCCTTCATTGTTCTCCCTCCGAATTGAAGTTGTGTTCTTCTTGTTGCATGCGGTTGGGCTTTCACATGGATCTTCATGTGACTCTGCACGGCGTCTTTGGAGTTGGCTAGGTCGACAGCGTCTTCGGCGAAGTCGGAGTTGCCTGCTCAGGGAGAAGGGACGGCGATGACGCCTATTTGAGGAGAGGTGGTGATGATGACGTCAATGCGCTATCTCGATGAGCTCTCTCTGCAAGGTGTGTGCCACTCAGCGGATTACGATGGTTTTCGTAAGGTTTTTGGTTAATTAATGCATGAGGCAAAAAAATTGTCTTCGTTTCGAAAGAAAAAAACTATGCTCGTCGTTTCTGTAGCTTGGCTATGTAGTTAATCGAAGGGTGCTTCGGTAGTACTGTGGAAAGAAGACATGACCTTGGTAAGTGCCATACTTTTGTCGTCTCATACTCAGATTATTTGCTCGGATGCTATTGCTCACTTTTTTTATTTCTTATAGATATGAGAAAGACACTATTACAACAAAAAAATACTATCACAAGATGTTGACAAGAAATCCATCATCATCATCATTCCACTCAAGAGGCCAATTACACCGGACGAACTTGAATACGACCGATGCTAATTTCTAACTACCACTCTTTCGTAGTTGTGTCCCCATCGATCTGCACGGCTTCTACGGCAGTTCTACAAGCTATTGTCTCTAGTGCCGTTCAATGAGTGGTTGTGGTTTTCTATCTGCACACACCTGTTGAGATTTGACGCAGTTTTCAAGCTGGGCTCTGACATGTTTGTAACGGAGTGATGAACCAACTGGTTCGTCCCGAAGTCGAATGTCGGGTGCTTTTTCTTTTAGCTTGCTATTTTTATCCAGGCTTCTCCAAAATAAAAAATGGAATTGGCAAGTTAAAAAATCGTTTGGCCATGCCCACATCGACATTCTACCATATGTAGCGTTGGTTGAGTACAAGTTACAGTGCATGTACTTGGTTGAAGCCCCAATTCTGCAGAGATGGCTTCGTATTTTATTTTGTTGTCACATATTTCAGTATAGAAAAGAAGAAATTTAAACCATTCGATCCAGCGTATTTGATACCCCCAAAGCCCAAAGCTCATTTCCCCCCTTTTCAAGAGGGCATTCGAGCATCTTCAACATATGCGAGAACCCCGTGGAGAGGAGAGATTTTCAATCTCAAATCTGCATCTGACTCCCGGTAGGGTATTCATCCATTTTGATCAGATATAACAAAACAAACACAGTTCAGCAACCCAGACTGATCCTTAGTCTTCGTGGCCCTAGCATACAACATTGGGTTGTGCCTCCACTCTCCACTGTACAACGTTGGAGCTGAGCTTCATTGAGGATGTCTGAACCCTAACTCCAGCCAGTAAATGGCTTCATGAGAAGCGGTAAAGAACGCAAATGGATCGAATCATTACCCAAATGCGGAACTTGTATAGATGATAAGAGACATGTCTGACAAAATCCCCTACTTGTATATAAGGGCGTCCCGCCCGGGTCCGACACCGATGTAATGGACAGGGATACCAACCAACTCCTCTATCCTCTCCACGTACAGACGAGCGGTCTCCGGGAGGTCATCGTAGTCCCGCACCGACGAAATGTCCTCCTCCCACCCAGGCAGAGCCTCATACTTGACCTACACCGGCAAAGACCACCGTCAGGCCAAGCAAATCACACGAACGTAATACAAGCATCACAAGATGTTCTTCATTTCGTTGTTACCTTCGTTTGTTCCAGACGATCAAGGTCTGCTGGGAACGAGTTGATCGATTTGCCATCTTCGGTGCAGTAGGAAGTGCCCAGCTTGATCTCCTTCAGCCCGGTCAGCACGTCGAGTTTTGTCAGGTTTAGAGATGAGAAGCCGTTGATTTGGCAGCAGTATTTGAGTGCAACTATATCAAGCCAGCCACAACGCCTGGGCCGACCTGTTGTAGTCCCGAACTCCATTCCAGATGCACGGAGCAAATCACCGGTCTTGCCCAACAGCTCCGTTGGGAATGGGCCAGATCCAACCCTGGTTGTGTAAGCTTTTACCTGCAGGTAGAAATATGTTAGGTTAGGTTATGGAGCGGAAGACGAGTGGGCGATGAAGAGAATATTTAAGCGGCTCAGAGGAAACTGAGCCCACCACTCCGATGATATCGCCGAGGGTTCTTGGAGCAATGCCGAGGCCAGTACAGATCCCCCCAGCTGAAGGGCTTGAGGAAGTAACAAATGGATATGTACCAAAGTCAATGTCTAACATGGTAGCCTGGCCACCTTCAACCAAAATTTTCTTCTTCTGCAAGATCGACTCATTCATGAATTGCACTGTATCGGTAATATAAGGTCCCAGACGTTCGGCGAACCTTTCGTACTTGTCGACCTCCTCTTTCAGGGTCTTGCTGCTATATTCAAATCCTTTGAACCGCGTAGCTGCATCTTTCAGCAGGGTGTTAAGCTTGGCACCAAAGGTGTCCATATGCCGCAGGTCACAGACCCTGAGCCCGTTCCTGATGACCTTGTTCGAATAGCACGGTCCGATCCCCCTCTTTGTTGTTCCTATGAAGGAATTCCCGAGCTCCACCTCTCGAAGCCCATCGACAACTTGATGAAAATCAAACAGAAGATGGGCGCGATCTGACACCAGAATTCTCCCCTTGCATGAAACTCCATTGGACTCCAGCCCATCGATTTCTTTGAAGAACCCGGGGAGGTGAATCACCGCTCCGTTGCCAATCACGCACTGCGTGTTCTCGTTGAGGATCCCCGACGGAACGAGGTGCAGCGAGAACTTCTTCCCCTCGGAATTATATATCGTATGCCCAGCATTTGCTCCACCCTAAGAAGTAATATAAAACACCCTACACGTTATTAAAAAGGTATAACAGGCATGATCAGATCTTACTGCAGAGAGTAAGTCCTGGCAATAGAACCAAATTAAGCTAACTGGCTACAATCGTGCAGAAGGAACAGTCAGTTGAGTGAACTCAACGAGCTACGATGTCAGAAACAAGACCCTGTGGAATTTACAACATTTTTAGCATGCTGAAGTTGTATGGTCCCATTTCTGGTCGCACGATCGCCGGAAAAACGAAGGCATTGAACAATTTCTGATGGCGCTTGACTGGAGAACTGTGGAGCAATTGACCGAACACCATCCGGACTAGACAAGCGAAGGTATTAAGCAGCGACGAGAGCGCGCGCGCGCGCGAGAGAGAGAGAGAGAGAGAGTGAGAGACCTGGCAGCGGGCGACGACGTCGAAGCGCTGGGCGAGGATGTCGACGAGCTTGCCCTTGCCCTCGTCACCCCACTGGGTCCCGAGCACGCCGGCCACCTGGCTGAGCGACTCGAGCCGGCCCTGCGCGGCCGCGGCGGCAGAGGACTCCTCCGCGACGGCGGAGACGGAGGCGGCCCTGAGCACCACCAACCGGCGCAAGCGCGGCGCCGGTGGGCGCGGGCGCGGCCGCGCGGCGGGGAGGAGGTGGTGGGCGGCGGGGTCCAGGGACAGGAAGGCGGAGACGGGCATGGCGCGGACGGAGGGAGAGGACGATCAGGTTGAATGCGATGGCTGTGGACGCGCCGTTATCCCCTCTGCTCAATCCGAAATCTGAATTGTCTCAAGTTTCCCTCGAAAAAATGTCTGAATTGTCTAAAGTTTCAAAAAAAAAAGGTCCAAGTTATTTCAAATTTCAAAAAAAAAAGTCTGAATTGTCTCAGGGTCTTTTTAAAACAGTTTGAACTAAATTGTCTCGAGTTTCAAAATAAAATGTCTGAATTGTCTAATGTAGAAGCTGCATTGTAGAAACGCACAGATTTGGAAAAAATGGAGGAACTACGACCATGCAATATTTTCATCTGATAAACTTCTTTTTTCTTTCTTAATACTCGCATTTCAGGCAAGATTCGAGTTGCGTAAAATCCAAGGATAATTCTTGGAATCAGACATTACTTAATCATGTTTGCACAATTTAGGTATTGAGACAATGAGAGGGTTTTATTTGAAATCCAAATCTTAAACATATTTATAACCATTCTTCTAGAATAACCATGGATCAATTGCTTTCACACCAGGGAAAGGACCCTAGGGAACATCGGGTTATGAACGAACGAATAGAGCTCGCCAGGGGATAGTTCTCAGCCCAATCTCGCTGAAGCATGCGCGCAGATAAACATATGCATATTTCATCACAATCACAATCAGGTGAGCACAATGGCTGATCGCTTAAAAACAGGTCAAAATTTTCCATCCAATTATCTCGGTACATCCAGTCAGTCACGCATGCAGACGTGCCAACACCAGGACTGGTAAAAGTGTATCATCGATAAGGATACTACAACATAATATGCCGTCGCCTGATGAATTTAGTGCATCAGCGACGTTTAGCTTTAGCAGAAGCACTGGACTCGGCCGCCTTCTTCCTTTGCTTGAGCAGCTCCACTTTGCTCTTCTTCCTATCATTGCTAATCTGCAAGATCACAAACAGTACCGGATCAGCTATACATCTCAAAAATGTGATCCAGAATGGCAGGTATTAGCGTCGATGCAACTTAAGCGGCATCTGTATCAGAAAAGTAAGGATCCAGCTGAGCATTTGCATGCGTCTGAGGATTTTGTGGCACTAGAAACTTGACCAAGAATCACCAAAAAAATGCGCAAAAGAACTCGCTAAATCATGGTGAGATAGGTCCCCATACACCCATGGGTAAAAAGAAGCCACTCTGTAAGATGAAAAGGACAAGGTGGTAATACAGGACGAATTTCATGTAAATAAAGTGTGGCCAAGTATCTATATATACTTTATCCAACAATGAAACTACAGTAATGCACGGGTAGAGAAATAGCAAAGATAAGCCTATGGGTAAAACTAATTTACGGGGCGGATAAAGATGCTGCACAAACAGGTGTTGGTGTGTCTTGTACAAACGACCCAAGTGGTGTTGTATCAGCCATCAACTTCAATCCACTGGCTAATACTAATAATCCACTGTATCGGTATGAAAACTTTCTCATTTAAACCCACAGAACCAGGCATTAAAATTTTGAATAAAGTTTGACAAAGGGAACAAATGAGATCTCATTCAAAAAGACTAAATTAAAAACAAGCAGAACAATACAATACTGCAATTGAAGAGTACAGTAGTAGCTATAGTGCCATAGTACAAGGAGATGTACCTTCATTGCTTCCATAAGGCCTCTCTTCTTCCTGGAAACGACAGACTTGGCAATGTCGTCAGCATCCTTCTCAGCTTGGTCAATGGCTGCCTGGGCCTCATCTTCGTCAGCAACATCGGCTGCGCTATCAGCCTTCTTCTTTGACAAATTAGAGAAAGTAGTTCCCTCAATTTCCATCTTCAGCTCCTCGTGGTATTTCTTCTCTTGCATCTCCAACTTTAAAATAGAAGGGGGATGGCCACATTACACAAAGTGCATGAATGTGCAAATAAATAAATAAGACAGAAGTACAAGAGACTTATATACTGAAACGGGAAGGAGCTCACCTCCTTCTTCTTTTTAGCAAATTCATTATGCTCAGATTTTGCCTCTACTATCGAATTGCCCAGATCTTCATCACCTAAACCTGGCAGAGGCATAACTTGGTTTTGACCAGCAGATTTATATCCCTCCAAGGTCACTGCATAGTCAGGTATATGACCCTCTTTATCGTTGTCCACAAAAGGAGATATATGTGGTGGAGGCACCCTAAGATCAAAAAAAAATATCAGCATCATCACTGCTGCATGAGTTAAGCTACTTGAAAACATATTTTGCATAGCACACTTAATAGGCAGTAGACAAAAGCTATCAGTTCAGTTATAAGCGCAAGGAATACTAAAGAAGGAAGGCAGACAATATCCTCATTGTTTAAAGGTGTTTAAAAACAATTTGATGAATTTGATGTGTAACAAGCATTCAGCTAAGCTAGCAAGTACAGTGTCAATATTACATTACACAAATCACAATTTTAATGATGCTACACACAACCATCAATTAGTTGAGTTAGTTTAGAAGGGACTTTAAACACTAACACACAGTCCTGATTTGTTACTTTAGCAACAGGAATGTGCATACTTAAGTGATGTCATGTGTATCAGCATATACATATGATACATAACCTGGGAGACATACCTTCCAACAATATAGTCATCTGTGGGAATTACTTTGAGAATGTTTACGCAATCAAAAATCCATTGTGGTTGAACATAATGCCTGGAGAGGAAAACATGGCTCTGGGTTGGCCTGTCAACAATCTGCAAAACAACATGACGATACTTAATAGTCAGCAGATAAACTACAATGAGAGGGCATGTGTGCAGTGGAATGAAGTGGGATGGTATCTTGTGTAGAGGAAATCTAGACCAATCTTGATACCCCTGGTAAAAGCTCATGGGCAAGCAAAATCTACCTGATGGGTGATATCTTGATCTGTTTCATCAAATGGAGCTCCTTCTCCTTCCCACGAAACAGTTCCTCCAAATGCCGGAATTATAAACAAGAGAGACTCCCTGGGAACCTGAGAATGAAGAGGAAGATAATAAAAGGATATACGATATTGAAGCCAAGGCAATTAGTTCAAAAACAATAGCTTTGCAGTAATAATAAATTCACTTTAATACCTCACGACTTAAGTAGAACTTCAGATCTTTGAATAAAGTCCTGCACTCTTTAACGCTCTCCTCTTCTGTATCATCAGCAGTTGATTCTTCTACAAGATGCATTAACGCACCAGGTTCATTAGCAGGTAGCTGATGTTGAAGCTGTGCCAATCTGAGCTCAGACTCGTCAGTTTTTGAGCTCTCTTTATTATTTTCAGTCTCTTTGTCTTCAATAAGCCCATTAGACTCTGGATTTCCCGGCAGTCTTCCAGAAGACATATACCGGGACAACGCATAGAGCTCTGGTACGAATATCAGTGAGAATGTCAAACAAAGAAGAGTCAAAAGAATGTAGCAAAAAGAATCCTAAAACAAACATGGTACATAGTATGAGCACGAGCACATAAAGGAAACAAACATGCTAGCTAGCATGACTATAACAAGCACCAGTACTTACCAGCAGCCAAAGCTTCTAGACGAGGATCCAGAATAGGCGGATAGTTCACATTTATGGAATGGTAAAGCTTGAAGTTCACAAATCCTAGAAGAGTCTGCAGGCAGGACAGGATTTGGTAAAGCTTGCAGTTTTGTCTATCCACTAAACTTATTTAAATGGATGTGATACTGCCAAGTAAGCAGGAATGCACGATAACTGAAGAGTATCCACAATCTCGCCTACCTCGTAGAATTCCAAAAAGGTGAGCATCACATTGAAGTCGACATCATCAGTTAAAACTTGCTGAAGAGCATGCGGAGTAAGCCAAGTGATCTTTTGCCCTTGAACTTCAGCCTTCAAAACATAGTAAAATTATAAACATCGACTATAAATGACTAAATGTGCGCAAAGACATGCGGATACACAACTGCACAAAACCTACCTGGTAGTATATGCCCTTGACAGATATGAATGTCTTCCGCAGGGAATTAGTTCGAGAAATATATGCTTGCCATTCATGGCTTAACCTACAATGTACAAGGATGTATATTAGTAGTGCAAAATAAATCTCTGAAAGAAGCAAGCACCAATTTGCCTTTGCATTTGCATGACAATATTCTGACATTCAACACAGGTGGTGCACAAACTAACAAGGTGAGAATATGGATTTTAGCAAAATACAGGTATTTCATGGCTGCTGGAAAAACTGTTACAACTTTCACATCTTCAAATTCTTAAGGTCCCAACAAAACAGGCCAGACACAGAGGTGCATTGTAGTTGCTAGAAAGGTGAGGAAGGTCAAACCATGATAACAGAATCTCTGGGAGCAGGAATACAAACACCGTGTGGGGGTTATGTGTGTGAGGTTCTGAGGGAGGATTCACTAATCCAGAAGAGGGCATACCTGCGGCAGTTATGGATTCGCTGTACTTGCACACGTTCACCTTCAATAGCAGGCAAAGCCGCAAATAAATGCACCATCGTTAGGCAATCATCCAAGTCTCTGAGAGCATCAACAAAAGATGGATATCTGTACAACAACAAAGACAGAAACGCACATGTGAGAGACCAGTATGGATGAAGACCAAAAGAATCAACTTGAAATCACTCATTACCTTTCAATGATAAGTCTATCAAGTTTGTAAGTTGGTGGTCGATTCAACAATCTGTCCGCCAGATCCCTGTTTTTCTTAGCCATAGCCTTTTTAACTTTCTTTCTGTGAACCTTGATTTCTCTGATAACATGAAATAACAATCCCATTAGGAAATCCAAAACTATCAACGAGCAATTACTCATTGTCATATACTCACGATGTATTTACTCCAAGCAAAAAAAATCAGTGCAGTTAGATACCAATATTGCCAATCATACAAACAGATAAGCCAGGATTTTCATGAGCAGCGACCAAGTAAGTAACCACAGATTGCTAGTCTGTATTCCAGTTATCAAAATGTCATTAACGACATACTAAATACAGAGGGTGCAAATTGAATAGATAATGGCGCATTGATTGACTACACTAAGTTTGTTTTGACTTGTTTTTTCGCTGATGGACACTAGCACTCTAGTGAAACTATAGCTCCCCACTTAAGGTCACCATTCCCTCTGCCGCATGCTACATTTAACGACGAGCTGACAGTTACCAGGAGCAAATAAGTCACACAACTAAGAAATAACTCAATAAGAAAGCTTTGAGATACTTCCATCCTGGTCACCTCAATCAATAAAAACGATGAAATTCCTGAGACACTAAATTACCCCCTGGTGATACAGCAAAGAGAGCGCAAGAAATCCCTTTTACGGTTATATCAACCATGTGGCAGACTTTGGTAAGGAAGCTAGCCAAGTACCTGAACTTCTCAATCAAGGGGTCATGGGCAAGGAAGGCGATGTCCTTCATGTGGTAATACGTCTTGTGGTTCCCCTCCACCTTCTTCTTGGGCTCCCGGGGAAACACCCCCTTGAGAATGCATAGTTTCCTGCAGCAATTTGTGAAGAAAATAAAAAGTTAACCCAGATAAAACCCCGGTTACTGCCCCCATGTAAAATCTACTGTGCCATCCTAATTTCGCAGCACGCGAGCCGGACAGAACACGTTGAATAAATTGGATTAACATCAGCGCCGCCGAAGATTTGGCCAAATTTACTCGCGACGACCGCTCATGAATCAGCGGTCGTCTCGTCGGCGGTGGGAGGAAGTGACGGGGAGCGAGAGGGGGACCTGAAGACGGCGAGGCTGATCTGCAGGTACTTGACCGCCTTGGTCCGGGTGATGTACTTGGCGAAGTTCCCCTCCTTCTTCTTGCCCTGGACCACAGCAGAGGAAGCAGCGGGTGAGGGGCTCTGCCGGCGGCGCGGAGAAGAAGGGGGAGTGGAGAGAGGCGGGGGAGGGGAGGAGACGGGAGTATTACCGCGGGGCGATAGTGCTTCGGCATGGCGGCGGCGGCGGCGGCGGCGGCGACGACACGGAGAAGGCCCTTCGGGAAGGGGGGAGGAAAACGAGAGAGGGGGAGATGGGTTTTAGGGTTTTGGGTTATATGGCTGGGCCGCTGGAGCGGAGTGCACTCGCGGCAGTCGGTTCGGTCGTGTCTGCCCCAACGCAGATATTTTCTTCCGCAACCTGCTTTGGCTTTGGCATAAAACCTCAGTAATTTCACATCATTTCTTTCTTCTTTTTGCGGGGGAATTTCACATTTCTTTCACATCTGTCTACTGGCCATGTGAACCAAAATGCCATCATTTTTTTTCAAATAGTTTGAATTGCTTATCACGTGTGCCACATGGTAAAATGCCCCTGCTGCTAACTTATGCCAAACTCCAGTTTCGACACATGATGAAAATAACAGTTGACATGATGTAGTTGACTTTTAGGTTATTATTAAGAGGCCTCGTTCAAAGCCGAGCAAATTCATAGCTACCATTGTGTGCAAGGGCGAATCTACTAGACATGCTTTAACAGGCTGGAGCCTGCCGTCCAACAGGGGTAGTTTCTTTTTTACTACCAACGACCAGGTATAGTGCAACAAATCAGCTGCTTCCTAGTCCATGAAACGGGCTAGAATCGACCAAAACTGCGAGTGTTGATGACCGACACATAATCGCACCTTGGAGTTCAACAACTATGAAAATCACTCCGGGACCCCAAAACGGTAAGTAATGGTCCACGAAACACGCCAGAATCGGCCAAAACTGCGAGTGTTGATGACCAAAACATGAGCGCATCTTGGGAATCAACAAATATGAAAATCCCTCCGGGACCCCAAAATAGTGAGTAATAGTCCACGAAACGGGCCAGAATCGGTCAAAATTGTGAGTGTTCATGACCGACACATAAGCGCACCTTGGGATTCAACAACTACGGAAATGACTCCAGGACCCCAAAACGGTGAGTAATAGTCCATAAAACGGGCCAGAAGCGGCCAAAACTGTGAGTGTTGATGACCGACACAAAAGCGCACCTTGGGTTCAACAACTATGAAAATCGCTCTGGGACCCCAAAATGGTGAGTAATAGTCCAAGAAACGGGCACAATTGGCCAAAACTGTGAGTGTTGATGACCGATACATAAGCGCACCTTGGGTTCAACAACTATGTAAATCACTCCGGGACCCCAAAACAGTGAGTAATAGTCCACGAAACGGGCCAGAATCGGCCAAAACTGCGAGTGTTGATGACCGACACGTAAACGCACCCCAGGGTTCGTTAATCGTGCAAATCACTCCGGGACCCCAAAACTGTGAGTAATGGTCCTCGAAACGGGCCAGAATCGACCAAAACTGTTAGTGTTGATGACCGACACATAAACGCACCTTGGGGTTCCACAACTATGAAAATCGCTACGGGACCCCAAAACAGTAAGTAATAGTCCACGAAATGGGCCAGAATCGGCCAAAACTGTGAGTGTTCATGACCGACACATAAGTTCACTTTGGAGTTCAACAACTACGGAAATGACTCCGGAAACCCAAAACGGTGAGTAATAGTCCACGAAACGGGCCAGAAGCGGCCAAAACTGTGAGTGTTGATGATCGACACATAAGCGCACCTTGGGGTTCAACAACTATGGAAATCGCTCCGGGACACCAAAACGGCGAGTAATAGTCCAAGAAACGACCTAGAAGCGGCCAAAACTATGAGTGTTGATGGCCGATACATATCGCACCTTGGAGTTCAACAACTATGGAAATCACTCCGGGACCCCAAAATGCACCCTAGGGTTCGTTAATCGTGCAAATCACTCTGAAACCCCAAAACAGTGACTAATAGTCCACGAAACGGGCCAGAATCGACCAAAACTGCAAGTGTCGATGACCGACACATAAGCGCACCTTGGGGTTCCACAACTATAGATATCACTTCGGGACCCCAAAACAGTGAGTAATAGTCCGTGAAACGGGCTAGAATCGACCAAAACTGCGAGTGTCGATGACGGACACACAATCGCACCTTGGGGTTCAACAACTATGGAAATCGCTCCGGGACCCCAAAACGGCTCCAAGAAACGGGCTAGAATCGGCCAAAACTGTGAGTGTTGATGACCGACACATAATCGCACATTGGGGTTCAACAACTATGGAAATCACTCCGGGACCCCAAAACAGTGAGTAATATTTCACGAAATGGGCCAGAATCGGCCAAAACTGCGAGTGTTGATGACCGACACGTAAACGCACCCCAGGGTTCGCTAATCATGCAAATCACTCCGGGATGCCCAAACAGTGAGTAATAGTTCCCGAAACGGGCCAGAATCGACCAAAACTGGTAGTGTTGATGACCGACACATAAGCGCACCTTGGGGTTCCACAACTATGGAAATCACTCCTGGACCGCGAAACTGTGAGTAATAGTCCACAAAACGGGCTAGAATCGACCAAAACTGCGAGTGTTGATGACCGACATATAATCAAACCATGGGGTTCAACAACTATAGAAATCACTTCGGGACCTCAAAACAGTGAGTAATAGTCCACGTAACGGGCCATGATCGGCGAAAACTGTGAGTGTTCATGACCGACACATAAGAGCACCTTGGGGTTCAACAACTACGGAAATGACTCCGGGACCCCAAAACGGTGAGTAATAGTCCACGAAACGGGCCACAAGCGGCCAAAACTGTGATTGTTGATGACCGACACATAAGCGCACCTTGGGGTTCAACAAATATGGAAATCGCTCCGGACCCCAAAACGGCGAGTAATAGTCCAAGAAACGGGCCAGAATCGGCCAAAACTGTGAGTGTTCATGACCGACACATAAGCGCACCTTGGGGTTCAACAACTACGGTAATGACTCCGGGACCCCAAAACGGTGAGTAATAGTCCACGAAACGGGCCAGAATCGGCCAAAATTGTGAGTGTTGGTGACCGACACATAACCGCGCCTTGGGGTTCAACAACTATGGAAATCACTCCGGGACCCCAAAACAATGAGTAATAGTCTACGAAACGGGCCAGAATCGGCCAAAACTGTGAGTGTTGATGACCGACACATAAGCGCACCTTGGGGTTCAACAACTATGGAAATCACTCCGGGACCCCAAAACAGTGTGTAATAGTCCATGAAACGGGCAAGAATCGACCAAAACTGCTAGTGTTTATGACCGACACATAATCGCACCTTGGGGTTCAACAACTATGGAAATCACTCCGGGACCCCAAAACGGTGAGTAATGTTCCACGGAACAGGCAAGAATCGGCCAAAACTGCGAGTGTTGATGACCGAAATATAAGCACACCTTGGGGTTCAACAACTATGGAAATCACTCCGGGACCCCAAAACAGTGACTAATAGTCCACGAAACGGGCCAAAATTGGCCAAAACTGTGAGTGTTCATGACCGACACATAAGCACACCTTGGGGTTCCACAACTACGGAAATGACTCTGGGACCCCAAAACGGTGAGTAGTCCACGAAACGGGCCAGAAGCGGCCAAAACTATGAGTGTTGATGACCGACACATAAGCGCACCTTCGGGTTCAACAACTATGGAAATCACTCCGGGACCCCAAAAAGGTGAGTAATAGTCCAAGAAACGGACCAGAATCGGCCAAAATTATGAGTGTTGATGACCAATACATAAGCGCACCTTGGCGTTCTACAACTACGGAAATCACTCCGGGACCCCAAAACAGTGAGTAATAGTCCACGAAACGGGCCATGATCGGCGAAAACTGTGAGTGTTCATGACCGACACATAAGCGCACCTTGGGGTTCAACAACTACGGAAATGACTCCGGGACCCTAAAACGGTGAGTAATAGTCCATGAAACGGGCCAGAAGCGGCCAAAACTGTGAGTGTTAATGACCGACACATAAGCGCACCTTTTGGTTCCACAACTATGGAAATCACTCATGGACCGCGAAACAATGAGTAATAGTCCACAAAATGGGCTAGAATCGACCAAAACTGCGAGTGTTGATGACCGACACATAATCAAACCATGGGGTTCAACAACTATAGAAATCACTTCGGGACCCCAAAACGGTCAGTAATGGTCCACGAGACAGGCCAGAATCGGCCAAAACTGTGAGTGTTGATGACCGAAGCATAAGCGCACCTTGGGGTTCAACAACTATGAAAATCACTCCGGGACCCCAAAACAGTGAGTAATAGTCCACGAAACGGGCCATGATCGGCGAAAACTGTGAGTGTTCATGACCGATACATAAGCGCACCTTGGGGTTCAACAACTACGGAAATGACTCCGGGACCTCAAAACGGTGAGTAATAGTCCACGAAGCGGGCCAGAAGCGGCCAAAACTGTGAGTGTTGGTGACCGACACATAAGCGCACCTTGGGATTCAACAACTATGGAAATTGCTCCGGGACCCCAAAACGGCGAGTAATAGTCCAAGAAACGGGATAGAATCGTCCAAAACTGTGAGTGTTGATGACCGAAACATAAGCGCACCTTGGGGTTCAACAACTATGAAAATCACTCCGGGACACCAAAACAGTGAGTAATAGTCCACGAAATGTGCCAGAATCGGCCAAAACTGCTGGTGTTGATGACCGACACGTAAACGCACCCCAGGGTTCGTTAATCGTGCAAATCACTCCGGGACCCCAAAACTGTGAGTAATGGTCCTCGAAACGGGCCAGAATCGACCAAAACTGTTAGTGTTGATGACCGACACATAAACGCACCTTGGGGTTTCACAACTATGGAAATCGCTACGGGACCCCAAAACAGTAAGTAATAGTCCACGAAATGGGCCAGAATCGGCCAAAACTGTGAGTGTTCATGACCGACACATAAGTTCACTTTGGGGTTCAACAACTACGGAAATGACTCCGGGAACCCAAAACGGTGAGTAATAGTCCACGAAACGGGCCAGAAGCGGCCAAAACTGTGAGTGTTGATGACCGACACATAAGCGCACCTTGGGGTTCAACAGCTATGGAAATCGCTACGGGACACCAAAACGGCGAGTAATAGTCCAAGAAACGGGCCAGAATCGGCCAAAACTGTGAGTGTTGATGACCGAAACATAAGCGCACCTTGGGGTTCAACAACTATGGAAATCACTCCGGGACCCCAAAACAGTGAGTAATATTCCACGAAATGGGTCAGAATCGGCAAAAACTGCGAGTATTGAAGACCGACACGTAAACGCACCCCAGGGTTCACTAATCATGCAAATCACTCCGGGATGCCAAAACAGTGAGTAATAGTCCACGAAACGGGTCAGAATCGACCAAAACTGGGAGTGTTGATGACCGACACATAAGCGCACCTTGGGGTTCCACAACTATGGAAATCACTCCTGGACCGCGAAACTGTGAGTAATAGTCCACAAAACGGGCTAGAATCGACCAAAACTGCGAGTGTTGATGACCGACATATAATCAAACCATGGGGTTCAACAACTATAGAAATCACTCCGGGACCCCAAAACAGTGAGTAATAGTCCACGAAACGGGCCATGATCGGCGAAAACTGTGAGTGTTCATGACCGACACATAAGCGCACCTTGGGGTTCAACAACTACGGAAATGACTCCGGGACCCCAAATCGGCGAGTAATAGTCCAAGAAACGGGCCAGAATCGGCCAAAACTGTGAGTGTTCATGACCGACACATAAGCGCACCTTGGGGTTCAACAACTACGGAAATGACTCCGGGACCCCAAAACGGTGAGTAATAGTATACGAAACGGTTCAGAAGCGGCCAAAACTGTGAGTGTTGATGACCGACACATAAGCGCACCTTGGGGTTCAACAACTATGGAAATCGCTCCGGGACCCCAAAACGGCGAGTAATAGTCCAAGAAACGGGATAGAATCGGCGAAAACTGTGAGTGTTGATGACCGATACATAAGCGCACCTTGGGGTTCAACAACTATGGAAATCACTCCGGGACCCCAAAATAGTGTGTAATAGTCCACAAAACGTGCCAGAATCGGCCAAAATTGCGAGTGTTGATGACCGACACGTAAACGCACCCTAGGGTTCGTTAATCATGCAAATCACTCCGTGACCCCAAAACAGTGAGTAATAGTCCACGAAACGGGCCAGAATCGGCCAAAACTGTGAGTGTTCATGACCGACACATAAGCGCACCTTGGGGTTCAACAACTACGGAAATGACTCCGGGACCCCAAAACGGTGAGTAATAGTCCACGAAACGGGCCAGAATCGGCCAAAATTGTGAGTGTTGGTGACCGACACATAACCGCGCCTTGGGGTTCAACAACTATGGAAATCACTCCGGGACCCCAAAACAATGAGTAATAGTCTTCGAAACGGGCCAGAATCGGCCAAAACTGTGAGTGTTGATGACCGACACATAAGCGCACCTTGGGGTTCAACAACTATGGAAATCACTCCGGGACCCCAAAACAGTGTGTAATAGTCCATGAAACGGGCAAGAATCGACCAAAACTGCTAGTGTTTATGACCGACACATAATCGCACCTTGGGGTTCAACAACTATGGAAATCACTCCGGGACCCCAAAACGGTGAGTAATGTTCCACGGAACAGGCAAGAATCGGCCAAAACTGCGAGTGTTGATGACCGAAATATAAGCACACCTTGGGGTTCAACAACTATGGAAATCACTCCGGGACCCCAAAACAGTGACTAATAGTCCACGAAACGGGCCAAAATTGGCCAAAACTGTGAGTGTTCATGACCGACACATAAGCACACCTTGGGGTTCCACAACTACGGAAATGACTCTGGGACCCCAAAACGGTGAGTAGTCCACGAAACGGGCCAGAAGCGGCCAAAACTATGAGTGTTGATGACCGACACATAAGCGCACCTTCGGGTTCAACAACTATGGAAATCACTCCGGGACCCCAAAAAGGTGAGTAATAGTCCAAGAAACGGACCAGAATCGGCCAAAATTATGAGTGTTGATGACCAATACATAAGCGCACCTTGGCGTTCTACAACTACGGAAATCACTCCGGGACCCCAAAACAGTGAGTAATAGTCCACGAAACGGGCCATGATCGGCGAAAACTGTGAGTGTTCATGACCGACACATAAGCGCACCTTGGGGTTCAACAACTACGGAAATGACTCCGGGACCCTAAAACGGTGAGTAATAGTCCATGAAACGGGCCAGAAGCGGCCAAAACTGTGAGTGTTAATGACCGACACATAAGCGCACCTTTTGGTTCCACAACTATGGAAATCACTCATGGACCGCGAAACAATGAGTAATAGTCCACAAAATGGGCTAGAATCGACCAAAACTGCGAGTGTTGATGACCGACACATAATCAAACCATGGGGTTCAACAACTATAGAAATCACTTCGGGACCCCAAAACGGTCAGTAATGGTCCACGAGACAGGCCAGAATCGGCCAAAACTGTGAGTGTTGATGACCGAAGCATAAGCGCACCTTGGGGTTCAACAACTATGAAAATCACTCCGGGACCCCAAAACAGTGAGTAATAGTCCACGAAACGGGCCATGATCGGCGAAAACTGTGAGTGTTCATGACCGATACATAAGCGCACCTTGGGGTTCAACAACTACGGAAATGACTCCGGGACCTCAAAACGGTGAGTAATAGTCCACGAAGCGGGCCAGAAGCGGCCAAAACTATGAGTGTTGGTGACCGACACATAAGCGCACCTTGGGATTCAACAACTATGGAAATTGCTCCGGGACCCCAAAACGGCGAGTAATAGTCCAAGAAACGGGATAGAATCGTCCAAAACTGTGAGTGTTGATGACCGAAACATAAGCGCACCTTGGGGTTCAACAACTATGAAAATCACTCCGGGACACCAAAACAGTGAGTAATAGTCCACGAAATGTGCCAGAATCGGCCAAAACTGCTGGTGTTGATGACCGACACGTAAACGCACCCCAGGGTTCGTTAATCGTGCAAATCACTCCGGGACCCCAAAACTGTGAGTAATGGTCCTCGAAACGGGCCAGAATCGACCAAAACTGTTAGTGTTGATGACCGACACATAAACGCACCTTGGGGTTTCACAACTATGGAAATCGCTACGGGACCCCAAAACAGTAAGTAATAGTCCACGAAATGGGCCAGAATCGGCCAAAACTGTGAGTGTTCATGACCGACACATAAGTTCACTTTGGGGTTCAACAACTACGGAAATGACTCCGGGAACCCAAAACGGTGAGTAATAGTCCACGAAACGGGCCAGAAGCGGCCAAAACTGTGAGTGTTGATGACCGACACATAAGCGCACCTTGGGGTTCAACAGCTATGGAAATCGCTACGGGACACCAAAACGGCGAGTAATAGTCCAAGAAACGGGCCAGAATCGGCCAAAACTGTGAGTGTTGATGACCGAAACATAAGCGCACCTTGGGGTTCAACAACTATGGAAATCACTCCGGGACCCCAAAACAGTGAGTAATATTCCACGAAATGGGTCAGAATCGGCAAAAACTGCGAGTATTGAAGACCGACACGTAAACGCACCCCAGGGTTCACTAATCATGCAAATCACTCCGGGATGCCAAAACAGTGAGTAATAGTCCACGAAACGGGTCAGAATCGACCAAAACTGGGAGTGTTGATGACCGACACATAAGCGCACCTTGGGGTTCCACAACTATGGAAATCACTCCTGGACCGCGAAACTGTGAGTAATAGTCCACAAAACGGGCTAGAATCGACCAAAACTGCGAGTGTTGATGACCGACATATAATCAAACCATGGGGTTCAACAACTATAGAAATCACTCCGGGACCCCAAAACAGTGAGTAATAGTCCACGAAACGGGCCATGATCGGCGAAAACTGTGAGTGTTCATGACCGACACATAAGCGCACCTTGGGGTTCAACAACTACGGAAATGACTCCGGGACCCCAAATCGGCGAGTAATAGTCCAAGAAACGGGCCAGAATCGGCCAAAACTGTGAGTGTTCATGACCGACACATAAGCGCACCTTGGGGTTCAACAACTACGGAAATGACTCCGGGACCCCAAAACGGTGAGTAATAGTATACGAAACGGTTCAGAAGCGGCCAAAACTGTGAGTGTTGATGACCGACACATAAGCGCACCTTGGGGTTCAACAACTATGGAAATCGCTCCGGGACCCCAAAACGGCGAGTAATAGTCCAAGAAACGGGATAGAATCGGCCAAAACTGTGAGTGTTGATGACCGATACATAAGCGCACCTTGGGGTTCAACAACTATGGAAATCACTCCGGGACCCCAAAATAGTGTGTAATAGTCCACAAAACGTGCCAGAATCGGCCAAAATTGCGAGTGTTGATGACCGACACGTAAACGCACCCTAGGGTTCGTTAATCATGCAAATCACTCCGTGACCCCAAAACAGTGAGTAATAGTCCACGAAACGGGCCAGAATCGGCCAAAACTGTGAGTGTTCATGACCGACACATAAGCGCACCTTGGGGTTCAACAACTACGGAAATGACTCCGGGACCCCAAAACGGTGAGTAATAGTCCACGAAACGGGCCAGAATCGGCCAAAATTGTGAGTGTTGGTGACCGACACATAACCGCGCCTTGGGGTTCAACAACTATGGAAATCACTCCGGGACCCCAAAACAATGAGTAATAGTCTTCGAAACGGGCCAGAATCGGCCAAAACTGTGAGTGTTGATGACCGACACATAAGCGCACCTTGGGGTTCAACAACTATGGAAATCACTCCGGGACCCCAAAACAGTGTGTAATAGTCCATGAAACGGGCAAGAATCGACCAAAACTGCTAGTGTTTATGACCGACACATAATCGCACCTTGGGGTTCAACAACTATGGAAATCACTCCGGGACCCCAAAACGGTGAGTAATGTTCCACGGAACAGGCAAGAATCGGCCAAAACTGCGAGTGTTGATGACCGAAATATAAGCACACCTTGGGGTTCAACAACTATGGAAATCACTCCGGGACCCCAAAACAGTGACTAATAGTCCACGAAACGGGCCAAAATTGGCCAAAACTGTGAGTGTTCATGACCGACACATAAGCACACCTTGGGGTTCCACAACTACGGAAATGACTCTGGGACCCCAAAACGGTGAGTAGTCCACGAAACGGGCCAGAAGCGGCCAAAACTATGAGTGTTGATGACCGACACATAAGCGCACCTTCGGGTTCAACAACTATGGAAATCACTCCGGGACCCCAAAAAGGTGAGTAATAGTCCAAGAAACGGACCAGAATCGGCCAAAATTATGAGTGTTGATGACCAATACATAAGCGCACCTTGGCGTTCTACAACTACGGAAATCACTCCGGGACCCCAAAACAGTGAGTAATAGTCCACGAAACGGGCCATGATCGGCGAAAACTGTGAGTGTTCATGACCGACACATAAGCGCACCTTGGGGTTCAACAACTACGGAAATGACTCCGGGACCCTAAAACGGTGAGTAATAGTCCATGAAACGGGCCAGAAGCGGCCAAAACTGTGAGTGTTAATGACCGACACATAAGCGCACCTTTTGGTTCCACAACTATGGAAATCACTCATGGACCGCGAAACAATGAGTAATAGTCCACAAAATGGGCTAGAATCGACCAAAACTGCGAGTGTTGATGACCGACACATAATCAAACCATGGGGTTCAACAACTATAGAAATCACTTCGGGACCCCAAAACGGTCAGTAATGGTCCACGAGACAGGCCAGAATCGGCCAAAACTGTGAGTGTTGATGACCGAAGCATAAGCGCACCTTGGGGTTCAACAACTATGAAAATCACTCCGGGACCCCAAAACAGTGAGTAATAGTCCACGAAACGGGCCATGATCGGCGAAAACTGTGAGTGTTCATGACCGATACATAAGCGCACCTTGGGGTTCAACAACTACGGAAATGACTCCGGGACCCCAAAACGGTGAGTAATAGTCCACGAAGCGGGCCAGAAGCGGCCAAAACTGTGAGTGTTGGTGACCGACACATAAGCGCACCTTGGGATTCAACAACTATGGAAATTGCTCCGGGACCCCAAAACGGCGAGTAATAGTCCAAGAAACGGGATAGAATCGTCCAAAACTGTGAGTGTTGATGACCGAAACATAAGCGCACCTTGGGGTTCAACAACTATGAAAATCACTCCGGGACACCAAAACAGTGAGTAATAGTCCACGAAATGTGCCAGAATCGGCCAAAACTGCTGGTGTTGATGACCGACACGTAAACGCACCCCAGGGTTCGTTAATCGTGCAAATCACTCCGGGACCCCAAAACTGTGAGTAATGGTCCTCGAAACGGGCCAGAATCGACCAAAACTGTTAGTGTTGATGACCGACACATAAACGCACCTTGGGGTTTCACAACTATGGAAATCGCTACGGGACCCCAAAACAGTAAGTAATAGTCCACGAAATGGGCCAGAATCGGCCAAAACTGTGAGTGTTCATGACCGACACATAAGTTCACTTTGGGGTTCAAGAACTACGGAAATGACTCCGGGAACCCAAAACGGTGAGTAATAGTCCACGAAACGGGCCAGAAGCGGCCAAAACTGTGAGTGTTGATGACCGACACATAAGCGCACCTTGGGGTTCAACAGCTATGGAAATCGCTCCGGGACACCAAAACGGCGAGTAATAGTCCAAGAAACGGGCCCTAATCGGCCAAAACTGTGAGTGTTGATGACCGAAACATAAGCGCACCTTGGGGTTCAACAACTATGGAAATCACTCCGGGACCCCAAAACAGTGAGTAATATTCCACGAAATGGGTCAGAATCGGCCAAAACTGCGAGTGTTGAAGACCGACACGTAAACGCACCCCAGGGTTCACTAATCATGCAAATCACTCCGGGATGCCAAAACAGTGAGTAATAGTCCACGAAACGGGTCAGAATCGACCAAAACTGGGAGTGTTGATGACCGACACATAAGCGCACCTTGGGGTTCCACAACTATGGAAATCACTCCTGGACCGCGAAACTGTGAGTAATAGTCCACAAAACGGGCTAGAATCGACCAAAACTGCGAGTGTTGATGACCGACATATAATCAAACCATGGGGTTCAACAACTATAGAAATCAGTCCGGGACCCCAAAATAGTGAGTAATAGTCCAAGAAACGGTCCAGAATCGGCCAAAACTGTGAGTGTTGATGACCGATACATAAGCGCACCTTGGGGTTCAACAACTACGGAAATCACTCCGGGACCCCAAAACAGTGAGTAATATTCCACGAAATGGGCCAGAATCGGCCAAAACTGCGAGTGTTGATGACCGACACATAAACGCACCCCAGGGTTCGCTAATCATGCAAATCACTCCGGGACCCCAAAACAGTGAGTAATGGTCCTCGAAACGGGCCAGAATCGACCAAAACTGTTAGTGTTGATGACCGACACATAAACGCACCTTGGGGTTCCACAACTATGGAAATCGCTACGGGACCCCAAAATAGTAAATAATAGTCCACGAAATGGGCCAGAATCAGCCAAAACTGTGAGTGTTCATGACCGACACATAAGTTCACTTTGGGGTTCAACAACTACGGAAATGACTCCGGGAACCCAAAACGGTGAGTAATAGTCCACGAAACGGGCCAGAAGCGGCCAAAACTGTGAGTATTGATGACCGACACATAAGCGCACCTTGGGGTTCAACAGCTATGGAAATCACTCCGGGACACCAAAACGGCGAGTAATAGTCCAAGAAACGGGCTAGAAGCGGCCAAAACTGTGAGTGTTGACGACCGATACATATCGCACCTTGGGGTTCAACAACTATGGAAATCACTCCGGGACCCCAAAACAGTGAGTAATAGTCCACGAAACGGGCCAGAATCGGCCAAAACTGCGAGTGTTGATGACCAAAACGTAAACGCACCCTAGGGTTCGTTAATCGTGCAAATCACTTTGGAACCCCAAAACAGTGAGTAACAGTCCACGAAACGGGCCAGAATCGAGCAAAACTGTGAGTGTTGATGACCGACACATAAGCGCACCATGGGGTTCCACAACTATAGAAATCACTCCGGGACCCCAAAACAGTGAGTAATAATCCATGAAACGGGCTAGAATCGACCAAAACTGCGAGTGTTGATGACCGACACACAATCGCACCTTGGGGTTCAACAACTATGGAAATCGCTCCGGGACACCAAAACGGCTCCAAGAAACGGGCTAGAATCGGCCAAAACTGTGAGTGCTGATGACCGACACATAATCGCACATTGGGGTTCAACAACTATGGAAATCACTCCGGGACCCCAAAACAGTGAGTAATAGTCCAAGAAACGGGCCAGAATCGGCCAAAACTGTGAGTGTTGATGACCGATACATAAGCGCACCTTGGGGTTCAACAACTATGGAAATCACTCCGGGACCCCAAAACAGTGAGTAATATTCAACGAAATGGGCCAGAATCGGCCAAAATTGCGAGTGTTGATGACCGACACGTAAACGCACCCCAGGGTTCGCTAATCATGCAAATCACTCCGGGATGCCAAAACAGTGAGTAATAGTCCACGAAACGGGTCAGAATCGACCAAAACTGTGAGTGTTGATGACCGACACATAAGCGCACCTTGGGGTTCCACAACTATGGAAATCACTCCTGGACCGCGAAACTGTGAGTAATAGTCAACAAAACGGGCTAGAATCGACCAAAACTGCGAGTGTTGATGACCGACATATAATCAAACCATGGGGTTCAACAACTATAGAAATCACTCCGGGACACCAAAACAGTGAGTAATAGTCCACGAAACGGGCCATGATCGGTGAAAACTGTGAGTGTTCATGACCGACACATAAGCGCACCTTGGGGTTCAACAACTACGGAAATGACTCCGGGACCCCAAAACGGTGAGTAATAGTCCACGAAACGGGCCAGAAGCGGCCAAAACTGTGAGTGTTGATGACCGACACATAAGCGCACCTTGGGGTTCAACAAATATGGAAATCGCTCCGGGACCCCAAAACGGCGAGTAATAGTCCAAGAAACGGGCCAGAATCGGCCAAAACTGTGAGTGTTCATGACCGACACATAAGCGCACCTTGGGGTTCAACAACTACGGAAATGACTGCGGGACCCCAAAACGGTGAGTAATAGTCTACGAAACGGTCCAAAAGCGGCCAAAACTGTGAGTGTTGATGACCGACACATAAGCGCACCTTGGGGTTCAACAACTATGGAAATCGCTCCGGGACCCCAAAACGGCGAGTAATAGTCCAAGAAACGGGATAGAATCGGCCAAAACTGTGAGTGTTGATGACTGATACATAAGCGCACCTTGGGGTTCAACAACTATGGAAATCACTCCGGAACCCCAAAACAGTGTGTAATAGTCCACGAAACGTGCCAGAATCGGCCAAAACTGCGAGTGTTGATAACCGATACGTAAACGCACCCTAGGGTTCGTTAATCATGCAAATCACTCTGTGACCCCAAAACAGTGAGTAATAGTCCACGAAACGGGCCAGAATCGGCCAAATCTGCGAGTGTTGATGACCGACACATAAGCGCACCTTGGGGTTCCACAACTATAGAAATCACTCCGGGACCCCAAAACAGTGAGTAATAGTCCATGAAACGGGCAAGAATCGACCAAAACAGCGAGTGTTTATGACCGACACATAATCGCACCTTGGGGTTCAACAACTATGGAAATCGCTCCGGGACCCCAAAACGGCTCCATGAAACGGGCTAGAATTGGCCAAAACTGTGAGTGTTGATGACCGACACATAATCGCACATTGGGGTTCAACAACTATGGAAATCAGTCCGGGACCCCAAAACAGTGAGTAATAGTCCAAGAAACGGGCCAGAATCGGCCAAAACTGTGAGTGTTGATGACCGATACATAAGCGCACCTTGGGGTTCAACAACTATGGAAATCACTCCGGGACACCAAAACAGTGAGTAATATTCCACGAAATGGGCCAGAATCGGCCAAAACTGCGAGTGTTGATGACCGACACATAAACGCACCCCAGGGTTCGCTAATCATGCAAATCACTTCGGGACCCCAAAACTGTGAGTAATGGTCCTCGAAACGGGCCAGAATCGACCAAAACTGTTAGTGTTGATGACCGACACATAAACGCACCTTGGGGTTCCACAACTATGGAAATCGCTACGGGACCCCAAAACAGAAAGTAATAGTCCACGAAATGGGCCAGAATCGGCCAAAACTGTGAGTGTTCATGACCGACACATAAGTTCACTTTGGGGTTCAACAACTACGGAAATGACTCCGGGAACCCAAAACGGTGAGTAATAGTCCACGAAACGGGCCAGAAGCGGCCAAAACTGTGAGTGTTTATGACCGACACATAAGCGCACCTTGGGGTTCAACAGCTATGGAAATCGCTCCGGGACACCAAAACGGCGAGTAATAGTCCAAGAAATGGGCTAGAAGTGGCCAAAACTGTGAGTGTTGATGACCGATACATATCGCACCTTGGGGTTCAACAACTATGGAAATCACTCCGGGACCCCAAAACAGTGAGTAATAGTCCACGAAACGGGCCAGAATCGGCCAAAACTGCGAGTGTTGATGACCGAAACGTAAACGCACCCTAGGGTTCGTTAATCATGCAAATCACTTTGGAACCCCAAAACAGTGAGTAACAGTCCACGAAACGGGCCAGAATCGAGCAAAACTGTGAGTGTTGATGACCGACACATAAGCGCACCATGGGGTTCCACAACTATAGAAATCACTCCGGGACCCCAAAACAGTGAGTAATAATCCATGAAACGGGCTAGAATCGACCAAAACTGCGAGTGTTGATGACCGACACACAATCGCACCTTGGGGTTCAACAACTATGGAAATCGCTCCGGGACACCAAAACGGCTCCAAGAAACGGGCTAGAATCGGCCAAAACTGTGAGTGCTGATGACCGACACATAATCGCACATTGGGGTTCAACAACTATGGAAATCACTCCGGGACCCCAAAACAGTGAGTAATAGTCCAAGAAACGGGCCAGAATCGGCCAAAACTGTGAGTGTTGATGACCGATACATAAGCGCACCTTGGGGTTCAACAACTATGGAAATCACTCCGGGACCCCAAAACAGTGAGTAATATTCAACGAAATGGGCCAGAATCGGCCAAAATTGCGAGTGTTGATGACCGACACGTAAACGCACCCCAGGGTTCGCTAATCATGCAAATCACTCCGGGATGCCAAAACAGTGAGTAATAGTCCACGAAACGGGTCAGAATCGACCAAAACTGGGAGTGTTGATGACCGACACATAAGCGCACCTTGGGGTTCCACAACTATGGAAATCACTCCTGGACCGCGAAACTGTGAGTAATAGTCAACAAAACGGGCTAGAATCGACCAAAACTGCGAGTGTTGATGACCGACATATAATCAAACCATGGGGTTCAACAACTATAGAAATCACTCCAGGACACCAAAACAGTGAGTAATAGTCCACGAAACGGGCCATGATCGGTGAAAACTGTGAGTGTTCATGACCGACACATAAGCGCACCTTGGGGTTCAACAACTACGGAAATGATTCCGGGACCCCAAAACGGTGAGTAATAGTCCACGAAACGGGCCAGAAGCGGCCAAAACTGTGAGTGTTGATGACCGACACATAAGCGCACCTTGGGGTTCAACAAATATGGAAATCGCTCCGGGACCCCAAAACGGCGAGTAATAGTCCAAGAAACGGGCCAGAATCGGCCAAAACTGTGAGTGTTCATGACCGACACATAAGCGCACCTTGGGGTTCAACAACTACGGAAATGACTGCGGGACCCCAAAACGGTGAGTAATAGTCTACGAAACGGTCCAAAAGCGGCCAAAACTGTGAGTGTTGATGACCGACACATAAGCGCACCTTGGGGTTCAACAACTATGGAAATCGCTCCGGGACCCCAAAACGGCGAGTAATAGTCCAAGAAACGGGATAGAATCGGCCAAAACTGTGAGTGTTGATGACTGATACATAAGCGCACCTTGGGGTTCAACAACAATGGAAATCACTCCGGAACCCCAAAACAGTGTGTAATAGTCCACGAAACGTGCCAGAATCGGCCAAAACTGCGAGTGTTGATAACCGACACGTAAACGCACCCTAGGGTTCGTTAATCATGCAAATCACTCTGTGACCCCAAAACAGTGAGTAATAGTCCACGAAACGGGCCAGAATCGGCCAAATCTGCGAGTGTTGATGACCGACACATAAGCGCACCTTGGGGTTCCACAACTATAGAAATCACTCCGGGACCCCAAAACAGTGAGTAATAGTCCATGAAACGGGCAAGAATCGACCAAAACTGCGAGTGTTTATGACCGACACATAATCGCACCTTGGTGTTCAACAACTATGGAAATCGCTCCGGGACCCCAAAACGGCTCCATGAAACGGGCTAGAATTGGCCAAAACTGTGAGTGTTGATGACCGACACATAATCGCACATTGGGGTTCAACAACTATGGAAATCAGTCCGGGACCCCAAAACAGTGAGTAATAGTCCAAGAAACGGGCCAGAATCGGCCAAAACTGTGAGTGTTGATGACCGATACATAAGCGCACCTTGGGGTTCAACAACTATGGAAATCACTCCGGGACACCAAAACAGTGAGTAATATTCCACGAAATGGGCCAGAATCGGCCAAAACTGCGAGTGTTGATGACCGACACATAAACGCACCCCAGGGTTCGCTAATCATGCAAATCACTCCGGGACCCCAAAACTGTGAGTAATGGTCCTCGAAACGGGCCAGAATCGACCAAAACTGTTAGTGTTGATGACCGACACATAAACGCACCTTGGGGTTCCACAACTATGGAAATCGCTACGGGACCCCAAAACAGAAAGTAATAGTCCACGAAATGGGCCAGAATCGGCCAAAACTGTGAGTGTTCATGACCGACACATAAGTTCACTTTGGGGTTCAACAACTACGGAAATGACTCCGGGAACCCAAAACGGTGAGTAATAGTCCACGAAACGGGCCAGAAGCGGCCAAAACTGTGAGTGTTTATGACCGACACATAAGCGCACCTTGGGGTTCAACAGCTATGGAAATCGCTCCGGGACACCAAAACGGCGAGTAATAGTCCAAGAAACGGGCTAGAAGTGGCCAAAACTGTGAGTGTTGATGACCGATACATATCGCACCTTGGGGTTCAACAACTATGGAAATCACTCCGGGACCCCAAAACAGTGAGTAATAGTCCACGAAACGGGCCAGAATCGGCCAAAACTGCGAGTGTTGATGACCGAAACGTAAACGCACCCTAGGGTTCGTTAATCATGCAAATCACTTTGGAACCCCAAAAGAGTGAGTAATAATCCATGAAACGGGCTAGAATCGACCAAAACTGCGAGTGTTGATGACCGACACACAATCGCACCTTGGGGTTCAACAACTATGGAAATCGCTCCGGGACACCAAAACGGCTCCAAGAAACGGGCTAGAATCGGCCAAAACTGTGAGTGCTGATGACCGACACATAATCGCACATTGGGGTTCAACAACTATGGAAATCACTCCGGGACCCCAAAACAGTGAGTAATAGTCCAAGAAACGGGCCAGAATCGGCCAAAACTGTGAGTGTTGATGACCGATACATAAGCGCACCTTGGGGTTCAACAACTATGGAAATCACTCCGGGACCCCAAAACAGTGAGTAATATTCAACGAAATGGGCCAGAATCGGCCAAAATTGTGAGTGTTGATGACCGACACGTAAACGCACCCCAGGGTTCGCTAATCATGCAAATCACTCCGGGATGCCAAAACAGTGAGTAATAGTCCACGAAACGGGTCAGAATCGACCAAAACTGGGAGTGTTGATGACCGACACATAAGCGCACCTTGGGGTTCCACAACTATGGAAATCACTCCTGGACCGCGAAACTGTGAGTAATAGTCAACAAAACGGGCTAGAATCGACCAACACTGCGAGTGTTGATGACCGACATATAATCAAACCATGGGGTTCAACAACTATAGAAATCACTCCGGGACACCAAAACAGTGAGTAATAGTCCACGAAACGGGCCATGATCGGTGAAAACTGTGAGTGTTCATGACCGACACATAAGCGCACCTTGGGGTTCAACAACTACGGAAATGACTCCGGGACCCCAAAACGGTGAGTAATAGTCCACGAAACGGGCCAGAAGCGGCCAAAACTGTGAGTGTTGATGACCGACACATAAGCGCACCTTGGGGTTCAACAAATATGGAAATCGCTCCGGGACCCCAAAACGGCGAGTAATAGTCCAAGAAACGGGCCAGAATCGGCCAAAACTGTGAGTGTTCATGACCGACACATAAGCGCACCTTGGGGTTCAACAACTACGGAAATGACTGCGGGACCCCAAAACGGTGAGTAATAGTCTACGAAACGGTCCAAAAGCGGCCAAAACTGTGAGTGTTGATGACCGACACATAAGCGCACCTTGGGGTTCAACAACTATGGAAATCGCTCCGGGACCCCAAAACGGCGAGTAATAGTCCAAGAAACGGGATAGAATCGGCCAAAACTGTGAGTGTTGATGACTGATACATAAGCGCACCTTGGGGTTCAACAACTATGGAAATCACTCCGGAACCCCAAAACAGTGTGTAATAGTCCACGAAACGTGCCAGAATCGGCCAAAACTGCGAGTGTTGATAACCGATACGTAAACGCACCCTAGGGTTCGTTAATCATGCAAATCACTCTGTGACCCCAAAACAGTGAGTAATAGTCCACGAAACGGGCCAGAATCGGCCAAATCTGCGAGTGTTGATGACCGACACATAAGCGCACCTTGGGGTTCCACAACTATAGAAATCACTCCGGGACCCCAAAACAGTGAGTAATAGTCCATGAAACGGGCAAGAATCGACCAAAACAGCGAGTGTTTATGACCGACACATAATCGCACCTTGGGGTTCAACAACTATGGAAATCGCTCCGGGACCCCAAAACGGCTCCATGAAACGGGCTAGAATTGGCCAAAACTGTGAGTGTTGATGACCGACACATAATCGCACATTGGGGTTCAACAACTATGGAAATCAGTCCGGGACCCCAAAACAGTGAGTAATAGTCCAAGAAACGGGCCAGAATCGGCCAAAACTGTGAGTGTTGATGACCGATACATAAGCGCACCTTGCGGTTCAACAACTATGGAAATCACTCCGGGACACCAAAACAGTGAGTAATATTCCACGAAATGGGCCAGAATCGGCCAAAACTGCGAGTGTTGATGACCGACACATAAACGCACCCCAGGGTTCGCTAATCATGCAAATCACTTCGGGACCCCAAAACTGTGAGTAATGGTCCTCGAAACGGGCCAGAATCGACCAAAACTGTTAGTGTTGATGACCGACACATAAACGCACCTTGGGGTTCCACAACTATGGAAATCGCTACGGGACCCCAAAACAGAAAGTAATAGTCCACGAAATGGGCCAGAATCGGCCAAAACTGTGAGTGTTCATGACCGACACATAAGTTCACTTTGGGGTTCAACAACTACGGAAATGACTCCGGGAACCCAAAACGGTGAGTAATAGTCCACGAAACGGGCCAGAAGCGGCCAAAACTGTGAGTGTTTATGACCGACACATAAGCGCACCTTGGGGTTCAACAGCTATGGAAATCGCTCCGGGACACCAAAACGGCGAGTAATAGTCCAAGAAACGGGCTAGAAGTGGCCAAAACTGTGAGTGTTGATGACCGATACATATCGCACCTTGGGGTTCAACAACTATGGAAATCACTCCGGGACCCCAAAACAGTGAGTAATAGTCCACGAAACGGGCCAGAATCGGCCAAAACTGCGAGTGTTGATGACCGAAACGTAAACGCACCCTAGGGTTCGTTAATCATGCAAATCACTTTGGAACCCCAAAACAGTGAGTAACAGTCCACGAAACGGGCCAGAATCGAGCAAAACTGTGAGTGTTGATGACCGACACATAAGCGCACCATGGGGTTCCACAACTATAGAAATCACTCCGGGACCCCAAAACAGTGAGTAATAATCCATGAAACGGGCTAGAATCGACCAAAACTGCGAGTGTTGATGACCGACACACAATCGCACCTTGGGGTTCAACAACTATGGAAATCGCTCCGGGACACCAAAACGGCTCCAAGAAACGGGCTAGAATCGGCCAAAACTGTGAGTGCTGATGACCGACACATAATCGCACATTGGGGTTCAACAACTATGGAAATCACTCCGGGACCCCAAAACAGTGAGTAATAGTCCAAGAAACGGGCCAGAATCGGCCAAAACTGTGAGTGTTGATGACCGATACATAAGCGCACCTTGGGGTTCAACAACTATGGAAATCACTCCGGGACCCCAAAACAGTGAGTAATATTCAACGAAATGGGCCAGAATCGGCCAAAATTGCGAGTGTTGATGACCGACACGTAAACGCACCCCAGGGTTCGCTAATCATGCAAATCACTCCGGGATGCCAAAACAGTGAGTAATAGTCCACGAAACGGGTCAGAATCGACCAAAACTGGGAGTGTTGATGACCGACACATAAGCGCACCTTGGGGTTCCACAACTATGGAAATCACTCCTGGACCGCGAAACTGTGAGTAATAGTCAACAAAACGGGCTAGAATTGACCAAAACTGCGAGTGTTGATGACCGACATATAATCAAACCATGGGGTTCAACAACTATAGAAATCACTCCGGGACACCAAAACAGTGAGTAATAGTCCACGAAACGGGCCATGATCGGTGAAAACTGTGAGTGTTCATGACCGACACATAAGCGCACCTTGGGGTTCAACAACTACGGAAATGACTCCGGGACCCCAAAACGGTGAGTAATAGTCCACGAAACGGGCCAGAAGCGGCCAAAACTGTGAGTGTTGATGACCGACACATAAGCGCACCTTGGGGTTCAACAAATATGGAAATCGCTCCGGGACCCCAAAACGGCGAGTAATAGTCCAAGAAACGGGCCAGAATCGGCCAAAACTGTGAGTGTTCATGACCGACACATAAGCGCACCTTGGGGTTCAACAACTACGGAAATGACTGCGGGACCCCAAAACGGTGAGTAATAGTCTACGAAACGGTCCAAAAGCGGCCAAAACTGTGAGTGTTGATGACCGACACATAAGCGCACCTTGGGGTTCAACAACTATGGAAATCGCTCCGGGACCCCAAAACGGCGAGTAATAGTCCAAGAAACGGGATAGAATCGGCCAAAACTGTGAGTGTTGATGACTGATACATAAGCGCACCTTGGGGTTCAACAACAATGGAAATCACTCCGGAACCCCAAAACAGTGTGTAATAGTCCACGAAACGTGCCAGAATCGGCCAAAACTGCGAGTGTTGATAACCGACACGTAAACGCACCCTAGGGTTCGTTAATCATGCAAATCACTCTGTGACCCCAAAACAGTGAGTAATAGTCCACGAAACGGGCCAGAATCGGCCAAATCTGCGAGTGTTGATGACCGACACATAAGCGCACCTTGGGGTTCCACAACTATAGAAATCACTCCGGGACCCCAAAACAGTGAGTAATAGTCCATGAAACGGGCAAGAATCGACCAAAACTGCGAGTGTTTATGACCGACACATAATCGCACCTTGGTGTTCAACAACTATGGAAATCGCTCCGGGACCCCAAAACGGCTCCATGAAACGGGCTAGAATTGGCCAAAACTGTGAGTGTTGATGACCGACACATAATCGCACATTGGGGTTCAACAACTATGGAAATCAGTCCGGGACCCCAAAACAGTGAGTAATAGTCCAAGAAACGGGCCAGAATCGGCCAAAACTGTGAGTGTTGATGACCGATACATAAGCGCACCTTGGGGTTCAACAACTATGGAAATCACTCCGGGACACCAAAACAGTGAGTAATATTCCACGAAATGGGCCAGAATCGGCCAAAACTGCGAGTGTTGATGACCGACACATAAACGCACCCCAGGGTTCGCTAATCATGCAAATCACTCCGGGACCCCAAAACTGTGAGTAATGGTCCTCGAAACGGGCCAGAATCGACCAAAACTGTTAGTGTTGATGACCGACACATAAACGCACCTTGGGGTTCCACAACTATGGAAATCGCTACGGGACCCCAAAACAGAAAGTAATAGTCCACGAAATGGGCCAGAATCGGCCAAAACTGTGAGTGTTCATGACCGACACATAAGTTCACTTTGGGGTTCAACAACTACGGAAATGACTCCGGGAACCCAAAACGGTGAGTAATAGTCCACGAAACGGGCCAGAAGCGGCCAAAACTGTGAGTGTTTATGACCGACACATAAGCGCACCTTGGGGTTCAACAGCTATGGAAATCGCTCCGGGACACCAAAACGGCGAGTAATAGTCCAAGAAACGGGCTAGAAGTGGCCAAAACTGTGAGTGTTGATGACCGATACATATCGCACCTTGGGGTTCAACAACTATGGAAATCACTCCGGGACCCCAAAACAGTGAGTAATAGTCCACGAAACGGGCCAGAATCGGCCAAAACTGCGAGTGTTGATGACCGAAACGTAAACGCACCCTAGGGTTCGTTAATCATGCAAATCACTTTGGAACCCCAAAACAGTGAGTAACAGTCCACGAAACGGGCCAGAATCGAGCAAAACTGCGAGTGTTGATGACCGACACACAATCGCACCTTGGGGTTCAACAACTATGGAAATCGCTCCGGGACACCAAAACGGCTCCAAGAAACGGGCTAGAATCGGCCAAAACTGTGAGTGCTGATGACCGACACATAATCGCACATTGGGGTTCAACAACTATGGAAATCACTCCGGGACCCCAAAACAGTGAGTAATAGTCCAAGAAACGGGCCAGAATCGGCCAAAACTGTGAGTGTTGATGACCGATACATAAGCGCACCTTGGGGTTCAACAACTATGGAAATCACTCCGGGACCCCAAAACAGTGAGTAATATTCCACGAAATGGGCCAGAATCGGCCAAAACTGCGAGTGTTGATGACCGACACGTAAACGCACCCCAGGGTTCGCTAATCATGCAAATCACTCCGGGATGCCAAAACAGTGAGTAATAGTCCACGAAACGGGCCAGAATCGACCAAAACTGGGAGTGTTGATGACCGACACATAAGCGCACCTTGGGGTTCCACAACTATGGAAATCACTCCTGGACCGCGAAACTGTGAGTAATAGTCCACAAAACGGGCTAGAATCGACCAAAACTGCGAGTGTTGATGACTGACATATAATCAAACCACGGGGTTCAACAACTATAGAAATCACTCCGGGACCCCAAAACAGTGAGTAATAGTCCACGAAACGGGCCATGATCGGCGAAAACTGTGAGTGTTCATGACCGACACATAAGCGCACCTTGGGGTTCAACAACTACGGAAATGGCTCCGGGACCCCAAAACGGTGAGTAATAGTCCACGAAACGGGCCAGAAGCGGCCAAAACTGTGAGTGTTGATGACCGAAACATAAGCGCACCTTGGGGTTCAACAACTATGGAAATCACTCCGGGACCCCAAAACGGTGAGTAATAGTCCACGAAACGGGCCAGAAGCGGCCAAAACTGTGAGTGTTGATGACCGACACATAAGCGCACCTTGGGGTTGAACAAATATGGAAATCGCTCCGGGACCCCAAAACGGCGAGTAATAGTCCAAGAAACGGGCCAGAATCGGCCAAAACTGTCAGTGTTCATGACCGACACATAAGCGCACCTTGGGGTTCAACAACTACGGAAATGACTCCGGGACCCCAAAACGGTGAGTAATAGTCTACGAAACGGTCCAGAAGCGGCCAAAACTGTGAGTGTTGATGACCAACACATAAGCGCACCTTGGGGTTCAACAACTATGGAAATCGCTCCGGGACCCCAAAACGGCGAGTAATAGTCCAAGAAACGGGATAGAATCGGCCAAAACTGTGAGTGTTGATGACCGATACATAAGCGCACCTTGGGGTTCAACAACTATGGAAATCACTCCGGGACCCCAAAACAGTGTGTAATAGTCCACGAAACGAGCCAGAATCGGCCAAATCTGCGAGTGTTGATGACCGACACGTAAACGCACCCCAGGGTTCGTTAATCATGCAAATCACTCCGTGACCCCAAAACAGTGAGTAATAGTCCACGAAACGGGCCAGAACCGGCCAAATCTGCGAGTGTTGATGACCGACACATGAGCGCACCTTGGGGTTCCACAACTATAGAAATCACTCCGGGACCCCAAAACAGTGAGTAATAGTCCATGAAACGGGCAAGAATCGACCAAAACTGCGAGTGTTTATGACCGACACATAATCGCACCTTGGGGCTCAACAACTATGGAAATCACTCCGGGACCCCAAAACAATGAGTAATAGTCCACGAAACGGGCCATGATCGGCGAAAACTGTGAGTGTTCATGACCGACACATAAGCGCACCTTGGGGTTCAACAACTACAGAAATGACTCCGGGACCCCAAAACGGTGAGTAATAGTCCACGAAACGGGCCAGAAGCGGCCAAAACTGTGAGTGTTGGTGACCGACACATAAGCGCACCTTGGGGTTCAACAACTATGGAAATCGCTCCGGGACCCCAAAACGGCAAGTAATAGTCCAAGAAACGGGATAGAATCGGCCAAAACTGTGAGTGTTGATGACCGAAACATAAGCGCACCTTGGGGTTCAACAACTACGGAAATCACTCCAGGACCCCAAAACAGTGAGTAATAGTCCACGAAACAGGCCAAAATTGGCCAAAACTATGAGTGTTCATGACCGACACATAAGCACACCTTGGGGTTCCTCAACTACCGAAATCACTCCGGGACCCCAAAATGGTGAGTAGTCCACGAAACGAGCCAGAAGTAGCCAAAACTATGAGTGTTGATGACCGACACATAAGCGCACCTTGGGGTTCAACAACTATGGAAATCACTCCGGGACCCCAAAACGGTGAGTAATAGTCCAAGAAACGGACCAGAATCGGCCAAAACTATGAGTGTTGATGACCAATACATAAGCGCACCTTGGGGTTCTACAACTATGGAAATCACTCCGGGACCCCAAAACAGTGAGTAATAGTCTACGAAACGGGCCATGATCGGCGAAAACGGTGAGTGTTCATGACCGACACATAAGCGCACCTTGGGGTTTAACAACTACGGAAATGACTCCGGGACCCCAAAACGGTGAGTAATAGTCCATGAAACGGGCTAGAAGCGGCCAAAACTGTGAGTGTTAATGACCGACACATAAGCGCACCTTTTGGTTCCACAACTATGGAAATCACTCCTGGACCGCGAAACAGTGAGTAATAGTCCACAAAATGGGCTAGAATCGACCAAAACTGCGAGTGTTGATGACCGACACATAATCAAACCATGGGGTTCAACAACTATAGAAATCACTTCGGGACCCCAAAACGGTGATTAATGGTCCACGAAACAGGCCAGAATCGGCCAAAACTGTGAGTGTTGATGACCGAAACATAAGCGCACCTTGGGGTTCAACAACTATGGAAATCACTCCGGGACCCCAAAACAGTGAGTAATAGTCCACGAAACGGGCCATGATCGGCGAAAACTGTGCGTGTTCATGACCGACATATAAGCGCACCTTGGGGTTCAACAACTACGGAAATGACTCCGGGACCCCAAAACGGTGAGTAATAGTCCACGAAACGGGCCAGAAGCGGCCAAAACTGTGAGTGTTGGTGACCGACACATAAGCGCACCTTGGGGTTCAACAACTATAGAAATCGCTCCGGGACCCCAAATCGGCGAGTAATAGTCCAAGAAACGGGATAGAATCGACCAAAACTGTGAGTGTTGATGACCGATACATAAGCGCACCTTGGGGTTCAACAACTATGGAAATCACTTCGGGACCCAAAAACAGTGTGTAATAGTCCACGAAACGGGCCAGAATCGGCCAAAACTGCGAGTGTTGATGACCGACACGTAAACGCACCCTAGGGTTCGTTAATCGTGCAAATCACTCCGTGACCCCAAAACAGTGAGTAATAGTCCATGAAACGGGCCAGAATCGACTAAAACTTTGAGTGTTGATGACCGACACATAAGCGCACCTTGGGGTTCCACAACTATAGAAATCACTCTGGGACCCCAAAACAGTGAGTAATAGTCCATGAAACAGGCAAGAATCGACAAAAATTGCGAGTGTCGATGACCGACACATAATCGCACCTTGGGGTTCAACAACTATGGAAATCACTCCGGGACCCCAAAACGGTGAGTAATGGTCCACGAAACAGGCAAGAATCGGCCAAAACTGCGATTGTTGATGACCGAAACATAAGCGCACCTTGGGGTTCAACAACTATGGAAATCACTCCGGGACCCCAAAACAGTGAGTAATAGTCCACGAAACGGGCCAAAATTGGCCAAAACTATGAGTGTTCATGACCGAGACATAAGCACACCTTGGGGTTCCACAACTACGGAAATGACTCTGGGACCCCAAAACGGTGAGTAGTCCACGAAACGGGCCAGAAGGGGCCAAAACTATGAGTGTTGATGACCGACACATAAGCGCACCTTCGTGTTCAACAACTATGGAAATCACTCCGGGAGCCCAAAACGGTGAGTAATAGTCCAAGAAACGGACCAGAATCGGCCAAAACTATGAGTGTTGATGACCAATACATAAGCGCACCTTGGGGTTCTACAACTATGGGAATCACTCCGGGACCCCAAAACAGTGAGTAATAGTCCACGAAACGGGCCATGATCGGCGAAAACTGTGAGTGTTCATGACCGACACATAAGCGCACCTTGGGGTTCAACAACTACGGAAATGACTCCGGGACCCCAAAACGGTGAGTAATAGTCCATGAAACGGGCCAGAAGCGGCCAAAACTGTGAGTGTTAATAACCGAAACATAAGCGCACCTTTTGGTTCCACAACTATGGAAATCACTCCTGGACCGCGAAACAGTGAGTAATAGTCCAGAAAACGGGCTAGAATCGACGAAAATTGTGAGTGTTGATGACCGACACATAATCAAACCCTGGGGTTCAAGAACTATAGAAATCACTCCGGGACCCCAAAACAGTGAGTAATGGTCCACGAAACAGGCCAGAATCGGCCAAAACTGTGAGTGTTGATGACCGAAACATAAGCGCACCTTGGGGTTCAACAACTATGAAATCACTCCGGGACCCCATAACAGTGAGTAATAGTTCACGAAACGGGCCATGATCGGCGAAAACTGTGAGTGTTCATGACTGACACATAAGCGCACCTTGGGGTTCAACAACTACGGAAATGACTCCGGGACCCCAAAACGGTGAGTAATAGTCCACGAAACGGGCCAGAAGCGGCCAAAACTGTGAGTGTTGATGACCGACACATAAGCGCACCTTGGGGTTCAACAACTATGGAAATCGCTCCGGGACCCCAAAACGGCGAGTAATAGTCCAAGAAACGGGATAGAATCGGCCAAAACTGTGAGTGTTGATGACCGAAACATAAGCACACCTTGGGGTTCAACAACTACGGAAATCACTCCAGGACCCCAAAACAGTGAGTAATAGTCCACGAAACAGGCCAAAATTGGCCAAAACTATGAGTGTTCATGACCGACACATAAGCACACCTTGGGGTTCCTCAACTACCGAAATCACTCCGGGACCCCAAAATGGTGAGTAGTCCACGAAACGAGCCAGAAGTAGCCAAAACTATGAGTGTTGATGACCGACACATAAGCGCACCTTGGGGTTCAACAACTATGGAAATCACTCCGGGACCCCAAAACGGTGAGTAATAGTCCAAGAAACGGACCAGAATCGGCCAAAACTATGAGTGTTGATGACCAATACATAAGCGCACCTTGGGGTTCTACAACTATGGAAATCACTCCGGGACCCCAAAACAGTGAGTAATAGTCTACGAAACGGGCCATGATCGGCGAAAACGGTGAGTGTTCATGACCGACACATAAGCGCACCTTGGGGTTTAACAACTACGGAAATGACTCCGGGACCCCAAAACGGTGAGTAATAGTCCATGAAACGGGCTAGAAGCGGCCAAAACTGTGAGTGTTAATGACCGACACATAAGCGCACCTTTTGGTTCCACAACTATGGAAATCACTCCTGGACCGCGAAACAGTGAGTAATAGTCCACAAAATGGGCTAGAATCGACCAAAACTGCGAGTGTTGATGACCGACACATAATCAAACCATGGGGTTCAACAACTATAGAAATCACTTCGGGACCCCAAAACGGTGATTAATGGTCCACGAAACAGGCCAGAATCGGCCAAAACTGTGAGTGTTGATGACCGAAACATAAGCGCACCTTGGGGTTCAACAACTATGGAAATCACTCCGGGACCCCAAAACAGTGAGTAATAGTCCACGAAACGGGCCATGATCGGCGAAAACTGTGCGTGTTCATGACCGACATATAAGCGCACCTTGGGGTTCAACAACTACGGAAATGACTCCGGGACCCCAAAACGGTGAGTAATAGTCCACGAAACGGGCCAGAAGCGGCCAAAACTGTGAGTGTTGGTGACCGACACATAAGCGCACCTTGGGGTTCAACAACTATAGAAATCGCTCCGGGACCCCAAATCGGCGAGTAATAGTCCAAGAAACGGGATAGAATCGACCAAAACTGTGAGTGTTGATGACCGATACATAAGCGCACCTTGGGGTTCAACAACTATGGAAATCACTTCGGGACCCAAAAACAGTGTGTAATAGTCCACGAAACGGGCCAGAATCGGCCAAAACTGCGAGTGTTGATGACCGACACGTAAACGCACCCTAGGGTTCGTTAATCGTGCAAATCACTCCGTGACCCCAAAACAGTGAGTAATAGTCCATGAAACGGGCCAGAATCGACTAAAACTTTGAGTGTTGATGACCGACACATAAGCGCACCTTGGGGTTCCACAACTATAGAAATCACTCTGGGACCCCAAAACAGTGAGTAATAGTCCATGAAACAGGCAAGAATCGACAAAAATTGCGAGTGTCGATGACCGACACATAATCGCACCTTGGGGTTCAACAACTATGGAAATCACTCCGGGACCCCCAAAACGGTGAGTAATGGTCCACGAAACAGGCAAGAATCGGCCAAAACTGCGATTGTTGATGACCGAAACATAAGCGCACCTTGGGGTTCAACAACTATGGAAATCACTCCGGGACCCCAAAACAGTGAGTAATAGTCCACGAAACGGGCCAAAATTGGCCAAAACTATGAGTGTTCATGACCGAGACATAAGCACACCTTGGGGTTCCACAACTACGGAAATGACTCTGGGACCCCAAAACGGTGAGTAGTCCACGAAACGGGCCAGAAGGGGCCAAAACTATGAGTGTTGATGACCGACACATAAGCGCACCTTCGTGTTCAACAACTATGGAAATCACTCCGGGAGCCCAAAACGGTGAGTAATAGTCCAAGAAACGGACCAGAATCGGCCAAAACTATGAGTGTTGATGACCAATACATAAGCGCACCTTGGGGTTCTACAACTATGGGAATCACTCCGGGACCCCAAAACAGTGAGTAATAGTCCACGAAACGGGCCATGATCGGCGAAAACTGTGAGTGTTCATGACCGACACATAAGCGCACCTTGGGGTTCAACAACTACGGAAATGACTCCGGGACCCCAAAACGGTGAGTAATAGTCCATGAAACGGGCCAGAAGCGGCCAAAACTGTGAGTGTTAATAACCGACACATAAGCGCACCTTTTGGTTCCACAACTATGGAAATCACTCCTGGACCGCGAAACAGTGAGTAATAGTCCAGAAAACGGGCTAGAATCGACGAAAACTGTGAGTGTTGATGACCGACACATAATCAAACCCTGGGGTTCAAGAACTATAGAAATCACTCCGGGACCCCAAAACAGTGAGTAATGGTCCACGAAACAGGCCAGAATCGGCCAAAACTGTGAGTGTTGATGACCGAAACATAAGCGCACCTTGGGGTTCAACAACTATGGAAATCACTCCGGGACCCCATAACAGTGAGTAATAGTTCACGAAACGGGCCATGATCGGCGAAAACTGTGAGTGTTCATGACTGACACATAAGCGCACCTTGGGGTTCAACAACTACGAAAATGACTCCGGGACCCCAAAACGGTGAGTAATAGTCCACGAAACGGGCCAGAAGCGGCCAAAACTGTGAGTGTTGATGACCGACACATAAGCGCACCTTGGGGTTCAACAACTATGGAAATCGCTTCGGGACCCCAAAACGGCGAGTAATAGTCCAAGAAACGGGATAGAATCGGCCAAAACTGTGAGTGTTGATGACCGATACATAAGCGCACCTTGGGGTTCAACAACTATGGAAATCACTCCAGGACCCCAAAACAGTGAGTAATAGTCCACGAAACGGGCCAAAATTGGCCCAAACTATGAGTGTTCATGACCGACACGTAAACGCACCCTAGGGTTCGTTAATCGTGCAAATCACTCCGTGACCCCAAAACAGTGAGTAATAGTCCACGAAACGGGCCAGAATCGACCAAAACTGCGAGTGTTGATGACCGACACATAAGCTCACCTTGGGGTTCCACAACTATAGAAATCACTCTGGGACCCCAAAATAGTGAGTAATAGTCCATGAAACGGGCAAGAATCGACCAAAATTGCAAGTGTTGATGACTGACACATAATCGCACCTTGGGGTTCAACAACTATGGAAATCACTCTGGGACCCCAAAACATTGAGTAATAGTCCACGAAACGGGCCAGAATCGGCCAAAACTGCGAGTGTTGATGACCGACACGTAAACGCACCCTAGGGTTCGTTAATCGTGCAAATCACTCCGTGACCCCAAAACAGTGAGTAATAGTCCACGAAACGGGCCAGAATCGACCAAAACTGCGAGTGTTGATGACCGACACATAAGCTCACCTTGGGTTCCACAACTATAGAAATCACTCTGGGACCCCAAAATAGTGAGTAATAGTCCATGAAACGGGCAAGAATCGACCAAAATTGCAAGTGTTGATGACTGACACATAATTGCACCTTGGGGTTCAACAACTATGGAAATCACTCCGGGACCCCAAAACGGTGAGTAATGTTCCACGGAACAGGCAAGAATCGGCCAAAACCTGCGAGTGTTGATGACCGAAACATAAGCGCACCTTGGGGTTCAACAACTATGGAAATCACTCTGGGACCCCAAAACAGTGAGTAATAGTCCACGAAACGGGCCAGAATCGGCCAAAACTGCGAGTGGTTGATGACCGACACGTAAACGCACCCTAGGGTTCGTTAATCGTGCAAATCACTCCGTGACCCCAAAATAGTGAGTAATAGTCCACGAAACGGGCCAGAATCGACCAAAACTGCGAGTGTTGATGACCGACACATAAGCTCACCTTGGGGTTCCACAACTATAGAAATCACTCCGGGACCCCAAAATAGTGAGTAATAGTCCATGAAATGGGCAAGAATCGACCAAAATTGCGAGTGTTGATGACCGGCACATAATTGCACCTTGGGGTTCAACAACTATGGAAATCACTCCGGGACCCCAAAACGGTGAGTAATGTTCCACGGAACAGGCAAGAATCGGCCAAAACTGCGAGTGTTGATGACCGAAACATAAGCGCACCTTGGGGTTCAACAACTATGGAAATCACTCCGGGACCCCAAAACAGTGAGTAATAGTCCATGAAGTGGGCCAGAATCGGCCAAAACCTGCGAGTGTTGATGACCGACACGTAAACGCACCCTAGGGTTCGTTAATCGTGCAAATCACTCCGTGACCCCAAAATAGTGAGTAATAGTCCACGAAACGTGCCAGAATAGTGTTGATGACCGAAACATAAGCGCACCTTGGGGTTCAACAACTATGGAAATCACTCCGGGACCCCAAAACAGTGAGTAATAGTACACGAAACGGGCCAGAATCGGCCAAAACTGCGAGTGTTGATGACCGACACGTAAACGCACCCTAGGGTTCGTTAATTGTGCAAATCACTCCGTGACCCCAAAATAGTGAGTAATAGTCCACGAAACGGGCCAGAATCGACCAAAACTGCGAGTGTTGATGACCGACACATAAGCTCACCTTGGGGTTCCACAACTATAGAAATCACTCTGGGACCCCAAAATAGTGAGTAATAGTCCATGAAACGGGCAAGAATCGACCAAAATTGCGAGTGTTGATGACCGACACATATTGCACCTTGGGGTTCAACAACTATGGAAATCACTCCGGGACCCCAAAACGGTGAGTAATGTTCCACGGAACAGGCAAGAATCGGCCAAAACTGTGAGTGTTGATGACCGAAACATAAGCGCACCCTTGGGGTTCAACAACTATGGAAATCACTCCGGGACCCCAAAACAGTGAGTAATAGTCCACGAAATGGGCCAGAATCGGCCAAAACTGTGACTGTTGTTGACCGACACGTAAACGCACCCTAGGGTTCGTTAATCGTGCAAATCACTCCGTGACCACAAAATAGTGAGTAATAGTCCACGAAACGTGCCAGAATCGACCAAAACTGCGAGTGTTGATGACCGACACATAAGCTCACCTTGGGGTTCCACAACTATAGAAATCACTCTGGGACCCCAAAACAGTGAGTAATAGTCCATGAAACAGGCAAGAATCGACCAAAATTGCGAGTGTTGATGACCGACACATAATTGCACCTTGGGGTTCAACAACTATGGAAATCACTCCGGGACCCCAAAACGGTGAGTAATGTTCCACGGAACAGGCAAGAATCGGCCAAAACTGCGAGTGTTGATGACCGAAACATAAGCGCACCTTGGGGTTCAACAACTATGGAAATCACTCCGGGACCCCAAAACAGTGAGTAATAGTCCACGAAACGGGCTAAATTGGCCAAAACTGTGAGTGTTCTTGTCCGACACGTAAGCACACCTTGGGGTTCCACAACTACGGAAATGACTCCGGGACCCCAAAATAGTGAGTAATAGTCCACGAAACGGGCCAAAATTGGCCAAAACTATGAGTGTTGATGACCGACACATAAGCGCACCTTCGTGTTCAACAACTATGGAAATCACTCCGGGAGCCCAAAACGGTGAGTAATAGTCCAAGAAACGGACCAGAATCGGCCAAAACTATGAGTGTTGATGACCAATACATAAGCGCACCTTGGGGTTCTACAACTATGGGAATCACTCCGGGACCCCAAAACAGTGAGTAATAGTCCACGAAACGGGCCATGATCGGCGAAAACTGTGAGTGTTCATGACCGACACATAAGCGCACCTTGGGGTTCAACAACTACGGAAATGACTCCGGGACCCCAAAACGGTGAGTAATAGTCCATGAAACGGGCCAGAAGCGGCCAAAACTGTGAGTGTTAATAACCGACACATAAGCGCACCTTTTGGTTCCACAACTATGGAAATCACTCCTGGACCGCGAAACAGTGAGTAATAGTCCAGAAAACGGGCTAGAATCGACGAAAACTGTGAGTGTTGATGACCGACACATAATCAAACCCTGGGGTTCAAGAACTATAGAAATCACTCCGGGACCCCAAAACAGTGAGTAATGGTCCACGAAACAGGCCAGAATCGGCCAAAACTGTGAGTGTTGATGACCGAAACATAAGCGCACCTTGGGGTTCAACAACTATGGAAATCACTCCGGGACCCCATAACAGTGAGTAATAGTTCACGAAACGGGCCATGATCGGCGAAAACTGTGAGTGTTCATGACTGACACATAAGCGCACCTTGGGGTTCAACAACTACGAAAATGACTCCGGGACCCAAAACGGTGAGTAATAGTCCACGAAACGGGCCAGAAGCGGCCAAAAACTGTGAGTGTTGATGACCGACACATAAGCGCACCTTGGGGTTCAACAACTATGGAAATCGCTTCGGGACCCCAAAACGGCGAGTAATAGTCCAAGAAACGGGATAGAATCGGCCAAAACTGTGAGTGTTGATGACCGATACATAAGCGCACCTTGGGGTTCAACAACTATGGAAATCACTCCAGGACCCCAAAACAGTGAGTAATAGTCCACGAAACGGGCCAAAATTGGCCAAAACTATGAGTGTTCATGACCGACACGTAAACGCACCCTAGGGTTCGTTAATCGTGCAAATCACTCCGTGACCCCAAAACAGTGAGTAATAGTCCACGAAACGGGCCAGAATCGACCAAAACTGCGAGTGTTGATGACCGACACATAAGCTCACCTTGGGGTTCCACAACTATAGAAATCACTCTGGGACCCCAAAATAGTGAGTAATAGTCCATGAAACGGGCAAGAATCGACCAAAATTGCAAGTGTTGATGACTGACACATAATTGCACCTTGGGGTTCAACAACTATGGAAATCACTCCGGACCCCAAAACGGTGAGTAATGTTCCACGGAACAGGCAAGAATCGGCCAAAACTGCGAGTGTTGATGACCGAAACATAAGCGCACCTTGGGGTTCAACAACTATGGAAATCACTCTGGGACCCCAAAACATTGAGTAATAGTCCACGAAACGGCCAGAATCGGCCAAAACTGCGAGTGTTGATGACCGACACGTAAACGCACCCTAGGGTTCGTTAATCGTGCAAATCACTCCGTGACCCCAAAACAGTGAGTAATAGTCCACGAAACGGGCCAGAATCGACCAAAACTGCGAGTGTTGATGACCGACACATAAGCTCACCTTGGGGTTCCACAACTATAGAAATCACTCTGGGACCCCAAAATAGTGAGTAATAGTCCATGAAACGGGCAAGAATCGACCAAATTGCAAGTGTTGATGACTGACACATAATTGCACCTTGGGGTTCAACAACTATGGAAATCACTCCGGGACCCCAAAACGGTGAGTAATGTTCCACGGAACAGGCAAGAATCGGCCAAAACTGCGAGTGTTGATGACCGAAACATAAGCGCACCTTGGGGTTCAACAACTATGGAAATCACTCTGGGACCCCAAAACAGTGAGTAATAGTCCACGAAACGGGCCAGAATCGGCCAAAACTGCGAGTGTTGATGACCGACACGTAAACGCACCCTAGGGTTCGTTAATCGTGCAAATCACTCCGTGACCCCAAAATAGTGAGTAATAGTCCACGAAACGGGCCAGAATCGACCAAAACTGCGAGTGTTGATGACCGACACATAAGCTCACCTTGGGGTTCCACAACTATAGAAATCACTCCGGGACCCCAAAATAGTGAGTAATAGTCCATGAAATGGGCAAGAATCGACCAAAATTGCGAGTGTTGATGACCGGCACATAATTGCACCTTGGGGTTCAACAACTATGGAAATCACTCCGGGACCCCAAAACGGTGAGTAATGTTCCACGGAACAGGCAAGAATCGGCCAAAACTGCGAGTGTTGATGACCGAAACCATAAGCGCACCTTGGGGTTCAACAACTATGGAAATCACTCCGGGACCCCCAAAACAGTGAGTAATAGTCCATGAAGTGGCCAGAATCGGCCAAAACTGCGAGTGTTGATGACCGACACGTAAACGCACCCTAGGGTTCGTTAATCGTGCAAATCACTCCGTGACCCCAAAATAGTGAGTAATAGTCCACGAAACGTGCCAGAATAGTGTTGATGACCGAAACATAAGCGCACCTTGGGGTTCAACAACTATGGAAATCACTCCGGGACCCCAAAACAGTGAGTAATAGTACACGAAACGGGCCAGAATCGGCCAAAACTGCGAGTGTGATGACCCGACACGTAAACGCACCCTAGGGACTCTGAGATAGCGTCGT